>JAOWBW010001353.1:0-333453 GCA_026119855.1 Campanula takesimana
TTCGCAAGACGATCTCGATCATGGGGCGGCAGATTAGAGGAATGAAAGAGATGAACTTGTGGCAGGTTTATGAGAGGAGATAAAAATGGAGTAGATTGTTGTGGTGGACGGTGGCGGAATTAGAGGAATGAAAGAGATATGAGGGGGTGGCAAGTTTACGAGAGGTTGGGAAGGGACAAGTGATATGGAAATGGAGGGTTTATGAGAGGAGATAAAAATGGAGTAGATTGTTGTGGTGGACGGTGGCGGAATTAGAGGAATGAAAGAGATATGAGGGGGTGGCAAGTTTCGAGAGGTTGGGAAGGGACAAGTGATATGAAATGGAGGAAGCGGGGGGTGGGTGGGTGGCCGGTAAGTATGGCAGGAAGGAGAAATTGTTGAAGAAAATGGAGACTGAGGGAGAGTGGTCTGAACATGTGGGATTGGTTTTCTCTCTCTCTCTCTCTCTCTCTCTCTCTCTCTCTTTTTTTCCCTTTCTATTTTTCTTTCTTTTTAATATTATTTTTTGTTGTTTGGATATTTTTTTTGTTTTGCTTTTGCTTTCTTTTATTCTTTTTGTTTTTTTTTTGTTTTTGGTTAATCTATGTTATTTTATTTATGATTTTTACTATCTCATATTTTTTTTTATTTATTATGTTGTCAATGTATTTTTTTTATAAAATAAATTTATTACTTTGATATAAAAATTTTATTATTTGCTATAAATAAGAAAATTTAATTGAAAGTTAAAGAGAAATGACCAAAGTACCCCTCATGTGACATGCACATGACCATTTCTCGTTAATTTTCTAACGTCGTTAGGGGTCATGGGTCGAAGTGGGACTGAAGGCAAATTAGAGTGTTACATAGGGACAAAATTCGGTTTGGGGTGCAAAGTGGGATTACGTGAATACTTTGGGGGGATAAACGTATTTTGGCCTAATGGTTATAGCTATTGAACCTTCCAGGCGAGGGATGCTTGCATTTTAAAATGTGATGTTGGTAAATGGACAAGAAGGAAATAAAATAAATTGATTTTTGCTTTCTGCAGTTCAATGGCAGGGAATGTAGAGTTCAATCTATAGTTACATCATCATCAAGGAATATGTGTCAGTCTCATTTGCTGATAGTAAGATGCAATCATCCTCAAAATTCAGATTTACCTCGTTATTACTCAAAGAGAGAGAAGAAGCCCTTTCCTATACCCATAGTAGAGCTACGTAGAAATGCCCGGGAGAGGATGAAGAACAGGTCCAACAAGCCTAGAATACCAACCCCTCCTCCAAAAAGAGGCTTACTGGTTAAAAAGCTCATTCCTGTTGCATACGAGGTGCTGAATGCAAGAACAACATTAATCAACAATCTCAAGAAGCTCCTAAAAGTTGTGCCGGTACAAGCCTGCAAGTAATTCTTTTTAGAATTATCTTACATTATTAGGCCAAATTGAAGATCTTTAACCACTTTTTTTTTTAATTAATAACTTGATCTTGCAATATTTGCAGTTGGTGCAGTGAAATTCACGTGGGACCTGTGGGCCATCCTTTCAAGTCGTGTAAAGGCCAAAATGCTTCAATCCGCAAAGGACATCATGAATGGGTAAATGCACTTGCAGAAGATATATTTGTTCAAGTTGAGGCCTACCACCTTTTTGATCGTCTTGGAAATCGTATTCCTCACGAAGAAAGATTTTCCGTCCCTCGAATTCCAGCACTAGTTGAGCTCTGCATCCAAGCAGGAGTTGACTTACCCGAATATCCTACAAAAAGAAGAAGAAAACCAATCCTTCGAATCGGAAGGAGGGAATTCGTTGATGCAGACGAAAGTGAATTACCCGATCCCGTCCCAGAAGAAAGACCACCATTACTACCCGAAATACCCTATTCAGAAATAGTCGGTCCCGCGAATGCACAAGAAACAGCCTTACTAGCTGAAGAAACTCTTGAAGCATGGGAAACAATGAGGGGAGGAGCAAATAGGTTGATGAAAATGTACCCGGTCAGGGTCTGTGGGTACTGCCCGGAAGTGCATATCGGAGCATCCGGGCACAAAGCTCAAAATTGTGGGGCCCACAAGCACCAGCAGAGGAACGGGCAGCACGGGTGGCAGAGCGCAGTTCTAAATGACTTGATACCACCAAGATATGTGTGGCATGTTCCCGACTTGAATCAGCCATTGCTGAAGAGGGAGCTGAGGAACTTTTATGGTCAGGCACCAGCAGTGGTGGAGATATGCGTGCAAGGTGGGGCCGATGTGCCTGAGCACTACAAATCAACCATGAGGATGGATGTTGGGATCCCTTCGAATGTCAGAGAAGCTGAAATGGTGGTCTGAGTGGCTACGCTCTCTCTCTCTCTCCATTGCATCCTTTTTCTCGGGCTTTAAGGGTATGTAAATTACTAAAACTTCAAAACTTCATTACAATGTGCATGATCGTTATAATGTACTCATTATTTATCACTCAAATTTGACGCAGAAGTTGTTACGGACTACAGTCTCATTTGATTTTTTAAAGTCAGCACAAGTGGATTTGGACCGTAATAATCAAATGTGACCAGTACAATTACTCTTTTCTTGTTATAATTGTGCTTACTCGTCCAAGTGATGTCAGTAAACGCGGAGAACCAAAAAAGAGACTGGAAAAATGGAATTAATCCCATTTGTCAACTCCCTCTCCATCTATTTCTCTAACACCTCCCTATTTTACTCCCATTTCATGCACCCATGCACAACTTTTTAACAGACAAGTTACATGTTCTTAAGAAATTATTGAGAAAAATATTTGAGATCTCGATATAGAGAAATGGTAGGATCGGGAAATGTGAAGGGAGCTCAGACGACACCGAAGCTACCGTCAGCGGCGGAGCAGGTGAGTACAGATGCGGTGCTCCACGGAAGGTCGAAATTACGAGTTTGTCCAGCCAAATTGGCAATGGGTGGCGCCGCTATTGTTCTGACAATTGGTTATTTTACTTTGTATTCCCATAAAAAGCCGGAAGCCACCGCGTTGGACGTGGCCAAGGTGGCTACCGGTTTTGCCACGCCGGAAAACACCCATACGCGCAAGTAACTCAACGGCCAAAACAGAGTGGCAATTGCCCTCTTATTTCTCGTGTATAGATGCTTTGTAGATTTACTTACTCCTTTTTCTATTTTTTTTTTAATTAATTTGTTTCAGTGACTATTTTTTTGGGGAATTGTTTTTTATTTTGTTGGGTGTAATTTCATTTTCAAGTCGTATGAATTAAAGATATAAGCGTAGCAAAATACTGGTGTATTATCGTTTTCTATGTAAAAATTGTTGGATCAAAATGGCTTGCATCACAAGTTATTAATACTTCCATTAATAAAATCATGACTATAACATTAATATAAAGTATAGTCAAACCTAGTCAATGTGTAGAATCCTTGAAATGTAATTTATCTATTTATGATGGGCAAAATGGTAAATTAACATTGCTTAAAAAGTGAATAGGTGTGGTTCCTAAATGAAATGTCACCAAGCCTACTATATAAAAAGACTTCCATCATCCCTTAAAGGTTGCTAGAATCTTTAGTTTCCTCATTAATAATCATCTTCATTTGTTAGAAGAAAAAGAGAGAAATTGAAAGAGACATTCATCATTTAGAAGAACACATTCCTAACAATTGTTCTTCATCTTCTCCCTCAAGATCACATCATGGATTCAACAGGTAAATGATCTTGAACGCTTCCACTTCATCTCTTCCTCTATCTCATTCTAAACAGAGCGAGGCATTCAGGGTTTTATCAAATTGTTCCAACAATTGGTATCAGAGCCCCATTCATTTTGTTTGAGATTGAGTTCTTTTTAGAAAGCCTTAAAACGCTTCTTTTGATTCATTTTTTCCTGTTGAATCATTATTTTTTGATGTTATTTAAGGACTCTAATTCATTCATAGAGTGCTAATAATCATCATCTAAATTTCAGAAAATGGTTTGAAAAGGTTTTGTTAAATAAACTCAATGGTTCAAGTTTGACTATCCCTTCATAACATGGTTTTATGTTTTAAGTACACACCATGAGGATCTACTTACTTGAGTCCATTTATTTTAAAGCAAGATTATCCTAAATAGCGTGGTTTTATGTTTTAAGTACATACCATGTCGATCTACTTGCTTGACCCGTAATTATTGGCAATTTTTTTTTATTTTTTTTTGGTGGTTTCGGTTTACCGAAACACAGTATAAATTTTGAAAGTGTGCCTTTTCTTGGTACCCTTGACTTCCATTAAAAAAAAAAAAAAAAAAAAGAAGTTGCTTTTATGAATTCATGGAACATGGACTTGGTACTAACCATGCTTGTGTCGGTTAGTAGTAACCTTCATGGAGAAAACATTTTGAAAGTGTGCCTTTCTTGGTACATTGTATTATGCTAATATGTCTTTGTATAAGAATGGTATCGGTTAATCCATTTCCGCATAACTTCTATATGAGTCAATTATTCTATTTTTTTTTTTTATTTAACAAAACATACATTTTTTTTTTCAAACCATAATTTTTTTTGATTAATTATATGCCTTGACAATTTTTATTCTTTGTTTAAATAATATTATCGCCCTAAGTGATTAACGTTATTTAAACCCAAAAATTGTAAGTGTTGAATATTTGAGTTAATATGTAAATGTCTTGAATTTTCCAAAGAAAATCTTGACATTTGACTATATTTAAGTATTCATGTGATGACAAATAAGATGAACATTAAGTTGTTTTCTCGAATGCCTAAGACTACCCAAAGGAAGATTAATCATTTGATTAAAACATAGTTCAAATTACTTGTCATCTAAGTCAATTATTTATGAATCAACTCGCAATCCAAATATTAGTTTTGATGTCATGTTAATTATCTTGTGATGGATTTCATTTGATATAATTAATCATTTATATTATGTAGTTTCTTATAAATGTTTTGTGTTCATTCTTTTGTTCTCAACTCCCAACAGATTTATTTAATGCTTCTTCCATAACTGCTGCGATGAGTTCCATTCCGATGCTTAATGGGACAAACTTTAAAACTTGGAAAAATAAAATAACTATGGTCTTGGGCTGCATGGACATAGACCTCGCATTTAGGGAGCCTATTCCTCTTCCTCTTAGTGAAGATAGCACCGCTGAGGACCGCTTGAACTCTGAGAAGTGGAAACGCTCTAATCGCGTAAGTCTTATGATCATGAAAAATGTCGTCCCGGAGGCATTTCTTAACAGTGTCCCCGAGGACGTTGATGCTAAAACCTTTCTTGAGACCCTTGAACTGCGCTTTGCCAAAAGTGAAAAGTCGGAAACAAGTTCTTGTTTAAGAAAGCTTGTTTCCATGAAGTACAAGGGTACCGGGAACTTAAGGGAGTATATTTTAGAAATGCTTCACTTATCAACTAAACTAAAAGGATTTAAGTTAGAGATATCGGAAGATATTCTCGTCCATTTAGTGTTGATTTCTCTTCCTCCTCAATTTGGTCACTTTGAGGTGGCCTATAATTGTCAGAAAGACAAGTGGGATATTAATGAATTAATTTCACATGTGACACAAGAGGAAGATAGGTTGAAGCAACCTAAAATTGAAGGTGCTCATTTAGCATCCACCTCTTCTCATGGGACTAAGAGAAGAGGGAAGGAAATTGCGGTAACAAGCAATAAGAAGCCTAAAGGATCATCTGATGATCGTAAGGAAAAGAAGTGCTTGTTTTGCAAGGACCCTACGCACATGAAGTATGGCTGCCCTAAGTATCACGCATGGCGTGCTAAGAAAGGTATGTCGTTTGGTCTTGTTTGTACTGAGGTTAATTTAGTTTCAATTCCTACATATACATGGTGGTTGGATTCTGGTGCAACAACTCACATTAGTATGTCTATGCAGGGTTGCCTGAATTACCGAAGACCCATTGAAGATGAAAGATTTATCTATATGGGAGCTGGGAACCCGGTTGAAGTAATAGGCATAGGGACTTTTAGGTTATTATTGAGTACTGGATATTATTTTGTATTGAATAATACTTTTATTGTACCTTCGTTTAGAAGGAATTTGATATCTATCACTATTTTGGACAAAGAGGGTTACTCTTGTTCGTTTGGTAATAAAAGATGTGATCTTTATTTTAATTCCGTTATTGTTGGTACTAATACTTTATCGAGTAGTGACAATCTCTATTTGCTTAACACTATTCAAACAATAAATGAGTCCCATAATAATGAAACTAAATCTAAAAAGCGAAAGTTTTCAAGTGAAAATTCTTATACCTTATGGCATAGGCGTTTGAGTCATATCTCCAAAAGGAGAATTGATAAGCTTGTGTCAAAAGGAATCATAAATAAACTTGATATTCCTGAAAAGGACTTTTGTATTGAATGCCTAAAAGGAAAGTTTACAAAATCGAAAAGAAAAGTATCCTCGAGAGCATCAAGCGTCTTAGAACTAATACATACAGATATTTGTGGGCCATTTCCTACTCCTTCTTGGAATGGTCAACAATACTTTATTACGTTCATAGACGACTACTCTCGATATGGATACTGTTGGTCCCTAAGGGGCAACAAGGGTATGAAAAATGCTAGAGGGGGGGGGAGGTGAATAGCGTTTTAAAATTCTTTTCAAACCCTTTTGCAAATCAATGGCTTATGCGCACAGTTCTCAAATAAGCTAAGTATAGCGCGCAGTGAGAGTGTGAAATGCACAGCGGAAGTTTAAGCAGCACCTGCGCAGTAAAAAGCTGCGCAAGGATAAAAACGCACGCGCTAAGTTTTGGCTTAAAGAGTTGGATAAAATGTTCTAAGGCAATAAGCAATAACAAGCACAGCAGCAAAGTATAGCAATCTGAAAGATCAAACAAAACAGTAATTCAGAAATGATTAAGCAGGAAGTAAATAGCGAGATTAAAGAACAAGCTATTTGGAGAGGTTCGATCAATGAAAGATCTACGTCCTCTACCAAGATGGTTAGTCTTGGATTTTCTAATGGAGATCTTATTATATGAGAGAGTTACAAGATACAACAATGTAGAACAAACTAACTCAAAGATCTATAATCTATGAAGAGCAAATCCTAGACTAAACCGGTGTATCTCTAGAAGTATGATCGAAATAATCAAAGCTTCAAGAGGTGTGTGTGTGTTCAGAAATTCTGGGCTCTATGAATCTATGAGATGAAGAGCACGAAGAATTCTGGTGATATAAGGCTTATAGGATCTGGGCTTGGTTGAGTATGAATGTATGAAGGTTGATCTTGAGAATTCTGGAAATGAACAAGCAATCTTCAAATCTTCAAAGTTTCTTTTGAAAGCAAGAACTCAAGCAACTTGGAAATGAAGATGAGCAGGCTATTTATAGCAGAGAGCTTAAAACTAGCTGTTGGTGCTCTGAGCAAGGACGATGAGCTGGCACAATATGATTGGTGCGCAGGTGTCCTTTATAGCCGTTGGAGCTCTGATCAAAGTTGATGACCTGGCACAATATGATTGGTGCGCAGGTGTTTTAGAGCCGTTAGAGACTGAGCATGAAGACCAAATTCAAAAGCTTCTTCTAGAAGGTTGACAGCTGTCTTCATTTGAAATATTTCTCTTGAGCGCGTCTCCACCGTTGGATCTGCTGAGTGTGCTTGCTTTGTCGTTTCTGCACACCTCAGCATTTTTAATAAGCGTGCATCTTCTAAGCGCTTTCCAAGTTATGTAATCTGAATGTATCGAAAACTGAGTAAGGATGCATGCTGCGCAGAGGAGACCTGCGCAGTGATGTCCTGCGCAAGGAAGTCCTGCGCAGAGACCACAGTCTTGCTTAGATCATTCCTTTTCACTCCAAGCTTCAAGAATATGAGGTTGTTGAAAGATAAGCATAAGGACTAAGTTAATCTGCTCTGCTCATAGAAGTCATGCATATAGAGAATGAAGAGATGCTATGCGCGCGGAGAATAAGCAGGTAATGCTATGCGCGCGGAGAATGAGCAGGAGATGCTATGCGCGCGGAGAATGAGCAGGAGATGCTATGCGCGCGGAGAATAAGCAGGTAATGCTATGCGCGCGGAGAATGAGCAGGTAATGCTCTGCGCATGAAATGTGCTGCGCACGAAATGTCCTACGCATTATACTTGGTCTTCAGTAAATGAAATCTTAATTCTAAGCAAGCCCTAACCGCTAAGCCTATTCTATAAAATTGGACTTAGCTAAAAATAGAAGTTATAAAACTTCTTACATAAGATCCTAAAGTCCATAAAATACTTAGGTGATGGTATCAATCAATTCTAACATAATTGGGAGGGTTAAGAAATAAGCATACCCAACAATCTCCCCCTAAATGATTGATGCCATTACCTACTATAACAAAGGCAATTCATTGTACTTGATAATAACATGTCCATAGAAATGAAAATGGTAAATCATGCCTCAAGTCAATGCACACACTAGCCAATGTTATAGATTTCTAGTCTAACCAAAAGATATAACTTACAATATGGGAAAGACAGAAATATCATTCAGTGCATACAGATAATATGAGTTTAGGATTGGTATGCGTTTAAACCGAATGTTTAAAACATCATGCACAGAAAATATGAGCAGTTAAGTATGCGCATGAAGTTTGAAATAATGCGTTCATTGTTCCACAAACAAAAAGTTTGAATTGAACAAGGTTTTGGGAAAAGAAATGATGCATTATAAGTTTAGAGTTCACCTTTGAGAGAGCTCTGCGCACTTTATCTTGTAGATTCCTAAATTGCTTTGCACAGAGCTTCAATTATTAGAAGCGGGAGCATCAATTCGGAACTTTGTGCCTTTGATAGATTACTCTCCCCCTTAATCTCTCTCCCCCTTAATGCCTTTGTTCTCTCCCTATTTTCCTTTGTTAGATAACTCTCCCCCTTAATGGCACAATCAATGCCTTATAGCATACTGGCCTGCGCATCGAGCCTAGCATCTTGCGCATCCAGTTGCTCTTGAATCTTTGCCTGCACAGTGACCACTTGAGGGATCTAAGGGAGCAGACACCGGAAGAATGATATACTGAGGTCCACGGGGTATGCGCGTGAGGTTCATGCGCATCAATATAATGCGCAGAGTTTCTTCGAAACCTCAAAATTTTTGCCTTGTGCGCAACATCTTGTGCACTTCATATGCGCAGGCGCATGAGGCATTTCCTATCTTAGAGATTTATCAAGTAAACACAAGATCATTAGTATTGACAAATCATATGGACAATTAGCTAAGTTCAAGCATACCCATTTCTCCTCTCAAGAAAGCAAATCTCTTTGCGTCAAGAGCCTTTGTGAGGATATCAGCAATTTGATTATCTGTGCCCACGTGCTCTAAATGAATGTTTCCTTTTTCCACGTGGTCCTTGAGAAAGTGATATTTAATGTCGATGTGCTTTGTCTTTGAATGCATGACAGGATTGTTGGAGACAGCTATGGTGGACATATTATCGCAGAAAATTGGGCAGTTTGTTTCATGAATTCCATAGTCCACCAATTGTTGCTTCATCCATAGGATTTGGCAGCAGTAGCTCCCAGCAGCAATGTATTCAGCTTCTGTAGTGGAGATGGACACAGCAGCTTGTTTCTTGCTTGCCCACGCAACAAGTCGATTTCCAAGGAAATGACAAGTGCCACTTGTGCTCTTCCTGTCAATAGTGCATGCTGCGTAGTCTGCGTCTGAATAACCTAGCAAATCGAAATTCGAATCTTTGGTGTACCAAAGTCCAAGGTTAATAGTTCCAGAAAGATAACGAATAATACGTTTAACAGCAGTTAAGTCCGCTTCTCTAGGGTCCGCTTGATAGCGCGCACAGACACAAACACTAAACATAATATCTGGCCTACTTGCAGTAAGGTAGAGTAGAGAGCCAATCATACCTCGATATAAAGTTTGATCAACTTTCTTACCTTTCAAGTCTTTATCAAGTTTATTGCCCGTAGCCATTGGAGTGTCGTATGCTTTAGCATTCTCAAGTCCAAATTTCTTGATTAAGTCTCTTGTGTACTTGGCTTAATTTATGAAGATGCCATCATTCAATTGTTTGATTTGAAGCCCGAGGAGGAAAGTGAGTTCTCCCATCATGCTCATTTCAAACTTGCTTTTCATGAGCTTCTCTAAGCGCTTACAAAGTAACTCATTAGTAGAACCAAATATAATATCATCGACATAAATTTGAACAAGTAAAGAATGATCATTATACTTAGCAATAAAAAGAGTTGTGTCGATTTTACCGCGCTTGAAGCCTTTCTCTAGTAGGAATTTTGATAGCGTATCGTACCATGCTCTTGGAGCTTGCTTAAGTCCATACAAAGCTTTTTGAAGCTTGAAGACATGATTTGGAAATCTGCTATCTTCAAATCCAGGTGGTTGTGCTACGTAAACCGTCTCTTGGAGTTCACCGTTGAGAAATGCGCTTTTCACATCTATTTGATAAAGCTTGAATTTCTTGTGAGACGCATAAGCTAAGAAAATTCTTATAGCTTCAAGTCTTGCTACAGGCGCAAATGTTTCGTCGTAGTCGATTCCTTCCTCTTGCCTATAGCCTTGCGCAACCAGCCTTGCTTTGTTTCTGGTGATGCTTCCATTCTCATCCATCTTGTTTCTGAATACCCATTTTGTACCGATAACTCCTTGGTCATGAGGTCTGGGTACCAAAGTCCAAACCTTGCAGCGCTCAAATTGGTTAAGCTCTTCTTGCATAGCAGTAACCCAGCTTGAATCTTGGAGCGCTTCATCAATCTTCTTTGGTTCGATTTGAGAGATAAAGGAGTGATATTCATCATCAAAGTTTGATGCTCTCCTAGTACGAACCCCTACATTGAGATCACCAATGATGTTTGAAGTTGGGTGATCTCTAACTTCACGAACCTCGGGAGGTAAGTTAGGTTGAGTGGTAGGAATACGAAGATCTTCAATGGGTACTTCATTTGCTCCAGCATCAAGGTCATCGAAGGTGATTTGCTGAAGCGGAGAAACATCATGCGCAGGAGGAGGAGTTTGCGCATCAGGAGTCGTCACTTCTGGCGCAGCATCGGTTGTATGCGCATGCGATGGACTTTCTTGATTCTGGTTTTTATTTTCTTGATTAACATTCTGCACAGGTGCAGTTTGAGGCTGCGTACCTGTCTCAACATGCTCAGCAGAATCATCAGAATCATTTGGAGCCAAATGTGGCTCAAGGAGAGAATGCTCATCAAAAGTAACATGTACAGATTCTACAATTACTAGAGTAGTTCTATTAAAAACACGAAAAACTTTAGAATGTTTGGCATACCCAACGAAAATACCTTCATCTGCTTTGGCGTCGAATTTACCTCTATGATCTTTGCCATTGTAGAGGATATAGCATTTGCAGCCAAAAATCTTGAAGAAAGCAATGTTGGGCGCTCTTCCTCTCCATAGCTCATATGGAGTCTTGTTGTAGGCTTTGTTGATGAGGGATCTATTCTGTGTGAAGCAAGCAGTGTTGACAGCTTCTCCCCAGAAATACTTTGGAAGTTTAGCTTCTGCTATCATTGTTTTTCCAGCCTCAATCAACGTGCGATTCTTTCTTTCCACAACGCCATTTTGTTGAGGAACTCCAGCAGCAGAGAAATTGTGATCAATTCCATGGTCATCGCAGTATTACGCAACACCATTATTTTTGAATTCAGTTCCATTGTCTGATCTAACACTAACGATGTCGTCTTCTTTTTGAGTTTGGAGCCTTCGAAAGAGAGCAGTCAATATATCATAGCAGTCATCTTTGGATATCATCATTTCGACCCATGTGTATCTTGAGTAGTCATCCACCACGACTAAGGTATATTTGTTTCCTCCAATGCTTGCGGTGGTGACCGGTCCAAACAAATCCATGTGAAGCAGTTGTAAACATTTGGAAGTTGAGGAAGCAATCTTGCTGGAGAAAGACTGCTTAGGTTGTTTACCGAGCTGGCATGCTGCGCATTTTCTATCATGATGGTCAGCTACTTTGGGTAGTCCTTTGACAAGATTTTCCCTTCCAAGCTTAGCCAAATATTTGAAGTTCAGATGACTTAAGCGCTTATGCCATAGCCAGCTGCTTTCACTAACATTCTTTGCTACAAAACAGAGATTAGTGATAGACTTTACAGCAGTAAGATCAATAATGTAAACATTAGTCTTACGAGTCCCTGTGAGCAAAGTTAGTCCGGATATGCCATCTTTGATGTAGCAGTGCGTAGCAGTGAAATGACATTCCAAACCTTTATCGCAGAATTGAGATATGGATAGCAGGTTGTGCTTGAGTCCTTCTACGAGAGCAACTTTCTCAATGCACACTTTATCTTTTCTGATTCTTCCATATCCAACTATGTGCCCTTTGTTGTTATCTCCAAAAGTTACAGAGGGACCTCTTCCTTCATGCACATCTTCAAGAGCAGTGACATCTCCAGTCATGTGTCTAGAGCATCCACTGTCGAGGTACCATATATGCGCTTTAGCTTGTGAAGAGTGCGCAGTGAAGCAGGAGACCTGAAAGATAGACATTAAAAACGCAGGTTCCCTTTATTCTTGGGTCCTAGAGTTAGCAACTTTTGACAACCCACTCCTGTCTGACCTTAGGATTTTTACGTCCCTTAGCATTAGGAGCAAATCGCAAAAGGCATTCTGCAGCCTTGTGACCTAAACCATCACACACAACACAATGATGAAAGCCACTTATAGATTGGGTTTTTACAAACTCTTTACTTTTCTTTGGCGCAGCATTCTTTACTGGAGCAGATGAACTTGCTTTGACAAATATCATTTTCTGAGGTTTGGGTGCGCTTTTCTTAAGAATGCGCATCTGGCGTTGGGGCGCATGAATTTCATGCGCATGACCCTTTTGCGCAGATTTGACATTTGAAGTTGAAGCGCAACCATAGTCAGAATATGAGTTGTCATGCGCAGGTTCAACTTTAGCCTTACCTTTGGCTTTTCCAGTTTGCTTCTTTGGGTAGACATAATGGAAATTTTGTCTTTGGACTTTCTCCTGTCCTTTACCCACTGAAGCAGAATGCTTTGCTTTAGGAATTTCAATAGTTTGCTGTGGTGTAAATTCCTTTTCCTTTTCAGAGCAAACTGCGCATTTAAAGTTATCACTAGTTGAGAACCCCAAGCCTTCCTTATCTCCACTGGCTTTTTGGGATTCTAAAATATGATCCATAGTGACACGAGATTTGGTCCACTCATCAGTGATCTTTGTGAGATCAGCTACTTGAGCAGCCAATTCTTCGTTTCTTACTTTAAATAGCGCATTTTGATCTGTAAGAAAACGGTTCTTTTCAGTAAGAGGAGTCATGCTCTTAATCTGCTCCTTAAGGAGGGTGATCTCAGATTTTAAAAGAGTTTTCTCCGTCTTAAGCTGTGAAATTTCTCCAATTGATAAGTCCACTGCTTCTTTCATAGAATTGAATCTTTTGATTACCTTTTCAGCTTGCTGAAAAATAGACTCGCGCTCAGCAGCAGAGTCATCCTTTTCTTTTACAATTTCAGCAGGAATTTCAAGAGATTCTTTGCGTATTGGCGCAGCAACAAATTTCTTCGTTAGGTCTGCTCTGGCAAATAAGTACTTGCCATTCTGTCTGGTTGGAGTTAGATGTCCCATTTCTGCCAGTTCTATGATGGTGGGACCTTTCTTCTGAATAGTACTTGGCGCAGCCTTTGTGTCCATTTTGGGATCATTGTCTGAATCGCTATCAGCATCGGCATTGGCCACTAAGCAGAGCAGTCCATCCTCAGAGTCATCATCATCACTGTCTTCAGTGTCAGTCTCTATCCAGGTCTTGAGTTGCTTCTCAGCAGGGTCTTCTTCAGCAACCATTCCGCGCTGCTTTGAAAATCTCTGCGCAGTATTCTTCTTTATGTACTCAAATCTTGACGTAGGGCATTTTGATGCAAAATGACCAGGCTTTCTACAGTTGTAGCAAACCAAGTCATCTTCTTCCTTTGAGTCTCTGCCACGAGAGAATTTAGCTGGAGCTTTACTTGAGGATTCAGGTTTTGAGAATTTCCTGAATTTTTGGAATCGCTTAACAAACATAGCGAAATCATCATCATCCATTTCAAGCAGAGAAGAAGTGGAGACTTTGTCTGAGGTTTGAGCAGGCGCAGGTTCTCTTTGAGCAATCATTGAAATTGCTTTTCCTTTTCCTTCAGTTTCATCAATTCGATCAAGCTTAAGCTCATACACTTTTAAGTTGGCGTATAAGCTGCGCAGAGGCCAAGTATCTAAAAATCCAGAATCTTCCAGATGACTTGCCTTGTGCACATATCTGGAACCTAGCGCATCTAAGAATTGAGAATTTACTTCTTTGTTGGTAAAGGTAGTTCCAAGAGATTTACAAGAGTTTACAACAGCACAGAAGCGATCATAAGTTTGTCTCAAGGTTTCACCATCCTTTCTCATGAAGCAGTTGAATTTTCTTTGCACCACAAATCTTTTGTTTTCCTTGCTTACTTTGTCACCATTCACATAGCCTTCAATAGCATCCCATAGATCCTTTGCAGTTCCACCGCTCACAATTTGATTGTGCGTGGAGAGGTCTAGAGTGCTGAGAATGATGTTTCTAGCTCTTCCATCGTAACCAACCCATTTCTTTTCTTCATCGGTCCATTCCCTTTTATCCTTCTTGATTGTAGGATTATCCTTGTTGGTAGCAGCATCTGGATTGGCCTTCATTGGAATGTAGGGTCCTTCAAGAACTATGTCGTGGAGGATCTCGTCGATAGAAGAAAAATGAGTGAGCATGCAGTGCTTCCAGATTTCGAAGTGATCTTCATTCAGCACTGGGACATGTGAATAGTTAGCCATTGCCCAAGATTTTGAAGCCATCTTGAATCGGCACCCAAGCTGTTAAGCTTGAAAAACAAAACAAGTTTTATGAAGGTGTTTGCTCTGATACCACTTGTTGGTCCCTAAGGGGCAACAAGGGTATGAAAAATGCTAGAGGGGGGGGGGAGGTGAATAGCGTTTTAAAATTCTTTTCAAACCCTTTTGCAAATCAATGGCTTATGCGCACAGTTCTCAAATAAGCTAAGTATAGCGCGCAGTGAGAGTGTGAAATGCACAGCGGAAGTTTAAGCAGCACCTGCGCAGTAAAAAGCTGCGCAAGGATAAAAACGCACGCGCTAAGTTTTGGCTTAAAGAGTTGGATAAAATGTTCTAAGGCAATAAGCAATAACAAGCACAGCAGCAAAGTATAGCAATCTGAAAGATCAAACAAAACAGTAATTCAGAAATGATTAAGCAGGAAGTAAATAGCGAGATTAAAGAACAAGCTATTTGGAGAGGTTCGATCAATGAAAGATCTACGTCCTCTACCAAGATGGTTAGTCTTGGATTTTCTAATGGAGATCTTATTATATGAGAGAGTTACAAGATACAACAATGTAGAACAAACTAACTCAAAGATCTATAATCTATGAAGAGCAAATCCTAGACTAAACCGGTGTATCTCTAGAAGTATGATCGAAATAATCAAAGCTTCAAGAGGTGTGTGTGTGTTCAGAAATTCTGGGCTCTATGAATCTATGAGATGAAGAGCACGAAGAATTCTGGTGATATAAGGCTTATAGGATCTGGGCTTGGTTGAGTATGAAGGTATGAAGGTTGATCTTGAGAATTCTGGAAATGAACAAGCAATCTTCAAATCTTCAAAGTTTCTTTTGAAAGCAAGAACTCAAGCAACTTGGAAATGAAGATGAGCAGGCTATTTATAGCAGAGAGCTTAAAACTAGCTGTTGGTGCTCTGAGCAAGGACGATGAGCTGGCACAATATGATTGGTGCGCAGGTGTCCTTTATAGCCGTTGGAGCTCTGATCAAAGTTGATGACCTGGCACAATATGATTGGTGCGCAGGTGTTTTAGAGCCGTTGGAGACTGAGCATGAAGACCAAATTCAAAAGCTTCTTCTAGAAGGTTGACAGCTGTCTTCATTTGAAATATTTCTCTTGAGCGCGTCTCCACCGTTGGATCTGCTGAGTGTGCTTGCTTTGTCGTTTCTGCACACCTCAGCATTTTTAATAAGCGTGCATCTTCTAAGCGCTTTCCAAGTTATGTAATCTGAATGTATCGAAAACTGAGTAAGGATGCATGCTGCGCAGAGGAAACCTGCGCAGTGATGTCCTGCGCAAGGAAGTCCTGCGCAGAGACCACAGTCTTGCTTAGATCATTCATTTTCACTCCAAGCTTCAAGAATATGAGGTTGTTGAAAGATAAGCATAAGGACTAAGTTAATCTGCTCTGCTCATAGAAGTCATGCATATAGAGAATGAAGAGATGCTATGCGCGCGGAGAATAAGCAGGTAATGCTATGCGCGCGGAGAATGAGCAGGAGATGCTATGCGCGCGGAGAATGAGCAGGAGATGCTATGCGCGCGGAGAATAAGCAGGTAATGCTATGCGCGCGGAGAATGAGCAGGTAATGCTCTGCGCATGAAATGTGCTGCGCACGAAATGTCCTGCGCATTATACTTGGTCTTCAGTAAATGAAATCTCAATTCTAAGCAAGCCCTAACCGCTAAGCCTATTCTATAAAATTGGACTTAGCTAAAAATAGAAGTTATAAAACTTCTTACATAAGATCCTAAAGTCCATAAAATACTTAGGTGATGGTATCAATCAATTCTAACATAATTGGGAGGGTTAAGAAATAAGCATACCCAACAGATACATTTATTTACTTTATGAAAAGTCTCAATCAATGGACGTTTTCAAGTCTTTTAAGGCCGAAGTTGAAAATCAACTAGGTAAGACTATTAAGAACGTTAGATCCGATCGTGGTGGGGAGTACTATGGTCGGAATGACGGTTCGGGAGAACAACGTCCGGGTCCTTTTGCTCGCTATTTAGAAGAGTGTGGAATTGTCCCTCACTACACTATGCCGGGTACGCCTAGCATGAATGGTGTAGCTGAGAGACGTAATAGAACCCTTCAGGAAATGGTAAGAAGTATGGTTTCTAGTACTTCTTTACCTCACTCATTATGGGGCGATGCTTTAAAAACCGCAACTTATCTTCTCAATTGGGCTCCCCTAAGGCTACTAACTCTAAAATCCCTTATGAATTATGGACGAATAAGAAACCGTCCTTAAATCATCTTCATGTTTGGGGTTGTCCAGCAGAAGCTAGGCCTTATAGGCCTAACGAAGGAAAACTGGAGGCTAAGACAGTTAGTTGCTACTTTGTAGGGTATGCCGAGAGATCAAGGGGCTATAAATTTTACAACCCGAAATCTAGAACGTTTTTTGAAACGGGAAATGATAGGTTCTTTGAGGATGTTGAGTTTAGAGAGGAATTAGGAATAATAATTTTGAATTTAAGGAAGAGGAGGAATCCATTTCTATACCTCTTCCCTTTGTATTTCCAATTGAAAATCAAGTACTTGTACCTGAAATTCAAGAGGAACAAATTCAAAATATTGACTCCCCTATAAATATTGAACAACATGAAAATGTTGATCAAAATGAGGAAATTCAACAACCTCAAAATGAGAAAGAACCGATGCCTTTAAGGAGATCCAATAGAGCACGAAGAAGTGCCATTTCGGATGATTATGAGGTGTATCTTGCCGAGAGTGAAGGACACTTAGGTTTAGTGGGAGATGAGCCTCTCACCTTCCACGAAGCCATTAATAGTCCTAACTCTCATAAGTGGATCAATGCCATTAATGAAGAATTGAAATCTATGAAAGACAATGACGTTTGGGATCTTGTCCCATTACCTAAGGATGTGAAACCTATTGGTTGTAAATGGATATTTAAAACCAAAAGGGATTCACAAGGTAATGTGGAAAGACATAAGGCTCGTCTTGTTGCTAAAGGTTTCACTCAAAAGGAAGGTATTGATTACAAAGAAACATTCTCTTCGGTATCTTCTAAAAACTCCTTTAGGATCATTATGGCATTAGTAGCACATTATGATCTTGAGCTTCATCAAATGGATGTTAAGACAGCTTTTCTCAATGGAGACATTGAGGAAACCATCTATATGAAGAAACCAGAAATGGTGGATGATTTGGAACAAACTAATCATTTAGTTTGTAAACTTAAGAAATCCATTTATGGGCTCAAGCAAGCTTCTCGTCAATGGTATCTCAAATTTAACCAAGTAATTATTTCTTTTGGTTTTGAAACGAATCTTGGTGAAGATTGTATATACCATAAGTTCAGTGGGAGTAAATTTATATTCTTAGTCTTATATGTGGATGATATTTTGCTTGCAAGTAATGATATGAACATTCTAAAAGAAACTAAGAAATTTCTTTCAAACAAATTTGAAATGAAAGATCTTGGTGAGGCATCTTTTGTATTAGGAATCCAAATACACTGTGATCGCTCACGATGTACTTTAGGATTATCACAAAAGGCCTATATAGAGAAGGTATTACAAAGGTTTAGCATGCAAAACTGTAAACCACATGACACCCCTGTCTCTAAAGGAGATAAATTCAATCTCAATAAATGTCCCAAAAACAATTTTGAAACTAAGTATATGGAAAATATCCCTTATGCATCAGCAGTAGGAAGCTTAATGTATGCTCAAGTCTGTACTCGTCCAGACTTAGCTTTTATTGTTGGGATGCTTCGTAGATACCAAAGCAATCCGGGGAGAGAACATTGGGTCGTAGCCAAAAGAGTGATGCGGTACTTACAAAACACAAAGGACTACATGCTTACATATTCAAAGTCGGATCATCTTGAGATCGTTGGGTATTCCGATTCCGACTTTGCTGGATGCCAAGACAACCGTAAATCAACGTCTGGGTATGTCTTCACATTAGCCGGTGGAGCAATTTTTTGGAGAAGTGCCAAACAGACACTCGTTACTTCCTCCACCATGGAAGCCGAGTTCGTTGCTTGTTTCGAGGCATCCAATCAAGCTATATGGTTGCGTAAATTCACTAAGGGACTGCGTATTGTCGATAGCGTCGAAAGACCTATTAAGCTATATTGTGACAATAGGGCGGCGGTCTTGTACTCCAACAATAACAAGAGCTCGTCAAAGTCTAAACACATTGACATTAAAATTTCTTGTTGTAAGAGAGAGGGTACGAAATGAACAAATAAAAATACAACTTATTGGTACAAACTCTATGTTAGCGGATCCGTTTACTAAAGCGTTATCACCTTTAGTGTTTCACGAGCATGTTGCTCATATGGGTGTAACAACTTTTGATAACATTTAATATAGTGGGAGTTGATGTTGTTTTTCATAATTATTGTTCTTTAATTTTTATTGATCTCATTTGGTTAAAGTTGGACTAATTGGAGAATATGTATACATATTCATTTGATTCCATGCTACACATCTATACTTTTGATATGCCATTTAGTTAGATTTGTATATGTGATTATAGTGGGTTTAGTTGCGAATCAATTACAACGACTGCCCCTTTAGTCCTATACTTAGAAGACTAATGGACGAAGTTGTTATAGATGACAACAAATTGCACATTTGGGTTGTCATTTATGTTATACTTATGATTTGAAAGGAAGAACTTGTTTTACAACCCAAGTGGGAGATTGTTGGATCAAAATGGCTTGCATCACAAGTTATTAATACTTCCATTAATAAAATCATGACTATAACATTAATATAAAGTATAGTCAAACCTAGTCAATGTGTAGAATCCCTGAAATGTAATTTATCTATTTATGATGGGCAAAATGATAAATTAACATTGCTTAAGAAGTGAATAGGTGTGGTCCCTAAATGAAATGTCACCAAGCCTACTATATAAAGGGACTTCCATCATCCCTTAAAGGTTGCTAGAATCTTTAGTTTTCTCATTAATAATCATCTTCATTTGTTAGAAGAAAAAGAGAGAAATTGAAAGAGACATTCATCATTTAGAAGAACACATTCCTAACAATTGTTCTTCATCTTCTCCCTCAAGATCACATCATGGATTCAACAGGTAAATGATCTTGAACGCTTCCGCTTCATCTCTTCCTCTATCTCATTCTAAACTGAGCGAGACATTCAGGGTTTTATCAAATTGTTCCAACAATCACTTATGGAAGTTCCGCTCATAAATATTTGTACGAGTTGGTTTTGGGGGAAACTAGTTCCTTCATAAGTTATAAAAAGTCCACTTTTTAACCCTTAAACCTTAAACCCTAACCCTAAATCCTAAACTTTAAACCCTAAACATTAACCCCTATAAAAACAAGACTTTTTTATAACTTATGGAGAAACTAGTTTCCCCCAAAATTTTCTCTATTTGTACGTTTCACACTTTTTATTTCTTAAAAGTTTACTACTAAAAGTTAACAATATTTTTCTATAATATACAAAAAAATGAGTATATTACAAATTTGACAATTTGACTTGCGAACTTTGAAAACATGAAATGTGACTTGCATAATTGTGATTTTGAAAATTTTGAGACCACTTTCTTAACACCCGTTCAAAGCATGAACGAGACACTCACTACTAGAAAACAGCTTATTTACGGCGGCATACAACTGCCGTATAAACTGTACTAAGCCGCCGTATATAGTATATACGGCAGTTTGACGGCAGTTTTATGCCCGCCGAGAAAAACTTCGCCGTATATACAAAAACGACGAACTTAGCCGCCGTTTATATTATATACGGCGGAGGGTGTTCCTGCCGTATATAAGCTACTTATTCTCGGCGGGTCAGAACCCACGTATATAATCCAATTAGATACGGCGGTCTGTGCCGCTGACGTATATAATTTTATTATTCCCGGCGGCTGCTAACCCACGTATATAATATAATTAGATACGGCAGCTCTATCCCACGTATATAAACTATCTAGCAGTTTATCATTTATATACGACATAGTGTATACTGCCGTATATATTCATCTTATGTAAGTGAAATTTCTTTGGCGGCAGTATTTAAATCTAATATTATATAAGATTCATATAATCAAAATTATTTATTATATATCAAATTAATTATTCTAATGAAATTCTAAAAATTGCTATTGATATATATATATATATATATATATATATATATATATATATATATATATAATGATTTATCAATAACAATTTTTAGAAATTAATTAGGATAATTGGATTGACATTAATGTTTAGTTAAATTTCACTGATGTTGACCATCAAAAATCAAAAGTAGCCAAACATATAGTGAGGCGGAGGGAGTAACTTTTAGAAATCAAAATAACTCATCATCAAACGAAAAGTAAGAATGATCATAAAAAAGGAAGAAGAATATCATGTACTCCCTCCGTCTTAAAATACATGTCGTTTGAGAGTTAATTTTTATCTCAAAATATTTATCATTTTACTATTTTCAAAGTTTTTTTTTTTTATTGTTGTACACCAATGATACCTTTATTAATTATAGTGAATTATATCTTGCACAAAAATTTAATTGCCTAAGTAATTAGATTACTTTACGTGCATTAATTGTATTTTTTAAAAATTGTGCAAATAATCAAAACGACATTTATTTTGAAACAGATGAATGAAGTAATTGCTTATAAAAAGTAGTTGAATAATCATAGCATTTGCTAAAAAGATGAATGATCGTTTGATTCTTGTTAGAAACAAAAAGTAAGAATGATCATACACTATGTAGAATGTGTTTTAGTTTAATAAAATTAAAAAAAGAGTAATCTGCTTTTCTGCCCCTCGTACTATGGCCCCAACATCAATTTGACACTCGTACTACTGAAACAACAAATGTATGATGCGTACTATAGTTTTATTAGCAAAATTAACCATATTACTATTCAGTTGTTAACTTTTTCTAACACATGTTATTTTTCTAACCAATGTTAAAATTTATTTTCGTCAGTCTTTTTCCGACGACCATATCTCCCTCTCCGGTAAATATTTTTCAGATCCCAATGGTCAATATGTGCGCCTAGGTGTCGCGAACCTTCTCCAGAAATTTGAAGGCGATCCAACGGTTAATGAATCGGGAAATTGATTTTTTCTGGAGCAGACCGGGAAAGTGACGGGATTCGGTTTTGCTTCGATTTTTGGCCTTTTGGCCGGATTTTTCCCAGGTTTTCTTGTTCTTGGCCGGCGCCTAGGTTTAGGGCAGGTGCGGTCATGGCTAGGAAGGGGATTGGTACAGCTTTTTTGGCGTGGAAGGTGCAAATGGGAGCTCAAATCCTAATTTGCAAAGAAGGGGGTCGATTGGTGTTGGAGATGCTTCTAATCCATCAATGGTGGAGTTGGTTGGGTGGAGTGGTGACTGGTTTGTGGCGGTGGCGATGGGGCGGTGTTGGGTTGTGAAGGGTGGGGTGGATGTTGGGTTTGGGAAGATGATGGAGATAACAAAAGTTAATTTTGTTAACATAAATTATTAACATCCGTTAAAATAAATTAATGCTCGTTAGAAAAATAACGTGTGTTAGAAAAAGTTAACAACTGAATAGTAAATTGGTTGATTTGTTAATAAAACCATAGTACGCATCATACATTTAGTGTTTCAGCAGTACGAGTGTCAAATTGATGTTGGGGCCATAGCACGAGGGGCAGAAAAACATATTACTCATTAAAAAAATGGACTACCTCCATTCTTAAATAAATATTCATTTAATTTTTTTATAGATATATTTTATTAAAATATTGTTTTAAATATTTTTCACTAGTCTCTTTATATTGCAAAACTAAATGTTTAGAAATAGATAAGAAGAATATTTATTAATTTGACCATTAGATTTTGTTTTTGAAAATAATAAGACGTAATTTTTTTTGTCTTCTTAAATAAAATTTTAACATTCTTCTATAGACCAAGGGTGTAAAATGTGTTGGAAACATGTTTAATTATGCTTTCGGATTCTGTTTTTTTTTTTTTTTTTAAAAGACTTTCCGACTAATTCAAGAAAAGTCAATATCCTTGTATTTTTCATCGGTATCATAACAGGAAAAAGTTAAATAAAAAAAAAATAATAATAAAAAAGGTCCCCCGAATTGTTGAACAGTCGTCAATTTGTCCATGTATTCTCATTTCCCAGCATAACTAAGAACTTTCGGAGTTTATCCTCTTTGAAAAAGGGATAAAAACAGAACAGAGGATTCGGAAATTCGAAGGCAAATGTGTCTGAAAGGCGCTTCTTCCCAATTTTAATAATGCAAATTTGTTACCAAACGAATTCCAATCACTTCTCATTTAACCCTTCAACTCACCCAACTCATCTCCGTAAGTTTCTCAAACTTTATTCACGAATTCTTATTATTATTTTTTTTTTTTTCATTCTTGAATTTGTGTTTCTGCGAATCTGCATATATGTTATGTTAATTTCCTGTGTTTTGATGAAATTGTTTGTGGGGTTCTTGAGTTGATTGAAGGTGTTAACGATTGATTTCTGTGAAGCTTTTAATTTCTTGAATTGCTGGATGTTTCATTGTGTTGTTAGGGTTTTCTGTGTGTGTGAGAGAGAGAGAGCGTGTGTTTCTTGACCGGGAAGAGAGGCTCGTAGTCCATCTTCTTTAGTTATTATTTCACGTGACAAACAAAAAGAGTGGAATGATGGAGTAGTGGTTTTCTTGATTTTATAGTGTAGTAATTAAGATGTTCATGCTTATTCTTGTTTCAGATGAAGACTTATATGTTTTTTTTTTTTTTTTTTTTGGGGGTGGGGGAGAGAGCAACGCCAGAAACATACTAAAAGGGGGTTAAATAGTTTTAAGGATATAAATTTTCGTAGTAGTATCAATTTTTTATTTGAAGGGGGTCAAGATTATTGAATAGTGCAATTATTATTCATACAATAAAGGGGGTTCAAAGTGTCATAATCAGAGTGATGGGGGTCAGACGATTCTAATCCCTTGGCTGTTGCTTCGCGGAGTTGGGGGGTTTGGGGGGGGGGGGGTTGTGAGTGATTTTGAACATGGATAAGATTGATCTACTCTTTGTGGGAAAATTAGACATGTCTTCACAATCCCTGTTCCCTATCTCTCACGTGCTTCTCTCTCATGCTGGTGAAGTTTTCTTATTTCTCAGGAAAAAGGAAAGCGATGGCTTGCTCTTCGTCGTTTCATTTGGTAAGTGTCATTGCCTGTCTTCTTTCTTTTGCTTAGATTTTAGATGGCGTGCATAAATTTGACTGTCTTCTGATCTTAAGATAATATGCGCTCAAAATGACCAGATGACTAAATGCATAAGGGTATTTTTTGTTGTTGAGAAAATCGAGTGAATTGAATAGGTAAAGCTAGGGATGTATGAATATTGTGCATGGACTTTTTAATGCATTATTTACTTCGTAGGTCACTGAACACTTGCTATAGTATGTCTCTAGTACTACTATCAGGTCTGTTGAATGTAATACATCATGTCATACAAAGATATATTTTTTTTTTATAGAACATGCAACACGATGAGTGTAACTGAAATGCAAGTGTGTAACATGTGATTGTTAGCTTATTCTGCCACAACATTTATACATAGTTGTTCTGAATTTTCTCTGTGACTTTGTTGTTGGCTTTTTTCTGGTAACAGTTGTGTGCACACAATGGACTTCGCAATGCTCCTTTCAAAGAGTCGATCGTGAGAAATACAAGAAGCAGTAAGTGAAAATTCCTATAGTATTCAGATTCAGATAAAGAAAAAACTTCCTCTCATTCAAACTTTCTTATATAGCCTTCTTTTTTTCATCAAGTCTAATGGCTCTCAGATAGTTAATCCTTTTACATAAAAAAGTAAATAGGGCTTCCAGTGCTCTTTTAGGATCTTAAATACTTAAAGAGTACTGTCTTTCAGTGTGTTTCTACTTTCTATTACCATAATCATCTTTCAAATGTTTGGTTCTCAAACTCTCGAGGTTATGCCCCTCCAAGTTACTTACTCGCTATCCTTTTGTACAGATGGTATACGGTGTAACATTCTATGTAGTAGAAAGAAATGTGAATCATCTGCGTTCCACAATTTTGATCTGAAAGAGACATTTAGTAGACTATCTCATAATTATCGATGGCAATCCCGAGATAAATTGTCTAGAAACATTATAGTAAGATCTGAAATTGCTGGCACTGGATCTCCTGCTGCTCCCTGTCAAATTTCAGGTATTTCTCAACGGGCCTTTAGTCACCTTACAATTTTACATTTCTAACTTTGTTATTTTAACCTTCCGCTCCCTTCTCTTTTTTAAGTGCAGAACTTCAGCTGGTCTCCAAAGCTAGAGGGGCTTGCTTTTATGCTGTTACTTCTGCTGTTGCCCTAGTTCTGTTTGTGCTCATGGTCGTTGGACATCCTTTAGTACTCCTAATGGATCGGTACTGTAGGAAATTTCACCATCTTATAGCCAAAATCTGGGCAACTTTGACTGTGACCCCTTTTTTTAAAATTAAGTATGAGGGGTTGGAGAATCTGCCTCCCATTGATTCTCCTGCAGTATATGTTTCTAACCATCAGAGCTTTTTAGACATATATACCCTTCTTACTCTAGGGAGAAGTTTCAAGTTCATTAGCAAGACTGCAATTTTCCTCTTTCCCGTTGTTGGGTGGGCCATGTTTTTAATGGGTGCTATTCCTTTGAAGCGTATGGATAGCAGAAGCCAATTGGTAAACTTGTCCCCTTCATTGAAGCTCATTAACTGTTGTTGCATATTCTTTCCTTAGAGATTATACTATTTTTGTCAAATAAGCAATTGACCTCTGTTCACTTTATGACTACAGCAAACTTTTAAGCGCTGCACTGAACTTCTCAAGAATGGTGGATCTGTTTTTCTATTTCCGGAGGGTACGCGGAGCTGGGATGGGAAGTTGGGGGCTTTCAAGGTGAGAAATGTGCTTGGATTTTTACCTCGTTATAAAGGCATTGCAGCCAGTTTAATTGCTATTTTTGCTGAGAATAATCAATTACAAGTAGGATGGTAAAGAATTACTTACTTATAAGAATAATAACTGTCTCATGGTATTATCTGAAATGTTGTTAAGCATATGAAACTTGCTATTTCTACGCACTCTGCCTCATTTTGTGCAGAAATCCGGTGACCTAGGGCCCACACTATAGGGACACCATATCAAAATGAACTCTGCATAATTATGTTTTAGGATGTCTGAAAGGGGTGTAGCATATGGGTAAGTGTGGAACATATAGACTAATCGTTGAAGCTTTCTGTACAAGTTATGTAAGTTGCCCCCCCTCACAGTCAACGAAGCTACCTTTAGAGGTGTTTAGAAGGCTTTTTGGACTATGTTGAACTTTAGCGTACTTATTATTTTTCATGTGTTAATTTCATTCGATGTCTAGGTTTTCTGCTATTTAACTTGTGGTAATTATCATACGTAGTGACCTTATGTTTCTGAGTTTTGCCCTTGTATCCTTGTGCTGATTTTCAGAAAGGAGCATTCAGTATTGCTGCAAAAGTTGGGGTACCGGTAGTTCCGATTACCCTTATTGGGACCGGAAAAATCATGCCTAGAGGAATGGAAGGCATATTGAACACGGGATCAGTTAAAGTTGTTATTCATCCACCCATACAAGGAAATGACTCAAACGCCCTATGCAATGAGGCCAGGAATGTAATTGCACATGAGCTCAGCTGATAATGATAGGCATGCACTGCAGCAAATTGACCTTTACTGAGGAGCATAGAGTTTTTGGGTAAAAGGTACGGAGTATAAATTTTCATTGACTTTTGCCTTGGATGATCCGAGTGTTTGACTGAAGGTATACATTTTCCGGGTCGTCGTTCTCACCCTGACAAGTTCATCTCGAGTTTGACTTTCACGAGAGCTGGCGGCTGTTTGAGTTTTGTGTCATCATGAGTTTCCAGTTCATGTACTAGTATTTCATGTGGCAACTGATTTGTTGCTTATAGTTTTCTGTTAATCCTTTGCATTTCAGTATTAAGTGTATGATATACAAGAAGTTTTGGCAGCTTTTTTCACTGTATTGTAGATACACTAGTACTAATACCCGTGCCGGTGACAATATGAAAATGTTTAACCTATCATTGCATCAATGGATGGCTTCACAATCTCATCAATTTTAATATTTTAAAGTGTTTCCAGATTTTTGTGTATTTGTGAAGTTGGTTTTGGCTATTTTTATCAATAAAGATTCATATTTCAACTCGTGGAAATCTTGTAAAAAACTTGTTTTACACTCACCTCAGTATAAAACATGTTTTCATCTTTTGAAACTTGTTTTGCGTTAAGAGATGAAAATAGGTTTTAAACTAATGCGAGTGTAAAACAAGTTTTTCATATCTTTCAACTCACGTGCAATATTAAAGCTATAAGCTGGAAATTAAGGGTTGTTTTGTCTATTGGCTACCAAATTTATTTAGACCCTGTTTGGATTTGCATTTTATTACTCCCTATCCCGAAATTGTTGAGTTTTGGTGCAATTTCATTATTGTATATACACAAATAATTAAAACACAATCTAAACACTCCAATTTTGCCAATGTACATGCATGTACCAATAACCAAAGCACAAATTTAACAACGATGATTAGCTAATTACAATACTATTCATTTTTTTTCATAATGATTAGTTAAGAAGAGCTACTTTTTCTTTAAAAAAAAAAAGAAAAAAAGAATTGGGCCAACGGAAAGAAAATAAAAACTAAAAAATAACCACCAATCCATACACAACATTATAAGTTAAATGAAATCTATTTTTTATTAATGGCGACATTATAAATATTTTTAATATTTAACTTATAAGTATGTAATGAGTAGAGAAATAAAACTGATTAAAAATATTTGATATTTTTTTTAAACGAATTAAAAAAAAAATTAATTTCAATTATTTTAGGATAGAAGTAAAAAACTTATAATTCACTATACTCCCTGTGTCCTATTTTAAACTTAAAAAATTTCTATTTTGGATGTCCCATTTTAAACTTCAAAACCTAAAAAAGAAAGTTTTTTTTATACTTCTCTATTTATGGGCCCCACATGTCATACTCACAACAATTACCCACTAACTATTCTACCCCAGTTTCTCTCTCCTACCAAACCATCTATACTTACATCACATCACTTTTTTTCTTAATTCTTGAACCCAAATTTTTTTAGAAGTTTAAATTGGGACAGAGGGAGTAGGGATGTCAACAGGTCGGATACGGAGCGGGTTTACTCAATACCAAACCCGGCCCGCAGTGAACACTATTTGTACCAAACCCGCCCCGCCCCGTAGAGTGCTAAACCTGTATCCGCCCCCGCTCGTATTCAACAAAAACATAATTTTTCGCTTTAGCCCAGCTTGTATAACTTTAACAGCAAACTCAAATTTGAGACAAACTATTTCATAACAGTAAATAGGTAGCATACTTGCATATCCGAGACATTATATATAAAGGCAATAAGGTAATAAGTGAAAGGTTTAGGGACATAATAGTAAATAGGTACATACTTGCGCATATGGGGCGGGGCGGAGCGGGGCCCCGTGGGTTGGAGTGTGCTACCAAACCCGCCCCTTAACCCACCGGGTTATGAAAAATTGTTACCAAACCCGTCCCGTTGCGGGCGGATGGTTCGGACAAATTGCCATCCCCAAGAGGGAGTATAGTAGTTGATATAAGCCCACACTTCAATGCCCCAAAGCCCAGCCCAAACAAAATATGCTTACGACAGTATAAGTTGGGCTGCACACGCAGTCATCTTCCCCCAAATTTAGATATCTGTACGGTACTAACGACTTCCATTTTCGCCTGCTTTTCTTTTCTTTTTCCCAATTCCGTTTTAGTACTGCTTTTCACGAACTAACTTTGACTTCCTTCCTTCTCTCTCTCTTTCAAACATCTCAAACGAAATCATAATCTCCATTTCGATTTCCAGTTCATCGATTAACACGATGACCTAATTCCACTGTAAGTCCACTTTCCTGATCTTTATAATCTTCTCCCTCGTCTTCACTTGCATTTAATTTTGCCATCACTAACTAATCTAGATTTGTTTGAATTATGTTGTTATATTTATGATTCTGTTGTTACTGCTTAATAATCTTCCTGTAATTCATTAGGCATAGTGATCCGAAGCATATTTGTTGCGATCCCTGCAACTTTCAGTTTCTTAATTAAGCTAAGGAGTTCCATGGCACTCGTTTATGTGCTAATATGGGAGGCTAAGCAGCTTCATAGAATCTTTGCAAGATCTAAATTTATGGAGTATTGATGTAGATATATAGAAATTTCTTGATTTGGAGAATGAGTTGTAGAAACTATCCGCTGAAACTTAATAATTTCAGAAAAATCATGTTATCATAATCTTTTCTTCAAGCTAAAGGATGGAATATTCACCTCACATTAAGAAAATCAACAGATTTACTGAAAATTTGATGATTTGATTAGAATGATATCCTTGAAGTCCCTTCGAACCCGTAGGCATGTTAAGTGGCGCTCTATGTTGTGATGAGTTGACACGTTAACAACACTCTGCAAATGTTGAAATGATAGAGTAGGATTAATAATCTTGATTTATATTAGATATATTCGTATTCTCCCACCGTCCCTAAATGAATTCCACTTTCAAGATTTTTTCTTCCCAAAGTGAATTCCTTTGTGTGAAAAACTTTTTTCCTAAATATTTCTTTACCATTTTTTTTTCCCACTTAGTCACTTTATACTTGCAAAACTAAGTGTTTAGAAGGTGGATGCCAAGAATATTTATGCATCGTTTCCATTTAATTGTCTAAAAAGTGAACATTTCCAGAATGTCCCTTGAATGAAATTTGGACATCTATTTAGGGATGGAGGTTGTACATGTTATAGTTATCTGTATTGTTATTCTGCAGTGGACATCTGAATGGCAATTTTATTGTCAAGCAGTTCTTATCCATCCCGTAAAGAAGACGACTTTATACTGACTTTGAGTTGGTTTTGATTGTCACTTATTCTCATTTGGAATGCAAGCTCTTCTCATTCGGAATGCAAGCTCTGCTGTTTGAATAGAGTCCTATGTTTTGAATCTATAGATGTCCATTTCTTTTTAAGGAAAAGAACAAACATCACAGGATTTCAGGCCTAAAAATTATCGTTTTTTACCTTAACACTTGGATTAGTTACTTAACTTTGTGTCCTCCTGGCTTGCAGTTCGGATTTATGTGTTGATGGTACAAAATGTTCGACTGTGTATCCAAGTCTCAATTTGCGGGTGGCCAAAGAGATAAGTTTAAGAGGTAATTACTTTGTTAGCTTTGGCTATACAATGGAAGATTCCTTTCTTAGCTAGCGAGTATATGTCTATCGAGGAACTCTTGATTACATCCTATATAGTCAGTTATATCTTGTAATGTATTTTGCTTTGTCTAGTTTACGTAGTGAGAAATTTAAGGAAGAAATTTGAAGCTTTCGTGTTTATAGTTTCTTTTTTAAATCATTAGCCTGAGTAAGTGGGTTATACATGTATACCGTTTCTTATATTTCAGTGACTGACTAAGATAGCCTACTTGAGAGGGAGTATAGAGAATAAAATGATTTAACTGGTCTTAATCTGTAATTTATTAACTTTTTCTCGGTAAAGAGGCATCAGGTTAAGTGTAAAATTCCTGTTAGTATGTCTCATAGAAGTTATTAACTGGTCAAGTGGCATAAAAATGTGTACCGTATTGGCTTTATGATGGTGTGGGTTCATTGAGGCTAGCGACGTGTGAGGTTTATATGAAGCCTAACCTCCTTCTAATAAATCTTCTTTTATCAACAACAACAACAACAACAAAGCCTTAGTCCCAAAATAATTTGGGGTCTGCTAACATGAATCCTCATATGTCATCGTGATAAAAGGAAGAGAGAGAGAGAGAGAAAGAGAGAGAGAGAGAGAGAGAAATAAAATAAATAAATAAATAATAATAATAAAAGTACGATCAACCCCCATCATTTACATGAATCTTCGCCCTCCACTCCGGCCTCTTCAACGCCACATCTTCATCCACTCCGAGGAAACTCATATCATTTTCAATCACCTTAATCCAAGTTTGCTTAGGTCTTCCCCTACCCTTCGCCATTTTATCACTTCTCCACTCTCCAGGCCTCCTAATCGGTGCATCACTCGGTCTCCGTCTCACATGACCAAACCACCTTAGACGATGCTCCCTCATTTTATCCTCAATGGCCGCAACTCCTACTTTACCCCTGATCACCTCATTTCTCAATCGATATTTTCTTGTATGCCCACACATCCATCGTAGCATGCGCATCTCCGCTACATTCATCTTATGAATATGCCACTGTTTCACGGCCCAACATTCAGTGCCACAAAGCAGTGCAGGCCTAATTGCCGTACGATAGAATTTTCCCTTTAATCTATTTGGCATGCCACGATCACAAAGAAACCCTGTGGCACTCTTCCACTTCAACCAACCTGCTTTAATCCTATGAGCCACATCTCCATCCAATTCTCCATCTTTTTGGATAATAGATCCAAGATAGCGAAAGAACTCGGAAGCTTGGACAATCTTTCCATCGAATGTGATCACTCCTGCCTCTCTGCTTCCAACTTTGCTAAATTTACACTCCATATATTCAGTCTTGCTTCTGCTTAACCTAAAACCTCGAGATTCCAGAATGTGTCTCCGCAACTCCAATTTTTGTCTCATCAATCAGCACAATATCATCTGCGAACAACATACACCATGGAATATCATCTTGGATTGACCTCGTCACTTCGCCCATTATCAGGGCAAAGAGGAAAGGACTAAGTGCAGAGCCTTGATGCACTCCAATCGTGATAGGGAACTCTTCTGTCTTCCCAACGCTTGTCCGTACACTAGTACTAACTCCATTATACATGTTCTTAATAATATCAATATATTTCTTTGAAACGCCTTTCTTTACTAAAGCTCACCAAAGTACCTCTCTTGGCACTTTATCATACGCCTTCTCCAAATCAATGAAAACCATATGCAAATCTTTCTTTTTATCTCGATGTTTCTCCATGATTTGTCTCATAAGATAGATTGCGTCCATAGTCGATCTGCCGGGCATAAATCCAAATTGGTTATCCGAAATATTCACAATTTTTCTTAGCCGTTGTGCAATAACTCTTTCCCAAAGTTTCATCGTATGGCTCATTAGTTTGATCCCTCGATAGTTGGCACAATCTTGGACATCACCTTTGTTCTTATACAAAGGGATTAGAGTACTTTTCCTCCACTCCAATGGCATTGTGTTACTTCTCCATATCTTGTTGAATAGTGTTGTTAACCAATCTATTCCCCTCTCCCCAAAACATCTCCACACCTCAATTGGTATTCCATCCGGCCCTACGGCTTTCTTAATCCCATCTTTTTCATCGCCATTTCCACTTCACCCTTTTGAATTCGCCGCATAAAATCTCGATTAATCATACTCGAAGGGATAGTTATATCTCCAATATCCTGCTCTTGATTGCCATTAAACAAGGTATTGAAGTACGAACTCCACCTATCTTTTATCTCTTTATCCCCGACCAACACTCTTTGGTCTACATCCTTCACACATTTAACCCTCCCAATGTCTCGTGTCCTCTTATCCCTCATACGAGCAAGTCTATAGATGTTTTTTTCCCTTTTTTGTATCCAATCTATCATAAAGTTTCTGATTCACCTTTGCTCTTGCATCTTTTACTGCTTTCTTTGCTTCTATTCTAGCCTCCTTATACCTCTCATAGTTCTCCTCACTCCTGCATTTTCCGAATAATTTATAGCATTCTCGCTTGCTCTTTATCGCTTGCTTTACTTCCTCGTTCCACCATGATGTGTCCTTACTTGTTGGCACACTTCCTTTAGATTCTCCAAGGACTTCTCTCGCCACCTCCTTTATGGTATGCTCCATCTTAGTCCAGGTCGAATCTATATCCATATCCTCCATATTACCCGACCAAATACAGTAGTGGCCATCTTAGCTAGAAATCTCTGTTGATTCTCCCCTTGAAGCCTCCACCACTTGATTCTAGGTTCTACTAGTGGTTTTCTCTTCCTTGAAATTCTCCTACTTCGAAAATCAAGTACCACAAGTCTATGTTGAGTTGCAGTACTTTCACCTGGAATAACCTTGCAGTCAATGTAACTCTTTCTACAAGCATTTCTTACTAAGAAGAAGTCAATCTGACTCGCATTACCTCCACTTCTATAGGTCACCAAGTGTGATTCTCTCTTCTTGAACCAAGTGTTCATTATACTCAAGTCATATGCCATCGCAAACTCCAGGATCCCATTCCCTGCTTCATTCCTCTCCCCAAAACCAAAACCTCCATGAATGCTCTCAAAGTCGTGTCGACTAGACCCCACATGTCCATTAAGATCGCCACCAACGACTAACTTCTCACCACTAGGTACGCGTTGCACAACCTCCTCTAAATCTTCCCAGAACTCTTGTTTAATAGATGCATCCAACCCTACTTGTGGTGCGTAGGCACTAATAATAGTTATAATCTCATCACTAACCACAAGTTTAATACCAATAATCCGGTCACTCTTCATGTACACCTTCACAACATCATCGATATACTCCTTGTCAATAATGATACCTACTCCATTCCTACCCTTATCCTTTCCTGAATACCAAAGCTTAAAACCGAAGGTGCTATTTCTTTAGCTTTCTCTCCAACCCACTTAGTTTCTTGTAGACACATTATGTGAATCTTCCTCCTCCTCATAACCTCCACCACTTTTGCTAATCTCCCTGTCAAAGAGCCTATGTTCCAAGTTCCAAAGCGCATCCCACTAATCTTACCCCCACCATGGACTAGCTTCTTTACCCGCACTCGTCTGCAATGCAGGAACCCTTGCATATTTGACACCACCCCCGGGCGCCGAGGTGGCGCGTCGCTTCCGGGCGACGACCTAGCAACCTTTGCATACTTATCACTACACCCAGGCCTAGGAAGTGTAGCGCGTCGCTGTGAAGGGAACGCCCCAACGATATTCATATTCGGATTCATGTCATAAGAAATGTGACAAAGTTTTTACGCTGGCTGTCACATGCCTACCGCAACCCTCATCCTTTATCCTGGCTTGGGACAGGCAAGGGTAAATCCTTAGCGGATTTAATCCTTGGCGGATTTAATAAATCTTCTTTTATCAAATACTAAAATAACCTATGAAGCCTAACTAATCAATCACTTCTTTTGTTCCTGGTTTATTACCAATATCAAAGGATTTCTTAGTGTTGGATTCTGAAGCTGCATTTTCTTACATAATCATTTCTAGACATCAATCTTATAATTGTGAGGTCTGCTTCTTCTGAGGAAAGCAGCTTTGTTAATGATACTAAGGAAAATTCTGATTACAGAACCTATACATAGCTACACCTTGTATGCCACTTTCTTTACTAACTATTCCAAGAAGAGGAAGGATGTTTCCTGTCTACAAACTAGTCATGAATCGCTTGATATTAGTATTGTGTAGACTGTGTAGTCCATCAGGTGAATAATAAGCGTGAGAAATGCGTGTTCTATATTTTGATCTCTAAAAACTGCATGCTGATGGTTCTAGTTCTACTATCTCATATTGGAAAATAACTCTGTTTAAGATAAATTAAGAGGAAGATAAATTAAGAGGTTGATTTTCATGAAAGGGTAAAGATGTGCCACACACACACACTTGCACCTATAAATATCTACTATCTCTTTCCTTCATCTTGAACTACATTTACTAATGCCTATGTTGGTTTATTGTATTTTAAGGTTGGACGACTTGGATTCTAGATTATCCTCGCCTTCTGGGCCCGTTGCAATGAATAAATCTGGGTTCAACATCGAAGGACTTAATCGTAGTCATGCGACCCCTGCCCCATCTAAATCCTTTAAGAATGGAATCAGAAAAGGATCTGAAGGTCTGAAGTCAATTGGTCGAACACTTGGATTTGGAGTTTCTCGGGCTGTGTTTCCAGAAGATCTTAAAGTGTCAGAGAAAAAGATATTTGATCCTCAAGACAAGTTCCTTCTATTATGGAATAAATTTTTTGTTGTTTCCTGTATTGCGGCAGTATCCGTGGATCCACTGTTCTTCTATCTTCCAGTTTTCAACCAGCCATCACGTTGCCTTGGCATAGATCGAAAGCTAGCCATAATCGCTACAACTCTTCGCACAGTTATTGATGCATTTTATTTGATTCACATGGCTCTACAATTCCGAACAGCTTACGTTGCACCATCATCTCGAGTTTTTGGACGAGGTGAACTTGTGATAGATCCTGCTCAAATAGCTAAACGATACTTGCGGTGGTACTTTATAGTTGATTTTCTGGCTGTGATGCCCCTACCGCAGGTGAGTGAAAGATGTATTCAGCTCATTATTGTGATCATGTGGATATATTATACTCCCTCCGTCCCAAAATGATCTTCCCATTTGCTATTTTCATTGTCCCCAAAAGTTCTTTCCGTTTCTACAATTTAGGCTTACAAGTGCATAAAACAACACGTGACTAGTGAAGCAAGTGTTCATATCCTTAAAGTTTGAATAGTCAAATGGGAAATCATTTTGGGATGGAGGGAGTACTATTTTAGGCTGCTTTTGCCTTTAAACCTAATAAATGTGATACTCCCGTCCCATAATAAATGTTGTTTTTGACTTGTCAACGTTTTAAAGGAATGTGCTTTACGTGTTTACACGTTACTTGCACAATGGTAAAATTGCACTAAGACTATTTCCCTATTTGGAAATGTGACATTTATTTTGGGACAAACTATAAAGGAAAGTGCGACATTTGTCATGGGATGGAGCGAGTATATTTTTCCGGTTCAGTTACTTTTTACCATATTGGTTCATGAAAGGCTTAGTGTCCACAATACTTACAATATGATTTGATAACTCAAGAATGCTTTGGTTTGGTACGATCAATGTATCTTTACTTGTGGATGAATTGCATGGTTTATCTTCTATATAGCAGTGACATGTACACTAGGCATATGTTCATCAACATATCTGTTTTTATAAACAAAATCACTTCATATGTTAATGGAAACATGAGTGCTTTGGAGATTTATATCCAGAAATTCATTAAATTCTCAGTAGTTCTTCCACCATGAGAACTCTGTTAAACTTTTTTCAAGGATACTAGCAAAATTTACATTTTGTTTGCTGAACTTTTGTTGTTAAATTTCCTTGAATTATTCAACAGTCGCTGGTTCTCTTATAATCTTATTATGGAATGTATATTTCTGTATTTGGTATGGGAAATGCATTTACTTGATTTTTTTTATTTTTTTTTGTTGTTGCTGTTGTTTCTTATTTATATCCAGGAAGTGGGTGATAATGCTTTGGTAAAAGATTCTAATCATTAAAATTTTAATTTTGCAGATAGTTGTTTGGAGATTCCTGCATAGCTCTAAAGGTTCAGATGTACTTCATACAAAACAAGCACTACTTTTCATAATCTTGCTTCAATATATCCCCAGATTTATTCGGATCGTACCCTTAACTTCTGAATTGAAGAGGACTGCTGGTGTTATTGCTGAAACTGCGTGGGCAGGTGCTGCCTACTATTTGCTGCTGTATATGCTTGCTAGTCATGTAAGGGACCACGTCAGTTTGCAGGCCATGTTCTTATAAAGATTCACTGCTGCTTATCAGTTGACTTGATGTTATATCATGTGCAAAGCTAACACATTATAATTTACATCTGCAGGACAGCACCTTATATTACAGCTTTAGCTTTAACTTTAACTTTAGGGGGGTTGGTTTAACTTTCTGAGTCATGCAATGTATTGATATTTAGAAATGTAGGATACAGTATGATACCCATCATTTTCTTGTTGGCCGTTGTTTTATTCAAAGATTGAAGGTTGATCAAACATGGATGACTTAGTGGATACCTGTTCTGTGTAGACTAACCGGTTTATCTCTTTTTCAATTGGGCTATGCTTCTTGTAGCTTCACATAGAAACCGAAGATTCATTTTGTTTGCAATGCGTATTTTTGGTTTGATGGCCATATGCTAATTACTGCATGTGCCTAGTGTGTAGCGCTTCGAATAATTTTATGACTGATGATCTGTTATTGCCTCATGAAGCATCCAGTAGATTTGACTCTTTGCTTTCAAACATTATAATAGAGTTTTATCGAGGATACTATCTATTGTTCCTCACCTCCTTTTCTGTCCTACAATTTTCTGTCTTTCATAACTCTAGAAACTTTCGTGGAGCTAAGCACACATTGGATTAGACTCTGCTGTTGTTGGCACCTTGTGTCCTTGACTATTTTTTCACCTCATAGTTTGTCTGTTGGTTCTTGATTCTGAAGGTTGCTAAAAGTATGTTAACTTTATGCTGATATTATGGGAACTTCATAATAGAGAGGGCAGGGTTTTTCTTTTTCTTTTCAAATGCGCATATTGATTCAAGTTCAATTGAAGTTCATATACAAATATGCCATTTGTTATTTACGCATTATACAGACCATTTAATATTGATACCTAACATCATGTCATTTTGTTGGTTTGAGCGCTGCAAATTGCTGTTGGGGGTACCATATTAACTTTTTCTCATGGTTCCAAGTTATGATTTAGTCTAAATTCTTTGTTTTTTCTTCTTAAAATTTCGTATCAGGCTCATTATGCTATTATCAGCTACTGTTTAAGGGAATATATATCTTACATTGGATGTATATTTGTAGATAGTTGGGGCTTTCTGGTACTTGTTGTCTGTTGAACGTAATGATACATGCTGGCAGAAGGCTTGTAAAGATAGGGGATACGACACAAACCTCTTATACTGTGGGAACCAGTACATGAAGGATTATGAAAGCTGGAGCAATATCAGCGCCTCAGTTCTAGATAAAGCTTGCTCGGTTGAGGGTGATAATCCACCGTTTGATTTTGGGATCTTTGAGCAGGCTTTGTCATCTGGCATTGTTTCGTCCAAGAAGTTTATTTCTAAATACTGTTACTGTCTATGGTGGGGGCTGCAGAATTTGAGGTGAACTAAATTTTTCTCTTTGTTTGCTTGTGAAGTCCTTTTCTTTTTCATTCTGATGAGTCTTCAAATGTGTCTTCAGTAGTCTTGATGTTTTTCTCATGGTCAAGGTAGTTTCTTTCTTGTGTGGGTCTTTTCCCTGTTTTTTTTTTTTTTTAACACTTAAACTCAATCTTTCCCATTACTTTCGACATGTCAGTATTTGCTTCTAGTATCAGAAAGAGGCATATTGCAAGCCATGCCAATAGAATGGTAATGTGGCCTTCAGTTTGTATGATACTAAAGATAATTTAGTTATTCTCCAGAAAGAAGTGTTTCTAGTATATTGGGAAATGAAAGTTTTACAAGTCCAACTATCAGTAAGAAACTGTATAATCATTGGATCATCGTCACAATCTTATAGATTATTACCTCTGCACTGGTCAGTGCAGGTTATTAACTCGTCGGGGCATTTGTAGTATATAACAAAGTCTTGATACTATTCTAGACTTTTATTTCTCCTACTGATGAATATGATGCTCCCTCCATCACAAAATGATAGTCCCTCTTCCCATTTATGTGTGTCCCAAAAAGATAGTCCAATTTTTAGAATTGGTGTGTTAAAATGATTGATCTTCCAAACTTAACCTTGTGATGAATATTAAGTAATGCATGGTAGTTGCAAGAGAGTTTATTGGGAGTAATAACTGGACCTCACTAAAGGTAGTAATGAAAATGACAATATCTTATTAATATGTTTGAATAGTCCAACGGGATTATCATTGTGGGACGGAGGGAGTAGGTGTTAGAGATGAATATTTGCATGCAGGGCAATGCTAGGGGCACAAAACAAGTTCACGAAATGATGGATACAAAATGAGGTGACGATATTTTATTGATTGCGTCGATTGTGGACCTGCCACACTTTAATTAAAAGCATCAACAAAATCACGATACCTCATTTTGTGAACCAAATTTTGTGGCATTTTTTGTAACTTTATTGTTGCCCTTGCATGTAGTAGCTATGGGAACTGGCTAAATATGTGTTATGGAAGCTGCTGTACAGATTTAGTTTAGTGAACGATCAAGTGTTTTTGATGTCCTGTAATGGCATACTTCCAGAAACGTTAGCAACGTCTAATTTATATTTAAGATCACTTGTAATATTTCTAGGTTCAGAGGAAATTACTTTTATCACATAGAATTGATTTATTATGCCAGATGATTACATTTTCCTGTAGTTTAGAGTTTGGATACGAATAGATGCACCACCACTCTCTTCTTTGAATATTTGCTGTTTTTTGTTGGGACTCCAAAAGATCATCTTTTGAACTCTCAAGTGAAGTTGGTTGAGAGCCTGAAATTCCTTTCTAGTGCCATTAAAACCTCTCTCTTTGTTATTTTTAGATATCTTCACCTAAAAACCTATCTCCATAATCGGTTCAAGAATATTTGTTATACTCATTTCTTTTGATGTGTATATAGTGTTTAGCTCGTAAATATTCGTACATGAACTTGCTAGGTTTTTGAATAGTGACATGTAATAACTAATTAATACAATCTTTTTTCTTGCAGCACTCTGGGCCAGGGGCTTCAAACCAGCACTTATCCTGGGGAGTCTATATTCTCAATTGCCCTTGCCATATTTGGGCTCATTCTTTTTGCTCTTTTGATCGGAAACATGCAGGTATTTGGGGAGTCTACTATTTTTCTTTGACAATGTCGATCAATGTTTTCCTTTCCATCAAGTAATTTTTGCTCTTTTGATCGGAAAAAGAGAGTCATTCCGTGCCCATGGAAGCTTGGAAGGGTTGAAAGTTGCAACTATATTTTGCAATATTATGCCTCTTTATGATTTTACTATAACCAATCTATGAATGCTACAACTGCATACTCCCTCCACCCCAAAATGATCTTCCAACTTTTTTTGCAGTCATTACAAATTAACTTTGAGGAGTAATTTTAGGTTGATTTAATTATGCAAATGAAAATCCTAAACTTATTATTGATATTTGATATTATTTTGTTGATGTTGTATCAATAACAAGTTTTAGATTTTTATTGGTGTAATTAAATCAAAGTATCAAACCTAAAGTTATTGCTCAAAGTTCCATCGTAGCAACGACAAAAAAAGTGGGAAGATCATTTTGGGACGGAGGGAGTATTGTTAATGTGTCAGACACCATTAGTATTTGATGTGCATGCCAAGCGCAAGAAAAGTTTTGTACTCCCTCCGTCCCAGAATTAAATCACTTTCTATGTTGGTCAATCCCAAAATAAATGTCGCATTTCTAAATTAGGAAAGAGTTCTAGTACAATTGTACTTATGTACAGGCAATGCACAAATAAGTAAAGCACGTTTCTCAAAAACGTTGATCAGTCAACTGCGACATACTCCCTCCGTCCCAGCTCACTTGAGACTTTTTGACCAAAACTGGTCAACTTAAGGTCGGTTTGACCAACACTTTATAGAAATATTTATGTTCCAAAAAACTTTTTAAAAATTGTTATTGAGAGGATTTTTAATGGTGGTCATTTTACATTTTTTTAATTTTTGTTCGGATCATAAATATTTCTATAAAGTGTTGGTCAAACCGACCTTAAATTGACCAGTTTTGGTCAAAAAGTCTCAAGTGAGCTGGGACGGAGGGAGTATATTTTAGGATGTCGGAAGTAGTTTATTGGTGGGTCAGAGAAATTCTTTAATTACATGCAAATTTTTCAAGAGCTTGAGAATATATCTACACTCTCAAGTATTGTCAGTAATCAACTTCATTTGATAAAATGGGAATCAGGACCCTATATGTTTAATTTCACACCATTTGTTATTTTATAGTCCATGTTGTACCAAGTTAGTATCGAGGCTGAGATATTGGTGGGTTTGCTACTGTAACAGACATACCTTCAATCTCTTACTATACGTCTTGAAGAGATGAGAGTTAAAAGGCGTGACTCAGAGCAGTGGATGCATCATCGTTTACTGCCACAAGAACTTCGGGAACGGGTTAGACGCTATGACCAGTACAAGTGGTTAGAAACACGTGGAGTGGATGAAGAAAATTTGGTTCAGAATCTACCAAAAGATCTGAGAAGGGACATCAAGAGGCATCTCTGTCTTGCTTTGGTGAAGAGGGTATGTTATTATTGTTATTTTATTGTTTTTCTTGGTGAAATATGTGCTTCTTCTGCAATTGAACAAATTCTATGACCTCCGTCCCAAAGTGGTCATACTTTCTATTGATTTGGCTCTAAAAGACAGTCGGAATTTGTAATTGTGCCATAATTTTTCTTCATTTTTTTTTCAAAAATAAAAAAGAACAAAATTATAATGGTAATGATGGCAAAGGGTCGATAACCAGGCTAGGGAACCACTTGTTGGCCTAAACCTCATGGAGACCTGCCAAGTGGCCCTCGCCAATGTAAGAAAGCAAAGTTGGAAAGAGAGCAGACGTGAATACGTTCCAATTTAAGTATTTCCAGTTAAAGAAATACTCCATCCGTCCCTGAAAGAAAGTCCCACTTTTTTAGTTGTTATTTTGATTGAAACTTTGACCAGTAATTTAGGTTTCTTTAGTTATCACAATGAGATCTAAGAATTGTTGTTGGTACTATTTGTAAATGATGTATCAATAACCAATTTTAGAATCTCAATGGGATAATTTTTTTGTTTGCTTCCCTTGGGGTCATTTTGTTCATGTATTCCATCTCACTTCTTAGCCACTTTATATGATCTGGTGATATATCAATTTCATGGATTGTATTGCAGGTTCCTTTATTTGAGAATATGGATGAGAGACTACTAGACGCAATCTGTGAACGTTTAAAGCCATGTCTATACACAGAAAACACATACATTGTCCGAGAAGGAGACCCCGTTGATGAAATGCTCTTCATCATCCGTGGTCGTCTCGAGAGTGTAACTACTGACGGGGGCAGAAGCGGGTTTTTCAACCGAAGTCTCTTAAAAGAGGGAGATTTCTGTGGAGAGGAGCTTCTTACGTGGGCCCTAGACCCCAAATCCGGTTCCAACCTTCCATCTTCGACACGGACAGTAAAAGCCTTGAGAGAAGTGGAAGCTTTTGCTCTGACAGCTGACGAGTTGAAATTTGTGGCCAGCCAATTCAGACGTCTTCACAGTAGACAAGTTCAACACACTTTTCGATTCTATTCTCAACAATGGAGGACTTGGGCCGCGTGCTTTATTCAGGCAGCTTGGAGGAGATATTCAAAGAGGAAGATATTGGAGCTACGAAGAAAGGAGGAGGAAGAAGAAGAGGCGGAAAAGGCAGGGGCTAGTAATAATAGTTCTGGCGGAGCTTCTTCTTATAGTCTTGGTGCTACTTTCTTGGCTTCAAAGTTTGCAGCAAATGCTCTTCGTGGGGTCCACAGGAACCGGAATTTGAAAAGTGCAAGGGAATTGGTTAAATTGCAAAAGCCGCCGGAGCCTGATTTTACTGCTGATGCTGATTAATTTGTGTTGCTGAAAAACTATAAAAGTATAAATGGATGGTATATTTATTTATCTTGCATGTTTGCTTGGCCTGGAAATGTAGTATAGAAGTTGTGAGGGATTTGTTGTAAAAATGGAAGATTTGGACGATGTTGTATGATTTTCTGTTGATAGTAGGACTAAATTGCTTATTATTTTTTTTTTTTTTGGTTATAGATTCAAAGTGATGGAAGGTGTAACAAATGTAACATTCACTCGAAGATTGTACTGCTCCCTGTCCAAAAAAATGTCTCAGTTCAGTTTTATTTTATGATCAATTTGATCGAATTTTTTTATAAAAAAATTACATGAATTGATTATTATCAGTATTTTTTTTTTCTTCAAAATTTGACCATTACAATTAAAGATAGATTTTTCAGAGAGTTTAGCGATCTGCATATGGCTGTATGGAACATATAAAATCATTTTAGTAAATGAAAGTAAATTAGGAAAGACATTTACTAGCTTAAGTTGATGGTAAATGGATGTATGGTTATCCTTTTTATTTATTTATTTATTGTTTTGAAGCCAACTTTACTCGAAAGTTTATGAAAATTTAGTTTGTATGTTTTTTTCATAATAATATAAAATTAAATTATACTATATTATGAAAGACGGTTTTCATAGCATTAGAAAGGAGTAGTAGTAGTAGTATAACTTAGTGATGGAATTTAAAATTTAAAACTAGTTTTTATTTTTTTTCCTTAAAAAAACTAGTTTTTTTTTTTTTTTTGATTTTCATTTTGGTTGTTTAAAAAGATTTTGTCAAGGAAAATGGATCAATTAGTTATGAAAAATACTTGGGCGCAAAAAAGTCATAAAAACTTACTCACAAAATTTTAGGTGTAATGATTTTATTGGTGTTTTTAATTAGAGTGTGGCATGTCCATTATCGATGAATCCAATAACATATCGCCACCTCATCTTATTTTGTGATCAAGATTTTGTAACCTTATTTTTTTTTCCGGCCATGCTCGTTAGTTATTGCAAGTGAGCCGGATTGTGCAGATATAAATTAAAATGAACCGGCAAACGCTGCCCCATTTCTGGTTTTTGGAATAAGAAATTACTCTCTATTCTAATTACTGGATTGGGAATAAGAAATTATTCCATCCGTCCCAAAATGATTTTCTAGTTTGATCATTCAATTTTTTTTTTTTTTTTAAGGATATGAGCACGTGTTTATACACTTTTAAGCCTAAATTGTCATAATGAAAAGAACTTTTTGGGACAACGGAAAATGGCAAACGAAAAGATTATTTTGGGACTTTGGGAGTACTAGTTGCTTAAGAATGGAGTCAAAGAACATGAGCTGAGGTTAAGAAGAGAGAGAGAGAGGGCGAAATGAGTGTTTCTTTGACCGTAATGACCTTCAATCTGCTTGAAGATCAAGCACAAGGCAGCCCAAACTCATGGGAAAAGAGGAGGGACTTGTGTGTTAGTGTCATCACCAGTTACTCGCCAGTGATCCTCTGTACTCAACAAGGTAATTTTGCAGATCTTTACCCTTTTTTTTTTTTTAATTGAAATTTGCGATTTGGGTTTTGATTTGTGCTTCTGGAGATGGGTTTTGCTTCTTTTTGAATTTCGTCAAGGTTTACTTTGCGTTTTTTTTTTTTTTTTTGCCCATTGTTATTGGTGATTGTTAGTACCAAGTGATATGATTGAGTTGATGTTTTTTTGGTCTAATTTCTGCTATTGGGTTTGTGTTTTAGGTGTGATTTCTCAATTGGAGTATCTCGAACAATGCTTGCCAGGTATTCTTTCTGATTGCATTCTTGGATTTTGGCTAGCTTGATTGCCATCTGTGTGCTGTGAATGAGCTCTCTTTTTTTTTTTTTTTGTGCACCAATGAGTTTCTGTGTCGGTGATTATTAATGAACCCGCCCTCGGGCAAGTGATTACAGGCTCAAAGCTTTCTAATCAATTTTACTACCAGTTCACGATAATTGAAGGTGAATCAATTAGTTTATCCACTGCTGTATGATCTAACGTGTTTATATGTGATGCATCACTAAACTAGGTCTGAGCTTATCAGTATATAATACTGGTCTATGCATATGGCTATTCTTTTGGCCATAGATATAGCTATACTTTGTCTTGTAGGATAATAAAATTCGTGATGAAATGCTCTTATTAAGTTGTTGAAGTTAACGGGATGGATTGGCTTGAAAAGATATATTAGATGATCCAGTGTCATTTAAAGAATATTGATGGCTTGATATTGACTTTGCTTTGCTTCCTGTTATCTGTGCAAGGATATGATAGATTTGGAATTTCGAGGAAAGGATACGAAGATTCTTCAGATGAACATTGTGCCATTTTTTACGACAAAGAAAAGGTTAGCACATGCATTAACCTTTCAACATCCGTTTGGTTTAGATATCTGAATATTCAAAGCTCAAAAGAAGATACTATCGTTATATATACCTCCTTGATATGTTTCTTATTAAATAAAAGGTTGAGCTTTTAGAAGGAGGAACCTTCTGGTTATCAGAGTCGCCATCAGTTCCTGGAAGCATATCATGGGGATCTGAAGTTCCATCCATTGCAACATGGGCAATATCCTTTTTTATACTTCTATACTTCCTCTGTCCCGAAATGATCTTCTCATTTACCATTTTTCATTGTCCCAAAAAATTCTTCCATTTCTACAATTTGGGCTTAAATGTGCATAAACACAACATGGCTAGTGAAGCAAGTGTTCATATCCTTAAAAAGTTTGAAATTTGAATAGTCAAAGGAGAAGATCATTTTGGGACGGAGGGAGTACTATATTTCCCATATTCCTCCCACAGCAAAAAACTTCACCTCGCAATAAAACTATCTTATTTTTTCTAAAAGAAAAGTAACAATGAGTTTTGGAAAAACCAAAAATACTGTAAAAATAACATAAATTTATTTTAGGACTACTAAAGTAGTTGTGCATTTATTTTCCTTGACGAAATGTGTACACATTTCAAATGAAAGGACTTGAGCCGCCTGGCTTTTCATTTCAAATTGTAAATACAAACATGGATGAATTCAGTCCTCGTGCTCGTAGACGAAGTGCTTTGCTGACATGGCAACATATCGCGTCATTGCCTCCTAGCTTGCCAGTTGTTTATTGTGGTGGCTTTAATACACCAAAAGAGTCAACTACCGGGCTTTTCCTTCTTGGAAGATCAAGGTATTTGTTAATATGAGCATGATATACATTGTGGGTACTCTCTCTTACAGCTTAAGCTTTTAGATGAGTTGGTTACTTAAAAATATTATACCTAGTTACAGCACAATGCTGGTGAGTGTCCAAATGTGATTATTTGCAGAGTCAATAACTCTCAGAGTTACATTTAGCTTGAATATTTGTGTCTATTGTTTATTCTTTAGTACGCCCTCTGTCCCAAAATGAATGACCAAATTTTGACAAAATTTGGTTATCCATTTTGGGGGGGGGGGGGGGGGGGGGGGTGTACGAGCATTACCAGCATCATTTTTTACTTGGATGTCTTTCCTGTGAACAAATTGTAGTTCTATTAAGTTAGTTAATCTTACGGGATTGTTCTTAGTGCTGTTTTTGTGAATGAAAATTGGAGTCACTCGTTCTGAAGCAATTATAAGTTACATGAAAAATAGAACGAGTAAACTGCATTTTTGCCATCCGTACTATCCAGTTTTTTCAATTTTACATCTGTACTACCGAAACAACAAAAGTAACCTGCGTACTATTGATAAATTAGCAAAAGTAACCAAAATCATTATCAATGTTATTGAAAATTAATGAGTGTTAGTTTTTTAACAGATGTTACTTTAAAATTTTCAAATTGGTCCATAACCAAACAAATATCATCTCTATGTTCTTCAAAATGCAAACACCATGCCGCTGCACCACTGAACCGCCACCAAGCCACCACCCTTGCTGGAAATATGCCTTTGGCCCACCAAAGTCCATTATCACCACCCAAATTGCAAATTCAAAACCTTTACACCCAAAGTCAAGCAAATCACAATCTGGGTTTTCAAAATCAAAAATTCAACCCAATTCTGGGTTTTCAAAATCAAGCCAAATCAAAAATTTGTTTCAAAAACTCAACCAAAATAGAAATCAAAGTAAACCCAAATTTTGATTCTCATAAACCCACATCACAATTTTGTTTGATTTCTCTCTCCAGCCTTGTCTCTCTCTAAGTCTGTCCACCCTCTTCTCCGGCCACTTCTCCGCCGTCTACGCCGCCATCCACCGGTGCCTCTTCGTTACCGTCGGCGACCTTCATCTTCTGTACATGAACCGAAACCACCTCCCTCCTCTCCTTGTTATGAAACCCTAGACTGACGTCCTCTTTCTTACCGGACAGATCTGCTCGAGTTCTCACCAAATCTAATCATCCCGGCGAGATATACGGCTCTCTAAACCCTCTACAACTCTGATGGCCCACCACCACCTCCGTCAGATCCAAAGGTCCTCTTATCCCTTCTCTCCGTCTCCCTCATTTGCCCCCACTCCACCAAATTCCCGATCCACCTCCATCAGACCTGCACACCGGCTCGATTTGTGCCAGAGAAGGGGATGGGAGGAGTAGCCGGAGAGGAGGGAGGGTATGGGTGACCGGAGGTTGAGGAGAATGGTCAGAGAAAGAGGGGTAACCGGTGGTGTGAGATGGAGTGGTGGTCGGAAGTGCAGAGGGGTGGGTTGGCCGGAAGAATGGAGGGGCCTTGTCGGTTTGGTGAAAGGGTTGCCGGAGTTTGGGGGAAGAGAGAGAAAGTAGAGGGAGGGAGCGCGTCTGTGCCGAGGGCATGGGAGGGTGGGGTTTTGTTAAGGGTTACAGGGGTAGTTCCGGCATTTCAGAAAAATAGCTAGTTAAGTTTTTAACGCCTATTAACGTCCATTAAATTTTTTAACGATTTTGGTTAGTTTTGCTAATTAATCAATAGTACGCAGGTTTTTTTTGTTGTTTAGATAGTACGGAGGTTAAAGTGATATTCTTGACATAGAACGGATGTCAGAAATGTGGTTTACTCAAAATAGAACTACACAATACACACACACACACAAACAAACAAACAATTGGATTAGATAATCTGAATAGTTATTACAAGCTCTTTCAGCACACGTCTCTGCATCTGAATTAGCTACTGACATTTTCCTGTTTTAAACTGCTTCATCCTCCAGAGAGCATGGAATTGTAGGCGATATGAGAGATGCATGGCCCAATGCTCGAGTAAGGAAAAACGTCTCTCTTATACGCACGTATCATGGCTTCAAAGGTACTCCTTTCCTTTAAACTGTTGCCACTTTCATACAACAATTTGGTGCCTGATTGACACAGCGGAACAATCAACAAATAAACTCTTTCCACGAGAAATTCCTAAAACAAGCCTAACCGGCTTAAAGGATTCACAAGACGTGAATTAAACCTAAGAAATAATAACTTATTGATAGACTGTCACGGATTATGGCCTAATAGAGTATTTATAGTCTAAAACAATCAAAACCCTTAAGGAAGAATAATAACTAAATCACAAAAATGCCACTATCTAACGTCAAAATCTTCCGAGGCCCAAAACACCCACTAAATGATGTTTTTTGGCCTTAAACGACTAAAAATAACTTCTAAAATTGTCACTTTGCACCCTTCTGCTTCGTGTTTTTCCGGAATTTCCTCCCATTTTTGTCAGAAATAAGTCAGCTACCTGTCTACATCACTAAAAATATTATGTCTGTAAGTTATTAGTCTCTTCTAAATTCAATCAGGTGACAAACAAGGCGCTGTTGAGTTTCTCAAGTTGATTTTCCGGGCACTTTGCCTGTGTTGGGACCGGCAAACTCAGGATTTGCACGAAGACTGGATCCTCTTTAGAGGCAGATCTCTGATACCTGTCTCATCAGAAGTGGTCAGTGATAATATTGACGTGTTTTATCCATCTTCTCACTATCCAGTCTTCACTGAGTTTATGCTTCCTCGTACAGTGAGGTTGCTTGATCCACCAGCTCAAGAACAGATTTGACCCATTTTCTGCTTCTCGGTCACTTTTTTTCACCTCACCCAGAATGCTAGTGTGGCTTTCTGTACTGAAACTGAAAGGCAGATGATTCAGAAACTGAAAGACAGATGATCTAAAGAAACCCGAGTTACATTTGGAAAATTCAGTCAACTGCTGACTTCTAGAGGCATTGTACTAGACTAGACAATAGATCTGTAATAGACTTAATAGGAGTTTGTAACACGATGACAATTGCTTTGAATGAATGATATGTAACTAGCTTGTCAAAAAAAAAAAAAAAAAAAAAAAAAAAAACTTAATGCTTTGTTTTGAATGTATTGAAAAAGGGTTAATGACAATTTAGACCCTGAAGTACCATACCACCCTTCCAATCGAACCTTGCATGTCTTTTTTCGCCAGATCGGACCCTAGGGTGATTCATTTTCGCCAGTTAGGGCTTTTTTGACGGAATTCGTTAAAAAGTCAGTTAAAATGCATGTGCCGTGCACGTGACTAACGGAATTGAGTTGTTTGAAGTTGATATTAGCTAGTAGGGTGTTTAGTGTAAATTCTAAAAATTAAAGGGGCAAAGAAAAGCATTTATATATCCCTTCATCTTCCCCTTCCACGCAAACATCCCAATACGCAGATCGACGCCGGTGAAACCATTCCTCCCCATGGCGGCTTTCTACCTGCAGATCGACGCCGGCGAACCCATGGCGGCAACCTCCCTTCTCTCTACTCCCCCTAAACGTCCTTCTCCCCTGCCTCCATTTTATGGCCGACAATTCTCTTCCCAATTTCTCCAGATCGACACCCCGTCGGACACCACCGGAAAAACCAGTGAAGCCCAATGCCGCCACCTCTCTCCTACCCATCGCCTTTGCCCTTCAATTCAAAATCTCTCATCAACCATTGACTGGGTTTCAAAATCTCTTCCCAATTTCTCCAGATCGACACCCCGTTGTCATCCTCGTCGCCGGCGCCGTTCGATTCTCGATTTGATTTTCGATTCTCGAACCCATGGCGGCAACCTCCCTCTTTTGATTTTCGCTTTTTGATTTGGGTTTTGAAGATGAGTTTCAATTTCGATTCTCGATTTCCCCCTTTCGATTCTCGATTTCCCCCTTGTCGATTCTCGTTCCCTGATTCTATTTTCTCCCCCCAAAAACTTGATTTTTTTAATTTTGATTTTTGAAGTTTCGATTTTTGATTTCTGGGTTGCTTGTGTGTATAATCTGTGTGTGTTCATGTGGCGGTGTTTGGCATGGCTCTAGGTGGTGGCGGTGCGGTGGTGTGGTGGCCGGTGGTAGTAATGGTGGAGAGAATGGTGATGATAATTTGATTGAAATGTAAAATTTGTATTTTGAATTTCATTAACAAATTTGACTGTACTCAAATTTTATATTTGGCCAGTTTTTAGGTAAATGATTAGTGCTTAATCATAAATGTTAAATCTCTTAATTCAATTCATTATCACCTATTGTTCCTTAATCCCCGTGTCGGGAGAGAAAATCCTAATTCGGATGAGACGGAGGGAGTAATGCTTATGCGTACCGGTCTATCAAACGAGCCAAAGAAAAAAAAAATTAATAGCCAAATTAAAATTATTTTGGGAAGGAGAGAGAGTAATTAAGAAGTAATAAAAAGGAAAATGAAATAGTTAATTTTTCATTGTCTTAAAAGAAAATGATTATTTATATAAGATAAAATACTATAAATAGTGAATGCTCGAAAAGAAAATTTATTGGTTTAACAAAATCAATAAATATTTTTTTAAAACAAAAAATTAAAAATTTTGTAAATTTAAAAAAATGATGAAAGTAATTATAATAAATTATATTGTATGGTTTTATTTAATATTTTGATAATTGTTTTTTGCTCAAATAATTATTTTTGATAATTGTTTTGATTTCAGCCATGTTAAGTTTGGAATTTTCATTAAACCCCTTAAAAGAAACATCAACTTCAAACAACCCAATTCCGTTAGTCACGTGCACGGCACATGCATTTTAACTGACTTTTTAACGAATTCCATCAAAAAGGCCCTAACTGGCGAAAATGAATCACCCCAGGGTCCGATCTGGCGAAAAAAAACATGCAAGACTCGATTGGAAGGGTGGTATGATACTTCAGGGTCTAAATTGTCATTAACCCATTGAAAAATTAAGTTGAGATAGACTATAGTTGTGGATTATATATTTTCATGAATGTCAGTTGTAATTGTTAATGATTGTGGTTAGAATCATTTTCCCTCCTTCCGTCCCGTGACGATGTTCTCAATTTTTTTTATTGTTTCTTTGAATGAACTTTGAGCAATAACTAAAGGTTGATATAGATATCATAATGAAAATATAAAATTTGTTGTTGATACGTTATTATAAGTAGGGGGTTATTACTTATTACCAATAAGTCCCTGAGAGAGAGAGAGAGAAGTCTATTAGTTAAAAACCCGTCATAATTGGCTTTACCCTTTTTAAGTCCTTGCGTTATAAGCACTTCGACCATGAAGTCCCTCGGCTGCGTTATAATATTTCTACATTCCAAAAGTAACCCTATCTCCCATATACTCCTGTCTCTCGCCCTCACCACCCCAATCCTTAATCTCTATAACACACATACTCTCTCTCTCTCTCTCTCTCTCTCTCTCTCTCTCCATCCTCCCCACCTCCGGCTACTCGTCCCCTCCGCATGCTCTTGTGTAAGTCTTCGAGAAATTTTCACGTTATAGTGTTCATTTTTAGTTATGGTCACGAACATAAATGCATTTGACATAGTCTTTTGTACAACGGTTTTTCTAACATGTGCCCTTATGCTTCTTAATAAGGAAATCAACACATTTATATGCTCAAGTTTACATATATAAAACATATATTTCTATAATTATGGAATGGAATGAGTTAAAGTAAGTTTATTAAATACATTGATTTTCTTATTTAAGAAGCTTAACATGCATGCGTTACAAAAATCGTTTGTATAATTGTATTTTAATTTTGCAAAAGTAACTGAGAAATATACGACGTGTTTATTAGCTAAAAACTTGAAATTAGTTTCCAGTTTTCCTTAAACCATTGAGAACTGAAATTTCGATATTATTTACGTAACTTTAAATAATTGAGAAATTGAATTTTTAGTTGTTTTAAGCCTAAGATAATTGCTCATGTTTTTAGTATTCAGTTCTCGGTTGCTTAAAAATAGACATGACACACATTCATTTTAGCTATAAACAATTATGTACGTAGTTGAGTACTCTGAGCTTAAAGGTCTTAGAATTGGAATTGGAATTAGAATTGGGTAAGATGTAGAGAGACTTAAGTTTGAGCATGACCTTGAATTAAAAGGAGCCGAAAGCTATATTAGGGGTTTCACCTTAAGGGGAATAATAACTCAAGTTTATATACCGGTACATGTTTGATTCTTAAGTAGATGTGAGATATAATCTCTAATACGCCCCTCACGTGTATCCCAAATAGAAGATCAAGGGTTGAGTATGTGGACATTGTAGATAATATGAGATAGTGAGTCATGTAGAAGAGAGGGACCATTTAAAAGTAGTTGGAGAGTGGCTAGGGCCGGCTCAAGGGGGAGGGCAGGGTAGGCATCCGCTCAGGCCCACGATGATAAGGGGGCCCTTAAATTTTATAGTATATGTATATAGTATGTTCATTTTTAATTTTAGGTTTGGTATTATATTTTAGATTAACAAAGCTTAGACGATTTACTTTATATAAATAAATTGTATACTTGATATAATAAAAAGAAGAAACTGAGGTAAGGGGCCAATTAATATTTTGATTTTTTACATGACACAATCATTTGGTTTGATATGATATATATGTTATAAACGCATGTGAGATAGATGCTGAGCATATCTTTTCAATGAAACGTCATACATTAGATTTTTTTTTTTAATGAAAATGATGATTATGAGGTAATGTAATCACCTGAGGAGTCTTTTAGATTTAACTAATTTGTAGCTATTGTAGATATAGTAATTACCTCATTAGCTAATAGTTATGAGAAATAAAGACATTTAAAAATATTTATGGATATAACATGATAAATTAAGAAAGAATGTTGCACGGAGTTCACTACTTCTTTTTCTCATGTGTGCGATACGATTTATTTTTCGGATTGAAAGTTGTACCTATGACTTTTCAAAGTGGGTCATTATCAGTTTTTGAAATACTTGAATTGTCAAAATTGTTGATGTTATACCAGCATTAGCATTGCTTATTGAATTTTGTTAATTGTGTCGACTGTGTCATGACATCATCTATATTTTTTTTCTTCTCAAAATTGAAATTATTGAAAATTTTCTTGAGATCATCAATATCGTAAGAAATGTCAAATGATCTTGCCATACTGTTTAATGAAAACGATATATTATAAAATATTGATATTGATACAATTACTAATGATTTTAAATCTCGAAAAGTTTGTACGAATATGTTTTTATGATCATTATGAGTTCATTTCATTCGTGTTATTTTTGTTCGATTTCAGATTCGATTTGTCAAAATTTTATATACTCTGCTGCAAAGAAATGTTTGTCTTTCTAAGTAGTTCTTGGTGACTAAATGTTTAGATAAGCATTGTATTTTTCTTTTATTGTTTCCATTTTGGTAGTTATGGACCTACTTGCACTACGTGGGTTCTTATATAAGTCTTGTTGCTTTTATTTTAATTATTGTTGACACTTGAGTTTTATAATATATATCTTGAGCGTAAAAAAAATCTCCCTCCGTCCCAGCACAAGTAGGACTATAGAGGAGTTTGCACACTAATTAAGACAAATTAGTAAATGTGTGGTAGAAAATGAAGAGAGAGAAAGAGTGGAGTAAATAGTAGTGTTAGTTGAATAAATTGAGTGGTGGAAAAATGAAGAGAGAGAATAAGTTAGATAAATAGTAGTGTTGGTTGAATAAATTGAGTGTGGAAAATGAAAAGAAAGAATGAGTGGGGTTGAAACATTTCCATTTTGAGCAGTCTCACTTTTAGTGGGACGGCTTAAAAGGGAAATAAGTCTCACTTGTGCTGAGACGGAGAGAGTATATGAGTTGTGCAAATAAAAATAATAATAATAATTATAGGGGCAATTCAAATGTCTTCGCCTCGGGCCCAAAAAACGCTAGGGACGGCCCTGAGAGTGGCATGATAAAGTCTAGATTGACCTGCACTGATACCATTCTAGAACTTAGAGTTAGAATTGCAATTGAGTCAAATATAGAGAGAAATCCAAGTGTGAGCATGTGCTTGAACTGGACTAGGGTGGTAGTAAACTATATCAGAGGTTCCACCTTAAAAGCAATTAGTGATAAGGGGAGTACCAACCCCTCAAGTCTGTATATAAATCCATGAAATAGTTTAAAGTTGTTCAAAGCAATAGGTTGTAACAACTGAGAATATTAGTTCTCAACTTTTTATGATGAATTAAATTTGTTTAAAGTTGTTCAAAACAATATATCTTAAGTCATTATTTGATTTGTCTTGATAATACAAACACACAAAAAATCAGAATGAAACCCAAAAAAATATTTCTTAGTCGTTCACAAAGAGATTTTTCATTTGTGACTAGCATAGAAATTATTTTCCCGTCCATAATAATATTTCTTAGTCGTTCACAAAAGAGATTTTTCATTTGTGACTAGCATAGAAATTATTTTTAAAACTGATTTTTTTTTAAATCAAATATTTTCTGAGCTTAAATTACGAAAACATGATTACTTAATTTTAGTAGGCTAAAGATAATGGATATCTTAAATTAAAATATTAGAAATTATAATCATTCAGTTAGTTGAATTTTAAGATATGGCTAAAGATAAGAAATGTGATGTAGCAGTATATCTCGGTGAAGAAAATCGAGCCACATATTTTGCAAAAATAAAAATAAAAATAAAAATAAAAATAAAAATAAAAATGAAGGATTCTATAAATAAAGTATGTTTGATGTTTTAAATTACTAATTGATGCGGACACTAACGCGTTGAAGTTTTTGGAGTAATTTCAGCGAGTGCGCCGAAACCGTCATAACTTTTGACTCCGGATGAACCGCGGAACGCACCGCATATCAAATCGAACGTCGGAGCGAGACGGACAAAAGTCGTTATCTTTAATTTGGACGTAGATGTTGTCAACTTTGCATGCATATTCATTTTTATATGAGAATTTGTATTTTTTGTTATTTAGTGAAAAAAAAAAATTAAAGTTAATAATTAATGGTAAAAATCTACACATCTATATAATAATATATAAAAGCAAAAACATTTCAAGCCTTCTCATTAAGCCACGTGGAATTATGACGTGGAAATCCACGTGGCATTATTCTATAGGCAAATGTATATAATACTTATTTCAGGAAATGATTTAGTTTTTTAAAACTGATTTTTTTTAAATCAAATATTTTCTGAGCTTAAATTATGAAAACATGATTACTTAATTTTAGTAGGCTAAAGATAATGGATATCTTAAATTAAAATATTAGAAATTATAATCATTCAGTTAGTTGAATTTTAAGATATGGCTAAAGATAAGAAATGTGATGTAGCAGTATATCTCGGTGAAGAAAATCGAGCCACATATTTTGCAAAAATAAAAATAAAAATAAAAATAAAAATGAAGGATTCTATAAATAAAGTATGTTTGATGTTTTAAATTACTAATTGATGCGGACACTAACGCGTTGAAGTTTTTGGAGTAATTTCAGCGAGTGCGCCGAAACCGTCATAACTTTTGACTCCGGATGAACCGCGGAACGCACCGCATATCAAATCGAACGTCGGAGCGAGACGGACAAAAGTCGTTATCTTTAATTTGGACGTAGATGTTTTCAACTTTGCATGCATATTCATTTTTATATGAGAATTTGTATTTTTTTGTTATTTAGTGAAAAAAAATTAAAGTTAATAATTAATGGTAAAAATCTACACATCTATATAATATATAAAAGCAAAAACATTTCAAGCCTTCTCATTAAGCCACGTGGAATTATGACGTGGAAATCCACGTGGCATTATTCTATAGGCAAATGTATATAATACTTATTTCAGGAAATGATTTAGTTTTTTAAAACTGATTTTTTTTTTAAATCAAATATTTCTGAGCTTAAATTACGAAAACATGATTACTTAATTTTAGTAGGCTAAAGATAATGGATATCTTAAATTAAAATATTAGAAATTATAATCATTCAGTTAGTTGAATTTTAATATATGGGCTAAAGATAAGAAATGTGATGTAGCAGTATATCTCGGTGAAGAATATCGAGCCACATATTTTGCAAAAATAAAAATAAAAATAAAAATAAAAATAAAAATAAAAATAAAAATAAAATAAAAATAAAAATAAAAATAAAAATAAAAATAAAAATAAAAATAAAAATAAAAATAAAAATAAAAATAAAAATGAAGGATTCTATAAATAAAGTATGTTTGATGTTTTAAATTACTAATTGATGCGGACACTAACGTGTTGAAGTTTTTGGAGTAATTTCAGCGAGTGCGCCGAAACCGTCATAACTTTTGACTCCGGATGAACCGCGGAACGCACCGCATATCAAATCGAACGTCGGAGCGAGACGGACAAAAGTCGTTATCTTTAATTTGGACGTAGATGTTGTCAACTTTGCATGCATATTCATTTTTATATGAGAATTTGTATTTTTTGTTATTTAGTGAAAAAAAAAATTAAAGTTAATAATTAATGGTAAAAATCTACACATCTATATAATATATAAAAGCAAAAACATTTCAAGCCTTCTCATTAAGCCACATGGAATTATGACGTGGAAATCCACGTGGCATTATTCTATAGGCAAATGTATATAATACTTATTTCAGGAAATGATTTAGTTTTTAAAACTGATTTTTTTCTTAAATCAAATATTTTCTGAGCTTAAATTACGAAAACATGATTACTTAATTTTAGTAGGCTAAAGATAATGGATATCTTAAATTAAAATATTAGAAATTATAATCATTCAGTTAGTTGAATTTTAAGATATGGGCTAAAGATAAGAAATGTGATGTAGCAGTATATCTCGGTGAAGAATATCGAGCCACATATTTTGCAAAAATAAAAATAAAAATAAAAAAAAAATGAAGGATTCTATAAATAAAGTATGTTTGATGTTTTAAATTACTAATTTATAGTAGTTATGTAAAGCTGAAAACATATTTCTCAAACGTGACATCATACAAACATGAAATCTTTTTTTATCTGTTGTTTCAAAGTTTATGTGACAATAGATTCATCAATATCTTAAATAGAAGAATTGAGTTTGTGAAAAAAGTTGATATTTAGTTACCTAAAGGGTATCTGATAACTCACTCATCTTTTGGTTTAAGCAACGAGTTGGTTTTGGGGGAAACTAGGTCCTCCATAAGTTATAAAAAGTCCAATTTTTAACCCTTAACTTTAAATCCTAACCCTAAATTCTAAACCCTAAACCTTAAACCCTAAACCTTAACCCCTATAAAAACAGGACTTTTTATAACTTATGGAGAAACTAGTTTCCCCCAAAATTTTCTGTTAAGCAACTGAGAAATTGATTTTAGAGTTGTTTAAAGAATATTTGATAACACATTCATCTTTAATTTTTAACACTTGAAAGATTAAGTCTTAAATGTGAAAGAAATTTTGAGAAATGAATTTGTCAGTTTTTATACTCAGTTGTTGTGAACAACTGATAAATAAATGTCTCAGTTTTTTTACAGCAAAAATAAAATTTAGTTACTAAAATTTGAACTATATGATGAGTGTACCGTTTAATTCTTAAAAGTATGAGTACAACAAATTTTCAAATTATTTTTTCAATTTGCTAATTTTGAAAATTTTACTTTAAAAGTTTTGTGAGGAAAAAGAAAAAAGAGAAAGCGAAGAGAGAATGCGTGCATTTATCAGTGGAGATAGAGTGCATATTTACCGGTGGAGATAGAGTGAGCATGTCAATGTGTGTGCATTTTTGTTGAGATTTTTAGTAGGGACTTTTTGGTAAAATACTTTTAGATATATGCCCGTTATAAATACTGACAGTAATAATTTTTAAATTTTTATTAAGATACTTTATAATTATTGTTCATATTTAATTGAAACAAATAATTACAAAAATAAAAGTGAAAATATCATTTGATGAGACGGGAGAGTGTGGCTACAATCCTTGTAGTTATGGCAATGCGTTATGATTATTGTGATAGATCTTGGCTACTCCCTTCATCCCATGAAGTTGTTCTTAATTGCCATTTTTTGTTTGTTTTAATAATTGGTCATATTTAAAATTTGTTTGGTTGAAATCATTCTAAATCGCCAACCAAAGAAAATGAGTAAGAGGGTAGATGATTAGAGTTAACCAAGGAAGGAGAAGGAATAGTGAGTAATAATCATATCTCATTAAGTTAGTGATGTAAATGAAAATAAGTTATTAAAATGTTTATATAATTAATATCATTATGAGACAAAAGTAGTACTAATATTTACTCGTTATTGATAATAGACTATGTAATGCACATATATTTGTTCTTTTATATGATATCAATAGCTTGATTAGAATTATACGTTCAACTTGATTAGAATTATCCGTTCAGGAGACACATAATAGATATGACTTTATTGTTGAAGATGATCTAAATAAATTGAAGAAAAAGAGAGCAATTTATATACTATCATACAACAAATGGAGAAAAAGTTGGTGTAGGCCCCCTTACCCATCCATGAGATATATTTTGGGTGATGATCAGTTCTAGTGTTTAGTATTTAGGCCCAATACAATATCAATTGGTCATGAGCTAAGAAAGTTCACGTGGCCCAAATCTTAACAGGGGCGGATGTTGTGTCACCTAGTCCAAGGGTTATTAAAAGGACCCTCGTGCCCTTATTAAATGATAAAAAATTACATTAATGCCACTCCCTCCATCATTTCACTTTTTCTCTCCAACCACCATGACCACCTTTGGCCACCCATCTCAACCTTCTCCGGCGACCATTTTCCGGGGACCACCTCCGGTGATTATTTTTCCGGCGACCATTTTCTGGGGACTTTTTCGGGGACCAATTTCCAGTGACTTTTTTTTTTTTTTCCAACAACCATTTTCCGGCGGCAAAAATCAATGTAAACGGCTGACCACCACCTACGGCAACCACATTCCAGCAACCACTATCTCCGGCGATCAAACAACTGAGAACTTATCAGTATGTTCTCAGTTGTCAACTGAACAACTCCGACGACAAACTCCGGCGACCAAACAACTGTGAACTAATCAGTAAGTTCACAGTGGTCAACTAAACTACTAAGAACACGATCGACTCCGGCAACCACCAACACCGGCGACCAAACAACTGTGAACTAATCAGTAAGTTCACAGTTGTCAACTAAACTATAAGAACACGATCGACTCCGGCAACCACCAACTCCGGCGACCAAACAACTGTGAACTAATCAGTAAGTTCATAGTTGTCAACTAAACTACTAAGAACACGATCGACTCCGGCAACCACCAACTCCGGCGACCAAACAACTATGAACTAATAAGTAAGTTCACAGTTGTCAACTAAACTACTAAAAACACAATCGACTCCGGCAACCACCAACTCCGGCGACCAAACAATTGTGAACTAATCAATAAGTTCACAGTTGTCAACTAAACTACTAATAACACGATCGACTCCTGCAACCACCAACTCCGGCGACCAAACAACTGTGAACTAATCAATAAGTTCACAGTTGTCAACTAAACTACTAAGAACACGATCGACTCCGGCAACCACCAACTCCAGCGACCAAACAACTGTGAACTTACGTTGTCAACTAATCTACTAAGAACACGATCGACTCCGACAATCACCAACTCCAGCGATTAAACAACTGAGAACTTATTAGCAAGTTCACATTTCTTTAAACAAAAAAAAAATCACCTTTTTCTAAGAACGATTTCACAATTTTTCTAAAAAAGAAAAAAAAACACCGTTTTTCTAAATAACAACTTCATTTTTTTTTCCAATAACAAATTCTCCGTTCCTAAGAACAAATTCACATTTAAAAAAAAAAACAGTTTTTTAAGAACAATTTCGCAGTTGTTCTCAGAACAAGTTTACAGTTATTCCAAGAAACAAGTTCATAGTTGTTCTCAGGACAAATTCCAAAAACAATTTCATGTTTTCAAAGAAAATCGCATTTTTCCAGAACAAATTCACGGTTATTCTAAAGAAAAAGTTTACAGTTGTTCCAAGAACAAGTTCACAATTGTTCAAAAAAAAAAAAAAAAAAAAAACTCACAGTCATTTCAAGAACAAGTTCGTAATTGTTCCAAGAATAAGTTCCAAAAACAAGAAGAAATAAGAGAAGTTCACGGTTATTTTAGCCAAGTTCATAATTTTTTCATTATAAGGTCTTCGATTTTACTTAATTCACATCTGTTTTTTGGTAAGTTCACATTTGTTTTTAATCTTTTGATGGGTAATTTAAGAAAAATATTTTTATTAAAATAAACTTTTGATTTAAAGTAAAACTGGTTCTTCCACCGAAAAGGTATTTATAACTATACTATGCACCAAACAAACACAAGTTCAAACCAAAACAGGACGTTATAAACACAATTTGTTCTGGAGAATGACTAGTCAGAACTCTCCAGTTACAGCAAAATATTGATTTCTCTTAACATTTATAACTTCATCAAGGTAGCAGAAAAATTGTCCTCTCTAATTCTACAAAATTTACAGCATTTCTCCCCAACATTCATCATTTCCTCATGTACTAACAAACTAACTTTCCCATCATCTACCAAATGAGCCTATTAGCAGATCAACAAATTAATAAATGTTTGTACAATAAAAGAAAAAATTAATTTTTGAAAAAATTACTATCTATGAGAAGGGGTTAACATGAACCCCCAAATGATCTCAATTTCTTCCTGCATTTACTGGATCTGGAAATAGACTTACTCCGTAGTAACCTGAAGAAAGACAGGCGCTTCCATATGAAGGGCGGACGGAGATCAAGTCAAACATGTCAAACTAGTGGGTGCCGAAAAATAATTTAGAAGAAACGGCCGGAAAATTGAGGGGGTTTGAAAGTCGGAGCGATGGTGACGAAGAAGATGAAGACGACAGCCGGAGTATTTCAATGGATCGGGGAGTAAGTGACTGGATTATGACGTTAATGATGAGGTCGTGGACGGGTGGTAGAGAGGGAGGTCGCCGGAGGAGCGGAAGCAGAGTGGTCAGCGGAGAGAGAAAATAGTGAGAGAGTGTAATGTGTGTGTGTGTCGATTGAGAGGAGAGGAGTGGTGTGTGTTGATCGGAGACGATGGAGGGAGGTGGCCGGAGGTTAGGGGAAGGCTGCCGGTGATTTGGGGAGTAGAGAGAGAAAGTAGAGAGAGGTAGCGACCGACGTGTTTGTGAAACAGGGGAGGGGTAGGGTTTTATTTATAGGTGGGTATTTTCGGGATTTAATAACTCTAATGGACTAGGTGGTAAAGGAAAATATTGGCTTGGACTTGGTGGTAAACAAAAATGTTAGCTTGGACTAGGTGGTAGTTATGCTTAGGATGAGGGACTAGAAGGTAGTTTTCTCATTCACCCTAACACCCTCATAACATTAGTTTAACACCCTTTGTGTTCTTCAAAATAGACGCACACTACACTTTTCTCACTCACACTTACTTTCTCTCTCCCTCTGCCGCGGCTTGTGTAACGACCCCAAAATTCGTTTTATTTATTTTAATATTTATTTTATATTTTGAGAAATTTTATTTAAAATTATGTGTGCATTTTATGTGTTGCATCATATTTCATAATTTGCACATCTTGATTGATTATTTGTGTTAGTTGTAACAAGTGTTAAGAGAGTTAATTATTTAAGTTGAAACCTTAGGATCCTTATTTGAAAAGTATAACTTTAGGGGTTTATGTGTTAAAAGTGGAAGTGGAGGGGCTTAAATGAAAAATTTTAATTAGTAAAACCATCCTTATCTCCCCCTCCCTCCCCCTGCGTTGCCCCTCACTCACACACTAACTTTCTTAAGATTTCTACCTCCATTGTTGATGAAAAAAAGAAAAGGTAAGATTTTTGTTTTGTTAATTTTCCTTCTTTTAATTTACTACTCCATTTTCAAATCTAATTATATATAAATGTTCAGGGTGTTGAATAGATTCTATCTACCGATCAATATTATTTTTCTTGACACTTTTTTCCGGAAAATAGGTAAGTTACTAATCCCCCTTTAAATGTTAAAATGGTCATAAGTATGCTTTATATGCTTTATATGTGATAAAACAATGTTTTGGTATGTTTCATTTATACTTGTAATTTGGGACAAAGGGAGTAGCATGAAATTGGTTCTTGTTGGTGTTAGTATTGTTCTTAGGTTGAGTTTTAGCCTTTGTGTAAGTTGTAGATGTTAAGTGTTGCAAGTATTGGTAATTTTGGGTTGTGAAATGTAAGGAGTGAACTTTGGTTAAGTTTTGGTCTGCCAGGTGATGTGGGCGGCCGCCCAAAAATTGGCGTGCGGCCGCACATCTATCTGAAGGGTTTTCTTCATGGAACAGAGCATTTTGGGCGGCCGCACAGCCCTGTTTGGGCGACCGCCCAGTTATCTGAAAAGTTGAGAGTTTTTCAAACCAAGGGATTTAGAGGTCAATCTTGGTCTAGTTTTTGGGTAGTGTTCTAAAGTAGTTAGATGATTGTTGTGGATCACTAACGTGGTAGAAGTGGTACCTTTGTGTACACAAATGTTGTGAAATGTTAGTAATTGATTATGTGAGCATTGTTGAACACTTTGTAATGTGTTGGAATAGTTCATCTTCTTGATGTGTTTGGCATGGTTCCCTACATTGGAATCATTGTCCCTGATTGTTGTTTAAGCAAGTATTTCTATATGGTGCTTGCGTGTAAAGTCCAGCTGGTACTTTTGTGTGTGTTTGGGCAGTGATAGGGATTATAATGGTCTCACGAGCAAAGTACATTATAAGGCTCCTATCATTGGTTTCCCATTTTTAACCCCCTTCCTTAGGCCAAAGGTTGGGCACTTTGGGTTATGACTTTGTGTCATTTTCCCCGTTGTTGTTGTTGTTGTTGTTTGGTTCCGGAACCCGTCTCAGCTCTTCGATGCTGCTCAGTTGATGCCTCTCAGATGGCTATTGTTTGGTTTGAGAACCTTGGCTCAGTATCCACGTATGAGTGTTTATTTCCGCTTTATGTGTTGCATGATGAGTTGGTCGTTATTTCCAACCGGTATGGGACGGTTGGCGATAGGGAGCCTCTCATTTTATGTGCTATATGATCAGTTGTGGCATTGTTCCTTTATGTGTACCATATTAGCATGTAATGTAGTTGCATTTTAGTAACTTACTGAGATTTATTCTCACCCTTTATTTGTTTACCGTTTTAGATAAGAAGGAGCCCAGGGGATAGTTCACACACACTGGGAGGACGTCGAGGAGATCTTTGGGTAAGACATTTTGGGAAAGGTTGTGTAAGTAAAGGATACATTATGTAAATGTAATACCTTTTGGGTAGTATACCCGTGACTTGGTTTGTATCATCTCTTTTAGTAGATGTTCGTGTTTGTAATTAAGTAAGTAAAGTTAGTAGTTGTAGCCAAGTGGCTTAGTACTTGTTTGTGAAAGGTTGTTTTGGTGACTTGAAGTCATGTCTTAGTATCGAGTTGGTTGTGTGAACCTTTTTATAGAAAGTATATTTCGAAAAATTTTCCTAAAAATGTTTTATGACGTCTTCCGTGCGTGTCCCGGACGTGGGGCCAAGTAGGACCATGGGTCGGGGCGCGACAGCTTGTCTCAAGGTTGGAGTCTGGACATCATTTCCCCAATAACAAAGAGTGACCGCCGACGTCGCCTCACTCCTGAGTCAACTAGACCTCTTCTATATCTCTTTTAATGCGGATCTGACTATTTGGTAAGTCACATCTCTCAAATCTCTTTCTTTCTCTCCCTCTCTCTCTCTCTCTCTATCTCTCTCTCTCTCTCTCTCTTTCTCTCCCCCTCTCTTGATATAGATCTAGGGATTCAATTTTAATAGATTTTAGATTTGAATCATTTTTTTCCAAATTTAGTGTTTGATTATTATATGTCTTTGCATGCAGACTTTGATTGTTTCAGATTTAGGACTTGGATTTAGAAAATAAATACTTTTGTTATCAAATTTTGGGAGATATGAGGGAAAATGTGAATTAGGCTTGGATTTGAAAAATTACAATAACTGTCAAGACTTCCTAGATCTGCCCTGATTATAATAGATGGTTGAAGAATTGTAACTCATCAATTACGTAGTAGTTTTAGCTTTGAACTTTTTTGTATTTGGATGGGGGAAATATTGATATATGCTTCTGCATTTAGGTCTACGATGCAGATCTACAATTAAACTCAATAGTTGCCATCCTTACCCCTAAATTCCAAAAAAATAATGGTATATTTGACCACCGTCAATTCTCCATTGAAAATGTAACAAAATGTCTAACTAGGCGGCCTAGGTGGAAAATGATATTATTTATTTGAAAAAATAATGTCCAAGTAGAATTTTCTGAGATCCATGGTGGCGATGCAATCGTAGAGTCTGGTAGGACCTTCTAACTTCAAATTGAGGAGAGGATCAGTAGGAGGTCGCCTTGGATTGAACAGGATGATCACCTTACCTTGCATTGAACAGAACAAGGTGATCAACTAACTGCCTGAATACAATCTTTGAATAGACATTTTTAGGAGACTGTGATTAGCACTATTATAGATTGTGTTTAATTATTCTGAATAGACATTTTTAGGTTTTGGTTGTGATGATGGTGGTGGAAGGCTTTTTTTGACCTTCCCTTCCCCCCTCCTCCCCACCCCTGTCTCATCTTCTTCTTGTTGTTGTTAGATCTATTTCAAATATAGACTAACAAGGTTTTTGAGTTTTCAATTCTACTTTTTTTTTCTTGATCTTGGCTTTGATTGGAATTAAGGATTCAAATTTGTTCAATTTAATAGTCACCGGTTTTTGATTCTTGGTGGTGGTGGTGGTGATGATAACGGAGGTAGCCATGTATATAAGTAAGTTGTAGTAGTGTTGTAGAGACAAGTGATTTTAAAGCTAATCATTATTGGTAGGTTATGGTAGTGTTGTAGATATATCTGATTTAAAACTAACCATTATTTTTTGTTGTGATTCTGGTGGCGGTGTGACTTTTGGTTGTTGTGGCGGTGTTGAGTTTGGTGGTGATGGTTATGGTTGTTGCAGACTGGTAGATAGTGGCGAGATAGTTGGCGTTAGGTGATACTATATCTTTTTTTAACAAAACCGTTAATTTAACAACTTATCAATGAAATAGTGAAATGAATTCAACTTATTTAATAAATTATTTAACAAAGTGTAACTAAATATAATGAAAATTAATAAGCAAAACAACATAGATTTATGCCTATTTAATAACTTCATAGCTTCCCACATCATCAATTCCATTAGCATTTCATTTTCTATGTATTTGACAAAATCACCAAATCAGCAACTTAGTTAACATTTCCATTATATTTTGACGCTAAGTTGACGGTTTTCAAATATACCTTATTTTTGGTGAGTTTAAGAGTAATGATGACAATTATCGAGTTTAAGGGTTAATATGCTTTTATACCTCCAATGACATAAATATGTATTTTCCCTTTTGAAACGAGTAAATCACTTGCATTCATAATGAAACAATGATGACAGTCCACAGATGTCGGAGGCTCACCCAAATATCAATAATAATACCATCTCTTAACATACAACAATGATCTTTTCAAACTAAATTTTGAAACGTACGGATTCCACTCCAAGAAAAACTTGGACACTGCCTTACTTTGGCATTCAAAAAATCCCACAATTGATAATATATTGCGTTGAGCACTAGATAAATTTGAGAATCCGGGTTGACGAAGAAACGTCCGCCAAACATCCCAAAATCCGTGAAACATCCCTTTGTAGCAAGAAAAATGGCAACCTCTTCTTTGTGTAAGAATGCAAGAGTCGTCACAATTACAAAACAAATAAAACAACAACAAACAAACATGAAGATAAACATAGGCTCTCACAAGGAGAGAATACTACGGCTCTCACAAGGAGAGAATACAACGGCTCTCACTTAGAAGAGAATCTTATTATACATTATATTATATAGAAAAACAACAATACAAATGTTTATAATTTCAATATTGAAATTATAAACAATTGAGTTGTTGAAAGATTGACAAAATGAAAAAGATTAAGATTAAACTAATTAAAAATTGAAGAATAAGAAGAGAAAGGAAAATGGAGAAGAAAGGCTGTGAGAGAGAGAGAGAGAGAGAAGTTGGAGGACGGTTTCTGTGTGGTGCAATTGATGTCCTTTTATTTTGGAAGGAGACTTAGGAGTGATAATAATAATATGGATTAATATATATCTAGATAATAATGATCGATAAAATAGAAATTGAAAAGAATATATACTCACCCGCTCTCATAAAATTGTTACAACTGGTCAATCTCATTAATAAGAGCAATGCTAGGGGCACAAAACAAAGTCACAAAATCATGCTCACACAATGAGATGGCGATATTTTATTGGTTGTAGCGATAGTGGACCCGCCACACTCTAATTAAAAACACCAATAAAATCACTACACCTAGGATTTTGTGAGTGAGATTTTGTGACTTTTTTGTGCCCCTAGTATTATTCCATTAATAAATGTTTGATTTAATTTTGACGGTGGACAAGGTAGTACTTAAGTACTAAAAAAAAGTCATAAATTTAGTCAGCAAAATAATGTGTTATGAATTTTTTGGTGTTTTCAACGGACGGATCCACAATTAATATAACCAATAAATATCGCCACATAATTTTATATCATTTTTTATATATATTTATTTTGTGTCACTAACTTTGCTCATGTATATATATTACTTGTAATAACGTCTATTTACATTATAATTATTTTATTTATTTGGAAGAAAACACTACTACCTCCGTTTCAAAATGATTTTTTTTTTTTACGGTAACTAACTTATTACTCCATCCGTCCTATTGTATATATCCACCTTTTCTTTTTAGTCCATCACATAATATATATCCATTTCTAGAAATGACAAAGAACCTTTACTACTTTGAGAAAATTTTGGGGGAAACTAGTTTCTCCATAAGTTATAAAAAGTCTTGTTTTTATAGGGTTTAAGGTTTAGGGTTTTAGGTTTGGGGTTTGGGGTTTAAGGGTTAAAAATAGGATTTTAATAACTTATGGAGGAACTAGTTTCCTCCAAAACACACTCTACTATTTTTCTAGTTATTATCTCTCTTACTTTACTTCTACACTCACAACACCTATTAACTTACTATTTCTTACCCCACCTTAACTTCACTTTTCATACTCACACACTTACATTACTTTTACCATTTCTTAATTTCGGTGCAAATTGTTGGGGTGTCAACCCAAGTCCCACATTGGTAATTGAATGAAAAATTGTATAGTATATAAAGGTGTCCATACACTCCAAAAGTAGTGTCGAAAGTCTTCCCGATAAAGTGATCGGGCGGCGTGTCCAGCAGATGGTGTTAGCGGCGGTACAAGTTTCGCTGGAGTTTCTTGAGTTGAGGGGATGTTTGTTGGGGTGTTACAATTGATTTTTTTTTTTTTACCGCCGATTCCTTTCTGCAATGTATAACCATCTTCTTTTTCCATCTAACTAAATTCAGGTCTCAGGAAAGTAGAAGAGGGTGTTGCTGATATAATTAATTGATCCTCAGACACATCATCATGAACACAAAGACGCCGGCTCCGGCAACGGCGCGATTCCTGACTGGAAACCTTCAATTTGAGATACTCTCATGGCTGCCGCCCAAGTCTCTCCTCAGGTACCGTTCCGTCTCAAAGTCATGGTACTCCACCATCCATGATCCTCTCTTCATCAAAAAACACGCAGAAAATCAGTCGCGTAACGACGACAATCGTGCGATGCTTGTTATACCAGAAATTAGTGCACCCAAAATCTGCAGATTCTTTTCTGGAAAAACCTGCGAAATTCAGTTCACATTGGATTTACCCTTCACCCCTATCAAATTCGACTATCCCAAAGTTGTTGGCTCATGCAATGGCTTATTATGTTTATCTGATGATTATAATGGCCGCCCTCGTCTCCATATCTGGAACCCCTCCATTAGAAAGCACAAGCTCCTTCCACCCTATTCTCATCACCGCAAGCCTCCAGATAATGTTTCCACTTTTGGGATTGGATTTCATAGTCAGAGTAATGACTATCGTGTTGTAAGGCTCACATACTTTTACCAAAACGCGTTACGCCCAACCAATGTTATAAGAACTGAAGTCGAGGTTTATTCACTAGGAACAGATTCTTGGAGAATGGTTGAGTTAGATGACAGAGTTAGGGAAACTCGCAGCAAAGTTTCAGTATCTGTTAACGAATACATTTACTGGCTAGCAAAGGAGGGAAGGATTTTGTCGTTTAACACTGTAAACGACTCGTTTGAAGAAATAATGCACCCTTCTGGCTCTGGATTTTATCTAAAGACTTACAATATTGCGGTTGTGAGGGGAAGACTGTGTTTGATGATTGCACCTTATAGCTTTGGTTCGAGTATTAGTAGTATGGGAGATCAAGAACTCGAGATATGGATGATGAGGGAGCATGGGGTTTACGAGTCTTGGACAAAGCTATGGAATATTCGACAAGGCGAAAGATTTTCAGGGACGTATGAAATGACAGTGAAGGGGGAGCTTCTACAGTTTCGCGGATATGATAAGAAAATAGGTGTTTACGACCATGAAAATTTACGGTACTATGATTTGTGTGAAGGTAATTTTGCGTTGGCTGTTAGTTATAGGGAGGGATTGGTTTTGCTTGAAGATCAAAGAGGCTCAAGAATTGATAAGAAGAGGAAGTTCAGTAATGTGTAGAACAATTTGCACAGAATGTTCATTGCAAGATGATAGAGTTTGCTGACATATGAACAAGATAAATTGACGGTATGAACGGAGTTTTTTTTTTTTTTTTTTACAGTATTTATTTAATTTCGAGTCGCAGAGTTAGCGTTGGATCCTTGTAGTTCATGGTTGATTGCATTATTTTCTTTTATTTATGGATTTTATGTTTTTATGGATATAACCAATGATTGTGATGGAATTGCAGTTCATGGTTGATTGCACTGTTTCCTTTATTTATTAATTTTCGAGTCACAAAGATGAGTTATTTATTATGTATTTGAAGTTGTTATATCTTTCCTTACTAAATTTTAATTTTTCTCTACCTATGATTTGCATGTTCACTTGAAATTTGTAACTCTATTTCACCATGATGTTATAATTCATTCCTAAAGTGTAACCTCGTCTAAGCCCCGCGTAGACGCTCAATGCGCTAAGCCCGACTCCTGTGTCGCACCGGAACAGATCGGTACAAGCCGAAATTTTAAATGGAACGGAATTTAGCTCGTTCCGCACTGATTATTGACCGGAACATAACTGAATTTATAACTATGAGATGGAGTCATTGATCTAAAAATAGTCCCATGACGTAAGTTACGGCAAGGACACAATCCTATTCTAAACACGATTAGGATAGATATATACGTAGTAATACTTATATATATATATATATATATATATATATATATATATATATATATATATATATAATAGACTTCAAATTCCTACAAAATTTACCCCAAATTCCTTACTGTAAAACCTAATTGATCAAAATATTTATCATGAACAGTAAGGCTGGATCACTGTGTGAAAACCTTCAATACGAGATACTCTCATGGCTGCCACCCAAATCTCTGATCAGGTGTCGTTCCGTCTCTAAATCATGGTAGTCTATCATTCATGATCCTTTCTTTATCAAAAAACACACAGAGAATCAGTCGCGTAACGATGATAATCGTATCATACTTGTTATACCAAGAACTCGTCCATTCACAATCTGCAGATTCTATTCTGGGAAATCTTACGAAATTCAATCCACTCTTGATTTACCCTTTACGCCTAATGAATTCGATTTCCCCAAAGTTAGCTCATGCAATGGCTTGTTATGTCTAGCTGATTATTACGATGGTGGCCTCCGTTTCCATATTTGGAACCCGACTATTAGATTTCTCAAGCTCTCCTTCCACCATGCAATTCCTTTCGCCCCTCTTTTAATAATGATTCCACTTTTGGGATTGGATTTCATAGTCTGAGTAACGACTGTCGCGTTGTAAGGCTCACTTACTGTTGTGGATATGGCCCTCCACTACCCAAGCAAACACACAAGAACAATAAGAGCACACAAAACAAAGCACAAGAAATCAAAGCAAGAAAAGACACAGAAATTGTTTACCCAGTTCGTCAATATGTTTGACTACGTCTGGGGGCACTACCAAGCCAGGATCTTGCACTATAATATGTTAAATCTGAGTTACAATGAGTATGGGGGCGGAACATTGTTTATATAGCAAACCAGGAGTAAGACCTAAACCTAAACATAAGAGAAATCCTGAAAATCTGCACTTTCTCGGCATTCCAGGCGCCCGCTTGTAGGGGACCAGGCGCCCGCTTACTTGCCAATTCTAGGAACCAGACCTTCTGTCCAAACCGGGCGCCCGCCTGGAATACTGCTCCAGATTTTCTTCTCCTTGTTCCTTTGAGGGATCTCTACTCCAACAATCTCCCACCTAGAGATCAACCGCATATACAAACCCCGTATCCGTCTTCTACTCATCCTTGGTGTCTTCCTAGTGCTCACCTCAATCATGGTAGTGCCTTCATCCTCTCCTATTCTCCAAGCCCAATTGAAGCTATGCATAGCTTCAACGTTTCAAGGTTTACCACCTTGGTCAACATGTCAGCCGGGTTTTTCGATCCCAATATCTTCTCCAGCCTTAAGATCTTCCTCTCCAAGAGATGCCTGATGTAATGAAACCTCAGCTCGATGTGCTTCGTCTAGAATGAAATGCCGGATTCCTTGCTAGATGAATTGCACTCTGACTGTCACTGTAGAGAGCATTACCACTTCGCGTCTTCCCAAGTTCACCCAAGAAGTTCTGCAACCATACCATCTCTTTACTTGCCTCTGTCACTGCCACATATTCTGCTTCCGCAGTCGACTGAGCCACGATCTTCTGCAATTTAGAAGCCCAGGAGATTGCCGTACCACCCAATGTGAAAACATAACCCGTAGTACTTCTCCTCTTCTCCAGATCACTTGATGCCAAATCCGCATCCACATAACCCGCTAACACGACCTCCTTGCTTGAGAAACATAGAGCCTTACCAGCAGTACCCTTTAAGTAACGCAGGATCCATTTAACCGCTTCCCAATGTTGCTTCCCTGGATTGCCCATGTACCGGCTAACTACTCCCACCGCATGTGCAATGTCCGGCCTTGTACACACCATTGCATACATTAGACTCCCAATGCCGAAGCATATGGAGTCCTCTCCATCTTGTCACGCTCCTCCTTGCCCTTAGGTGAGTCCTTCTCGGATAGCTTGAAATGCATACCCAATGGTGTCCCTGTTGGCTTCGCCTCTTCCATGCAAAACCTTGTTAAGACTTTCTCAACGTATTCTGCTTGTGAAAGAACCAACTTACCCAACTCCATATTCCGGTCAATCCGCATGCCCAAGATTTTTCTGGCCTCCCCCAAATCCTTCATCTCGAACCGTTCTGACAACTGAGCCTTCAATCTGTTTACCTCTCTACTGCTAGAGCCCGCTATTAGCATGTCATCCACATATAACAGCAAGATTATATACCCATTGTCCGTGTTCTTGAAGTAGCAACAATGAGCCGCCTCACATCTGACAAAATCAATGTCGTGCATGAATCCATCGAACTTCCTGTACCACTGCCTAGGAGCTTGTTTAAGGCCATACAAGCTTTTAGTCAACCTGCAAACCAGTTCCTCGCTACCCTTAGACAAGTAACCCTCTGGTTGTACCATGTAAATTTCTTCCTCCAAATCACCATGAAGAAAGGCCGTCTTTACATCCATCTGTTCCAGCAACAAGTTATCCGCCACTACTATCCCCAGAACCATTCTGATAGTGGTCATCTTCACAACAGGAGTGAATACCTCGGTGTATTCAATACCGTACTTTTGCTGAAAGCCCTTTACAACCAACCTTGCCTTGTAACGCTTACTGCCGTTTGCTTCCTCCTTAATCCTGTAAACCCACTTGTTATGCAATGCCTTCTTCCCCTTAGGCAGTCTAATCAACTCCCAAGTTTTGTTGGCCTTCAATGAGTCCATCTCATCATCCATCGCAGCTTTCCACTTATCACGAAGTGCACTACGAACAGCCTCCGCATAACATTCCGGTTCACCACTATCTGTCAACAGCAAATAGTAATTTGAAGAAGTATACCTGTCAGGTGATCCACGCAACCTGCTGGATCTACGCAGCGGAATATCCAGTTCCGGAGTATGTGGTTCATCTTCAGTGACCCCCTGACCTTGGTCATCATGAACCGTCCTGCTCCCACCCGAGTCTGGAATATCCACCTCTACAACCTCCGGTTCCGAACTAATATCATCAGATGCCCCCTTTCTGTCCTTGTACAATACCTGTTCATTGAATACCACATCTCGACTACGAATAATTTTATGGTTTTGGTCATCCCAAAACTTATACCCGAAATCATCCCCACCATACCCAATAAACGTGCATTTTACAGATTTTGCATCTAACTTAGTTCTATCAGCAGAATCAATATGAACATATGAAACGCAGCCAAATATGCGAAGAAAGGACAGATTTACCTGCTTGCCACTCCATGCTTCTTCTGGAATTTCATTCCCCAATGGTACCGATGGTCCCCTATTGATCAAGAAAGCAGCCGTGTCAATCGCATATGCCCAGAATGTCTTCGGAAGTCCACACTTCAACCTCATACTTCTAGCCCGCTCGTTCAATGTCCTGTTCATCCTCTCTGCAACCCCGTTGTGTTGTGGTGTGCCCTTTGAAGTCTTCTCCATACGAATCCCATTCGCTGCATAATATTCCCTAAACTCCCCGAGCTCATACTCCCCTCCGTTATCTGATCTCAAGTACTTAAGCTTAAGTCCCGTTTGATTCTCCACCAAGGCCCTCCATTTCTTAAACACCTCGAAAGCCTCATCTTTGTGTTTCAAGAAATAAACCCAGACCTTCCTTGTTGAATCATCAATGAAGGTCATGTAATATGACACACCACCCAGAGAAGTTACCGGAGATGGTCCCCACAAATCCGTGTGAACCAGTTCTAACTTTGCTTCCCTCAAAGCCCTACATGTCCTCGAGAAATTACTTCTCGCCTGTTTGCCAAACACACAATCTTCGCAGATCCCCACGTCGACTGTCTTCAAACCCGGTAGTAGTCCCTTTGAGCAAAGTACCTTTATCCCCTTCTCACTCATGTGACCCAATCGACAGTGCCACAAATCAGTATCACCCTTGGCTGACGCCACCGCGATACTATCCTTGGTGTTATTCGCCAAATACAATGTCCCCTCCTTATCACCCCGAGCGATCTCACGATCCTCCTTGGTAATAACCCAGTTCCTGCAGCCGAATGTTACCTTGTAACCTTCTTCGTCCAACTGCCCAACTGATAATAGGTTCTTTTTCAAACCCGGAATGTGCCTGACCCCGTTCAGATGTAAGACCTTCCCGTCCGATGCTCCTATTCTGACATCCCCCTTCCCCTTGATTTCCAAAGGCTCGCCATCCGCCAGATAGATCTTACGGAAATCACCGGAAGTATAATTCTCCATCTCTTCTGCATGCCCGCAAAAGTGGAATGATGCCCCCGAATCCAGTACCCATGATTCTAGTGCACTACTAACACTCAGAACCAGTACATCATCACTTTCGACTGTCACATTCACCGAATTGCCCCCACGATTGGGACAATCCTTCTTGTAGTGTCCTAACTCCTTGCAATGATAACACTGCACCGATCCTTTCGCAACCCTTGGTTTATCTCTGATCTCCACGGCCTTGCCCTTACCACCCACTACGTTTTCCCTTGATTCAGTTCTCCCCTTATTGCTAGTACCCGGCCTTCCCCTGCTAGTAGTAGCTAAGGCCGATCCCGAAATAGACGATGTCCCCAACTTCTTCAAGCGATTTTCCTCGCCCAACAAGAAATCCTTAACATCATCATACTTCAACTTGTTCTTACCCGCTGAAGCATTGATCGCTGTCACCGTCCCGCTCCAACTTCCTGGTAAAGACGCTAGCAATAAGCACACATGAACCTCATCATCAAACGTAATATCCAACGCAGTCAATGAGTCTATAACATCCATAAACTCATCGATGTGTTTAGCTAAGGATCCTCCCTCTTGCATCTTGAGACTACCCATCTTACGTATCAAATCAACCTTGTTTGCAGCAGATGGAGTTTCAAATCTCTCAGTAAGATAATCCAATAGCTCCTTTGTGGTCTTTGCCTTCTTGGTAGTCTTCGCGATCCACTTTGACAAAGTAGATCTAACCACCCCTAGGGCCTTCCGATCCATGAGATCCCAATCTTCTTGCTTTTCTCCTTCCGGTTTGACACCCTTTAGAGGTTTATAGAGATCTTTGTTGTACAAAAGATCCTCTATTTGCATCCTCCAAAATCCGTAGTCATAACCATCAAATTTTTCAACCGCCTGTTTTTCCTTGCCCATTCTTGATTGCTTGACAACACCCAATCGCTTGATAAACCAATCTTACGATTAAACCCTGATCTCCAACCAGAGCTCTTGATACCAGTTGTTGTGGATATGGTCCTCCACTACCCAAGCAAACACACAAGAACAATAAGAGCACACAAAACAAAGCACAAGAAATCAAAGCAAGAAAAGACACATAAATTGTTTACCCAGTTTGTCAATATGTTTGACTACGTCTGGGGGCACTACCAAGCCAGGATCTTGCACTATAATATGTTAAATCTGAGTTACAATGAGTATGGGGGCGGAACATTGTTTATATAGCAAACCAGGAGTAAGACCTAAACCTAAACATAAGAGAAATCCTGAAAATCTGCACTTTCTCGGCATTCCAGGCGCCCGCTTACATGCCAATTCTAGGAACCAGACCTTCTGTCCAAACCGGGCGCCCGCCTGGTCAATGCCAGGCGCCCGCCTGGAATACTGCTCCAGATTTTCTTCTCCTTGTTCCTTTGAGGGATCTCTACTCCAACACTTACTACTACCGAGATAATGTAAACAGCGGAAGAAAAGTTGTTACACGAACTGAAGCAGAGGTTTACTCATTAAGCACTGATTCTTGGAGAATGGTTAAACTTGATGATGGCCGAGTAATTAGGGAAATACGCAATGGTTCAGTGTCTGTTAACGGATACATCTACTGGCTTGCAAAGGAGAGAAGGATTTTGTCGTTTAACACAAATAACGACGCGTTTGAAGAGATAATACACCCATATGGCTCTGGATTTAACCTTAAAATGTACCATATTGCAGTGTTGAGGGGAGGACTTTGTGTTTTGATTGTACCCTACTTTGCTTTGACGATTAGTACTGGGATTGTTTAAGAACACGAGATATGGATGATGAGGGAACATGGGGTTTACGAGTCTTGGACTAAGCTATGGAATATTCGACCAGGTGAAAGATTGTCATGGACGTATGGACTAACTGTGAAGGGGGAGCTTGTACAGTATAAAGGAGTTAAGCACGACACTTTGTGTGTATATGACCATGAAAATTTACGATACTATGATCTGTGCAAGGGTAGGGTTGTATTGGGTGTTAGTTATAAGGAGAGCTTGGCTTTGCTTGACACTCAAAGAGGCTCAAGTATGAACAAGAAGAAGAGGAAGTTTAGTAATATGTAGAATAGTTATTTGAATGCTTTTTTGCCTATAAATAAATGACAGTTATTTTGAACCAGAAAGAGTGCAATATGTTTTGTGAAATTAATAACATAGTGTACATTGTATGGTACTCTCTCTGTCCCAGAAAGTTAGTCCCTCTTTTTTCATTGTTATTAGCATAATGAAAATGTAGAACTTGTTATTGATAGACCATTATATATACTATCAATGTCAATTTTTAGATTCTCATTAAGATAACTAAAATTTGCTAAATTATTGCTCAAATTTCATTCGTAGTAATGAAGAAAAAAGAGGGACTATCATTCCGATACAGCGGGAGTATAATTCTGTAATTTACTCAATATTTTGACTCGCCCGTAAGTAAATAAATAGACTCCAAGTTCCTAAAAATTTAACCCTAAATCATTATTGTAAACCCTAACCCGCCTCCTTCATCTTCCATCGAAATCCTGATTTCAGAGCTCACAGGAAAGTTGGACATTGCTAATTAATTGATCAAAATAGATGATCATGGACAATAAGGTTGCGGTATCACTGTGTGACAACCTTCAATATGAGATACTCTCATGGCTGCCACCAAAATCTCTAATCAGGTACCATTCCGTCTCTAAATCATGGTACTCTATCATTCATGATCCTTTCTTTATCAAAAAACACACATAGAATCAGTTGCGTAACGATGATAATCGTACCATACTTGTTATACCTAAAACTTCTACTGCACCCGCAATCTGCAGATTCTATTCTGGAAAACTTGCGAAATTCGTTCCACATTTAATTTACCCTTTATGCCTATCAAATCCGATTACCCCCAAGTTGTTAGCTCATGCAATGGATTATTATGTCTCTAATTATTACAACGGTGGCCTCCGTTACCATATATGGAACCCATCCATTAGAATCCTCAAGCTCCTTCCACCCCCGCCTTCAGGTGAATTCTTTTCCACTTTTGGGATTGGATATTCTAGTCTGATGATCTGGGTGTTATTGTCTACATGGGCAAAATTTCTCTCTCTAGAATTTTTTTTCTCTCTCTAGAAATTTTCTCTCTAGCTTTTTGGGGCCAAAAGGGGTTCCTTGGTGGCAATACCACCCGTTCACACCTTGGTGGAGCCCCCTCCACCCCCGCCATCCTATGCAGAGGCGGTGAAAGGGGTTACATCATCTCCACCAACACATACGGTGGTAAGAAAAGATATTAATCCGCCATTTGCACTTTCGCCTCTTGGTGGTTTTACTTTACCGCTTCGCCCGGTGACACTAGTGAATTCTGAACCGGCTGTTTTGTTTACACCAAGGGAGATTGGTGTAGTAGAGAAGAAATTAGAATTCACAATTGTCTTGAAGTTTTCTTTGGGGCGTCCTCACCTTCGTGTCATCCAGGATCACATTGCAAAGGAGTGGAGACTTAAAGGAAGTTTTATTATTGGCTTATTTGATCCGAGACATGTGATGGTCTACCTCACATCGGGAGAAGATTTAACTCGAGCGTTGTCTAAGGAATAGCATATGATTAACAATTGTATGTACCGTTCGTTCCGCTGGTCAACAAGTTTCACGTTCAGATATGATAGTCCCTTGGTGGCAGTATGGGTACGTTTACCTAAGCTTCAGTTACATTTTTTTGCTCCTGCCATGCTGGAAAGAATTGGTAACGGACTGGGCAGTTTTTACGGGCGGATGATAGAACATTGGCGCTCACACACCCAAGCTATGCTCGTATCTGTATTGAGGTAGATGTATCTCAACCTTTACTAAAACGGATTTGGATTGGCACGTCCAAAGAAGAAGGTTACTATCAGGTGCTTGAGTTTGAAGGAAACATCAGATTTTGTAGCGGTTGCAGCCTTCTAGGACATGAAGTCATTGACTGCCGAAAACGATTAGGGAAACCTAAGGTGTTTTTGGAGAGGAGTCAAGGTATTCTACAGACGGAACCTAAGGGGAAAGAAAACAAAGAGATTTGGATTCCAGTGGGTGAGAAGAAACAACCGTGGACATCTAAACAACCTTGCGGTGGCATAGTTGCGAGTGAGGTGCTCGGTGGCGCTCAGTTGGAAGTTGCCGGCGGTTCCAGCAAGCCGATAGTCCCGACAGATGAGGCGGATATTTTGGCTCAAAAGGCGGATAATCAAAATTCAAATTTCGAAGATGTGATCGTAGCTCAATCTGGAGGAGATTTAATTGAAAATATCACAAATAGTGAAGAGGGCGAATTAGTTGCAAATATCCCTAAAGAAAATCAATTGGCTGCGCAATTTGTGGAGTCTAGTGCGGAAGTGGCGGGCCATAGAATTGATACCATGGTTGGATTTTCAAATCTGAATAATAATACTCCTAATGGTGCTCTAATTGAGGAGATTAACATGGCTAGTGGCAGTAATGCTATAGAAGTGGGGTCTATGGGTCAATGTGATATTTGTCCCACTGATATTAACTCTTCCGTGTCAGTTGTCCCGGATACTTTCGAGGTAAATACGGGTCTCGAAACTTTGGTAGTTTCTGCTGCAATTGGAAAACAATGGGGTGCTTTGGCCACTCAAACCGAGTCTATTGCTTCGCTGTCAAATGCTTTGGATAGAGAAGCTCTAAATCTCGCTCCGGAAAAGGTTAGACAAATTCAAGCCTCTTCAGCTCCTAACTTACGTCCCTCTACTGCTCGTACACCAAATCCTAAATACTTTAATCCCGAATTTATAAACCCAAAAAACCTAAAAGAAGCTCTTACCCTTCGGGAAAAATGCGATTCTGAACCAGAAGGCGGTATTTCTGCTACATCTCCTTCGGCATATCAAGAAGCTCGCATGTATGGAGGTATAGTTGGAGGAGTTCTTGTGGATCCTTCGGCTCCAATGGCTGACTGCGACAATTTTGAAGATTATTACGATGAAGAAGATGGCTTTCAAAAAGTTAAAGGGAAACGAAGAAAATCTGGATCGAAAGCTAAAGCAAAAAATCTCAAGCCTAAAAGGCCTTGGAAAAATAAAAGTCAATTTGCTTGACCTTTTTCTTATGTATTTTTTTTTTTCCTCTTATTTTTTCTTTTTCTTTTGTGATGGTTTTGGCCTGTCCTCCATCACCTCTTTGTACTTTTTTTATTTTCAATAAAATTTAGGGGGCATTGCCCTTTTCATCAAAAAAAAAAAAAAAAAACCAAAATAATGTAAACCGCGAAAGTGATGTTAGAACAATTGAAGCCGAGGCTTACTCATGAAGCGCTAATTCTTGGAGAATTGTTAAACTTGATGATGGCCGAGTAATTAGGGAAAAATGCAAGGGTTCAGTATGTGTTAACGGATATATCTATTGGCTAGCAACGGAGAGAAGGATTTTGTGTTTTAACACAAATAATGACTCATTTGAAGAGATAATACACCCTAATACCTCTGGATTTTACCTTGGAATTTACCATATTGCGGTGTTGAGGGATAGACTTTGTGTGTTGATTGAACCCTACTTTGCTTCGACGATTTGTGCTAGGCCGCTAGGGGAGGAGATCAAGAACACGAGATATGGATGATGAGGGAACATGGGGTTTATAAGTCGTGGACCAAACTATGGAATATTCGACAAGGCGAAAGATTTTCAGACACGTTTGGAATGACGGTGAAGGGGGAGCTTCTACAGTTTACAGGAGTCGATTGTAAGAATTTGTGTGTATATGACCATAAAAATTTAGGATACTATGATTTATTTAAAGGTAATATTGTCTTTTTGCTGTTAGTTACATGGAGAGCTTGGCTTTGCTCGACACTCAAAGTCAAAGAGACTCAAGAATTGATAAGAAGAGGAAGTTCAAAAATATGTACGTAGAACAATTTGCACAAAATGTTCAAGGCAAGAGGGTAGAGTTTGGTCACATCCTCACTTTGCGAGATTGATGCTACACTACATGAGTGATATCTCACACGACGCGAGATTGATGAATAAGATAAATTGGTAATATGTGGGTCCACCGAACACCAAATTCATCTTGGCTATCACCAGCTTTTTTTTTTTTTTTTTTGTTCTAAATTTCGAGCTATAGACTCAGCTTTGGCTCCTTGTCACTGATATAGTTCATGGTCGATTGCATTGAAATTTAATTGTATTAAAACGATTTGGTTTAGTACATTTTATATAATTCAATTGCACCAAAAGCGATGCAATTAATGTACTTTTTTCTTGTTTGAATAATCAAAACAAGGATGGAAAGTATTTTATCAACAACCATTTAACATTTGTTGAGTCTGTCTTTTTGTCTTCTGAAGTCCGAAGGGGTCATCATTTGTCAAAAATACAATCCTTTACAGCATATAGCAGCAAAACAACAGTATATAAGTGGATGTAACAGTCTGAAATCTATCTTCCTATCAATATATTTTTCTTAAAATTCAGAACTAGAATATATATATATATATATATATATATATATATATATATATATATATAGAAGTTGCAATTTTGGAAGATCACAACTTCAGAATGTATACTACTCCCTCCGTTCCTTTTCAAATTACAAAATTTGTCATTTTAGGTGTTCTATTAGAAATTGCAAAGTCCAAAAATAGAGAATGTTAATGATTTTTAGTTAGTGTGACTCATTTGTCAATACTCACATGCACTAACCCACATATTATTATTTACCCCATTTTATCTTTCGTAAAAGCATTTAGTTGCCTAAGTATTTGAAATATTTAAAAGGTAATTTTGTCTATTTGATATATACATTGATTACTTTGTTTAACATGTGTCATAACTCTTAGAACTACAAGTATTTTGGAACAGAGGGAGTAAAAACGCAGATGTGTACTTCTTAGGCCCAATTTATAACTATATACTCCTTCATTCGAGGTTCATAACAGCAGTCTCTTTAAATCCAAACCCTAAATTATACTCCCTCACAATAAATATTGTATTTGACGTAGAAATGCGATATTTATTATGGCAGGGAGGGAATAGACCATAGACTCCAAGCACAAAAACCACCACTCTGGTTCCAAACCCTAATTATTTTTTCCACCTATTCCTCACTGTAAAATCTAACCATCTTCTTATTTCCAGCGATTTCTAAATTCAGAGCTCGGAAAAGTTGGACGTTATTGTTGTTGATATAATTTGATCAGAATATATATCATGAACCCTAAGGCGGAATCCCTGTGTGAAAACCTTCAATACGAAATACTTTCATGGCTGCCACCAAAGTCCTTAATCAGGTACCTTTCCGTCTCTAAATCATATTACTTCACCATTCATGATTCTTCAATTCCTTCATTAGAAGGTTCAAGCTCCTCCCACCATGTTCCTATGACAACAATAATAATGGCTGTGTGTACATTAAGTAAGCGACTCACTCTAATCTATCATTCATTCGTGACATCTTGTCTTCCTACAAAATTCCCAATCCCAAGAAAGTCGGAATATTGGCTTGATCCATCCCTTCGTCAAGCACTTCATGTCCCGGAGCGCGGGTATCAACGTCCAGCGACGAGACTAAAGAGGGGTGCCGTTCGGAATGAACTACTTCTATTGTATTAATTTAATGCGAGAGCAGTGATCTTTCTTCCACCATTCCCTTTTCTCAAGGAATGGAGACACTCGTTGGAGCTCACACTTTGGGTCTATTGTTAGTTTGATAACTTTATTTTCATCGGTGACAGGCTTTCTTGAGATCATGATGGAGGATGGCAATTGTTCGGATATAAGGGGGGAAGCCAATATTCTCTTGGAGGTCGTACATCAGTTTGAGTTTGTCTTTCTGTTGCACTTAATGAAGTCCATTTAGGGAATCACACATGATCTATCACATGCATTACAAAAGATTCTTTTGTAATGCACCAGAACATGCAAACAATTAATTTAAATGTATATAATAATAAATTTAATATAATTTTCGATTGAAAATACTAATATTAAAAATTGTAGGTGGGGCTTTAGATAAATTTGAAGTTAATCACAACATTTTAATGAAAATTTAATGCAAATTATCTTTCAATATCCGGTCTAAGCGGATTTGAATTAGGCGCGGCATTCTGTGACCGCTTAGCGCCTAGGCGGGGTCTAGGCGAAGGATTTTTAGAACAGTGCAAAAGAAAGATCAAGACATTGTGAATTCCATGGCTCTTATAAGTATATCCAAGCAACGATTGCAAGACATGTGAGATGATGGTTGGGAGACAATGATGAATGATGTCAACAATTTTTGCTCCAAGCATAATCTAATCATTCCAAGAATGCAACATTTGAGGTTCGAGGGAGACCAAGGTGCAATGAGGAAATGAGCACAAATCAGCATCGTTTCAAGGTTGACCTGTTTTATAGTGTGATAGACTCACAACTTCAAGAGCTAAACAGTCGCTTTGATAAGAAAAATATAAATTTGCTGCTAAATATGGCTTGTCTTGATCTGAAGAACTCATTCTCCGCATTTAACAAAGCAAGGTTAATTCAATTTGCAAAATATTATCCGACTGATTTTTCAGAGATGGACATAATAGTGCTTGAAGACCAACTTGAGAATTATATTTATGATGATCGCTTCAATGAAGACTTCTCTGCTTTGAAAGGGATTGGAGAACTTGCTAAAAAATTGGTTGAGGTCAAGAAAGATAGAGTTTATCCGTTGGTTTATTTATTAGTAAAGTTGGCATTAACTTTAAATGTTGGAACTGCAACTGTTGAAAGAGTTTTTTCTGCGATGAAGCTTCTAAAGAGCGACCTTCGAAATAAAATGGAGAATGATTTGATGAATGATTGCACGGTAACATATATATAGAAGGAAATATTCAATATCATAAGAAATGAAGCTGTTATTCAACAGTTTCAACTTATGAAAAATCGAAGACGTCCATCTTAGTGGTAGAATATGGTTTGAGTACCTCTTTTGTAACTATTTATATGGGTATTTCTATAACTTTTGTATATCAAAACTTAACTTTGCGTAGGTTCACCCTTATTATGCCCCTGTTTTGTAAACACTATGTGTATGGTTTCATTGCGTTGGTGCTTATCTATTGAAGCTATGGTCAATATTTACCCCGTTCCCCTTGTAAATAGTTTATTATGTTGCAAACATTTAATTCAAATTGCATTGAAATTATTTTTTATAGTTGTTTTGGTTAAGTATCATTATTGACTAATTAGTTTTTAAGCGTTCAGGTTATAGGTTATGCATGATCAAGTGAAAGGGAGTAACATCAAGTATTTTGAAAGGAGTTACTTGGAATACTAGGAAAAATGTGAACCTAAAAATTAGTTCCAGCCGTCCAGCCTTCCAGGTATGTTTTCATACCCCATATACTCCCTTCGTCCCAGAAAGATTGTTCACTTTTGACTTTTAATGGTCAATACAAGTGAACTTTGACTAAATATAAATATCAATTCAACCATCTTTGTGAAATTCTAAAACTTGTGATTGATTAATCATCAAGTGATTTATCAATGACAAATTTTAAAATTTTATTGGGATGATTAGATTGATAACAATCTTTGGTCAAAGTTCACATGTGTTGACCGTCAAAAATCCAAATTGGACTATCTTTCTGGGACAGAGGGAGTATGATTCTTAAATTATTACCAAAACATTATTGCATATTAAGTACCATAAACTGGATGTGGACTCATGTGAGACTGTTTCACGGCGTGAGACGGCTCACAATCCAGCCAAGCCAAGCCACCAAGCCGAGCTAAGCCATTTTTTTAAAAAAAATTTGGCTTCCAACTTTTTTTTCCTGCCATCTTTTGCTCGCTAGCAAAAGTAACACTTTTTATAAAGAAATGTAACACTTTTTTTTCATATGTAACACTCTTTTTTCAAAAAATGTACCACAAATTTGCTTAAATACATTAAAGATAACATAAGATTGACAACTAAACTAATGTTACATTTTATAATAAATGAATGTAACCTTTTTTTTTTTCTCAATTGTAACACTTTTCTAGGGTTTTACATTCAATTGAAATGCAAAAATGAATATATACATGAATTTTAACTCTTTTTTAAAGAAAAAAAAAAGTAACATTTAACCTATAAAACTGTTACATTCATATATATAGTACTCCCTCTGTCCCAGCTCACTTGACACCTTTTGACCAAAACTGGTCAACCTAAGATCGGTTTGACCAACACTTTATAAAAATATTTATGATTCGAATAAAAATTTAAAAAATGTAAAATGATCACCATTAAAAATCCTCTCAATAACAATTTTTAAATTTTTTTTGAACATAAATATTTCTATAAAGTGTTGGTCAAAACGACCCTAAGTTGACCAGTTTTGATCAAAAGGTGTCAAGTGAGCTGGGAAGGAGGGAGTATATTACAATCATATATGCACTGTGTTACACTTCAATTATTATTTTTTCTAATCACAATTTTTTTTTTGTGAAACTGTTGTTACAACTTACAATAAAGTGTTACTTTTTAAGACCAAACTGTCACTTTCTTCATAAAAACGTATTATATCTCAGGAGACGAGCAGCACAATTTTTTGTATGTTAAAAAATATTTAAAAAAAAAAAAACTATATCATGACCTATCTAGTTTTATTCGTTTCGTTGAGACGAAGACGCCGATATTTTTAGATTTTTTTTCGACTTCAAAATCACAAGATATTGCATTTTAAAATTATGAGAGGTTTTTTGTTTAAATGTGCGTCACGTGTCGCGCTGAGAGGACAAAAGAAGAGCTTGGGCGGGTTATGGGTTTGACCCATAGAAGATCCGTTCACATGAGTGTTTGTCATCATAAACTGTTACACATATATTTTTGGGACAAAAACTCAAATGCGGCGGCCGCACCACGTGCGGCGGGTATGCCCACGGGTCGGCCCCCGCTCCGGCCCGCCCGGCTCCAGCTCCTCCCCCTCTCCCGTTGTGACACGTGTCATTTAAAAAAAAACCCCATTAACTTAAAAATGTTATATCTTGAGATTTATAACTCAGAAAAAAAAAATTAAAAATACCGTTGTGTTCGTCTCGACGAGACGAATAAAACTACATAGGTCATGATATGGTTTAATTTTTTAAAAAAAAACATTTTTTTACACACAAAAAGTTTGAGTTGCTTGTCAGCTGAGATGTAACAATCTGTTCTAATAAAAGTAACAGTTTCATATTCAAAAAGTAACACTTTTTACAGTTAAATGTAACAGCAATTTTACAAACAAAAAAAAAATGGGTTTGCATTTCAATTGTTACTTTCTCAATAAAAAATTGTTACATTTCAGATATAATGTTACATTTAAGAATATAAACTGTTACAATTGAGAAAAAAAAAATGTTACATTCATTTTTTGTAAAACGTAACATTAGTTTAGTTTGTCAATCTTATGTTAATTTTGAAAAAAAAATGTTACATTTTAAAAAAAAGAGTGTTACATTCCTTTATAAAAAGTGTGACATTAGTTTAGCTGTCAATTTTTATGTTATCTTTTAATCTATTGCAGCAAAAATGTGGTACATTTTTTTTAAAAAAAATGTTACATTTGAAAGAAAAAAGTGTTACATTTCGTTATAATAAGTGTTACTTTTGTTGGGAGGAAAAAAAGTTATGGGTGACAAAAAAAAAACGAAAAAAAAAAAAAGGAAAAAAGTCGTCTGGCCCCGTCGCACAACGTGCTGCGGGTGCACAGGAGACTACCTCTATTTTTGGCACCCACTAGCAAAAGTTCCCTGGGCCCGCCACCGTAGATAGATAGACATTAATTTATGGGTTCTTGTTACCCAGTCCGAAGAGGAACAAGTATAAGAAAGAACGGTCATAATCCGGTTCCAATCACACTTAGGATAAGATGTGATACTCGCCCGTATATATAAAACTATAGTGTATAGATATAGATTTATATAATTGATCAGCATATACTCCATCATGAAAACAAAGTCGCCGGCGAGATTCCTGTGTGAAAACCTTCAATACGAGATACTTTCATGGCTGCCGCCCAAGTCTCTGCTCAGATACAGTTCCGTCTCTAAATCATGGTACTCCACCATTCATGATCCTTCCTTCATCAAAAAACACACAGAAAATCAGTCACGTAACGACTATAATCGCACCATACTTGTGATACCAAACACTCGTCCATCCACAATCTGCAGATTCTATTCTGGAAAAACTTGCGAAGTTCTTTCCGCTTTTAATTTGCCCATTACGCCTGTAGATGAATTCGATAGGCCCAAAGTTGTTAGCTCATGCGATGGCTTATTATGTTTTGTTGATCGTTACAATGATGACCTTCGTCTTCATATCTGGAACCCGTCCATTAGATTTCTTAAGCTCCTTCCACCATGTAATTCCAATATTCTCCCCTCTCCTTATATTGTTTCCAGTTTTGGGATTGGATTTCATAGTCCGAGTAATGACTATCGTGTTGTAAGGCTCACACACTACATCCGATATAATGTAAATGGCGGAAAAGATGTTATACGAACTGAAGCAGAGGTTTTCTCATTAAGCACTGATTCTTGGAGAATGGTTAATCTTGATGGCTGCGTAATTAGGCAAACACGAAAGGGTTCAGCATCAGTTAACGGATACATTTACTGGGTAGCAACGGAGAGAAGAATTCTGTCGTTTAAAACAAATAACGACTCGTTTGAAGAGATATTACACCCTTATGGATCTGGATCACACCTTAAAATTTACCAGATTTCAGTGGTGAGGGGAAGACTTTGTTTGTTGATTGAACCGTACTTTGGTTCACTGAATAGTGGTAGGGAAGATCAAGAACATGAGATATGGATGATGAGGGAACATGGGGTTTACGAGTCTTGGACCAAGCTATGGAATATTCGACAAGGCGAAAGATTTTCAAACACGTGTGGAATAACGGTGAAGGGGGAGCTTCTACAGTTTACAGGAGTCGATCATAACAATTTGTGTGTATACGACCATGAAGATTTACGATACTATGATCTGTATAAAGGTAATGTTGTCGCGGTTGTTAGTTACATGGAGAGCTTGGTTTCGCTTGACACTCAAAGAGGCGCAAGAATTGATAAGAAGAGGAAGTTGATCAGTAATATGTAGGACAATTTTTACAAAAACTTCATGGCAAGACTCAGAGGATGTACTTCATAATCATTTGCGTTATTTCATTTACTTATCAATGTATTCAGTGATTGAGATTGAATTGTATTTTACTATATAAATTTGCATTTTACTCCTTATAAAGTAATATATTCAAATAAGGGCTAGTCTCCTGTACACCGGATGCACAGTGCGGTAAGGGGTGGTCCGCTCCGCTGCTTCGCGGGCCTGCCTCTTCCGCTACAGCCAACGGCCAGATCTACCCCTCCTTCTTCCAGATCTCTGCCACGTGTCAATTTAAAAAAAAAAAACAATAACTTTAAAATGCTATATCTTGAGATGTATAACTCAGGAAAAAAATACCGTTTTGTTCGTCTCGACGAGACGAATAAAACTACATAGGTCATGATATGGTCTGATTTTAAAAAAAAAAACATATTTTTTTACACACAAAAAGTTTTAGTTGCTTGTCAGCTGAGATGTAACACTCTGTTCTGATAAAAGTAACACTTTCATCTTCAAGAAGTAACACTTTTTACAGTCAAATGTAACAGCATTTTTACAAAATAAAATTGGGTTTGCATTTCAATTGTTACTTTCTCAATAAAAAAATGTTACATTTCATATATAATGTTACATTTAGGAATATAAACTGTTACAAATTGAGAAAAAAATGTTACATTCATTTTTTATAAAATGTAACATTAGTTTAGTTTGTCAATCCTATGTTAATTTTGGGAGAAAAAAAAGTGTTACATTTGAAAAAATGAGTGTTACATTCCTTTTTAAAAAGTGTTACATTAGTTTAGTTGCCAATCTTTATGTTATCTTTAATCTATTGCAGCAAAATTGTGGTACATTTTTTATAAAAAAAAGTGTTACATTTGAAAGAAAAAAGTGTTACATTTCGTTATAACAAGTGTTACTTTGGTTGGGAGGAAAAAAAGTTTTGGTTGACAAAAAAAACAAAATCGGAAAAAAAGGGGGCGCCGCACGAAAACAAGGTGCCGCATATAAGAATTTGTCTTCAAATAACCTCTTAAAAGTGGGATAATTCGAGTGAATTGAAAAGTTTGGCTACGATTGTATTTTGAGTGTGTTTTGGGGGAAACTAGTTCCTCCATAAGTTATAAAAAGTCATGTTTTTTACCCTTATACCCTAAACATGAAACCCTAAAACCTAAACCTGAATCTCCAAACCCTAAACCTTAAACCCTATAAAAACAGGACTTTTTATAACTTATGGAGGAACTAGTTTCCCTCAATATTTTCTCATGTATTTTACTATATAAATTTGTGTGTATACGACCATGAAGATTTACGATACTAGTTGTTTATTTTCTTTTGTTTTATGTCGATGTTCTACTTTAATATTTTTTTATTATTTTTTAAAAGAAAATATATTAAGGTAGAAAGGTAGTTAACCACTCCAAGTTGATAACAGTATCCAAACCCTAAATTTTTTTTCCACCAATCCACACTTTAAAATTTAACCGTCTTCTTCTTCCAGCGAATTCTGTATTCAGAGCTGGTAGAAAAGTTGGACGGTGCGGTTGCTGATATAATTGATCAGCACATACTATGAACAGTAAGGCTGGATCACTGTGTGAAAACCTTCAATACGAGATACTTTCATGGCTGCCACCAAAGTCCTTAATCAGGTACCGTTCCGTCTCTAAATCATGGTACTCCACCATTCATGATCCTTCCTTCATAATCAAGCACACAGAAAATCAGTCACGCAACGATGATAACCGCTCCATACTTGTTATACCAAAAACTCGTTCATCCCTAATCTGCAGATTCTATTCTGGAAAAACTTGCGAAATTCGTTCCACATTGGCTTTACCCATTACCCCTTCGAGAAGATTAGACTTTGTTGGATCATGCAATGGCTTAATCTGTCTATATGATCAGTTGAAACATCCTGACTTCTGTCTCTATATTTGGAACCCTTCCATTAGAACCTTCAAGCTCCTTCCTCCTCCATCCGATTCCTTACGCAACACCTCAAGTAATTTTTCCACTTTTGGGATTGGATTTTGTAGTCTGAGCAACGACTATCGTGTTTTAAGGCTCACATACTACTACCAAGGTAGATACCAGGGAAATAATCTTGTACGAACTGAAGCCGAGGTTTACTCATTGAGCACTGATTCTTGGAGAATGGTTAAACTTGATGGCCAAGTTAGGGAAACATGCATGTCTTCCGTATCAGTTAATGGATACATATACTGGTTAGCAACGGACAAAACGATACTTTCTTTCAACACCGGTAATGACTTGTTTGAAGAGATAATACACCCTTCTGGTTCTGGTTCTGGTTCTGGTTCTGGTTCTGATTCTAGATCGTACCTTGTAAAATACCATATCGCGGTGGTGAGGGGAAGATTGTCTGTGTTGATTGCACAGTATGAATTTGGTCCGACTAGTGATGGGGGAGGAGAACTTGAGATATGGATGAGGAGAAAACATGGGGTTTACGAGTCTTGGACGAAACTATGGAAAATTCGACAAGGTGAAGAGATTTCGGCAACGTACGGAATGACGGTGAAGGGTGAGATTCTACAGTTTACAGGATGTGATTATAGGAATTTGTGTTTGTTTGACCGTGAAAATCTAGGATACTATGATGTTTATAAAGGTAGTATAGTCTTGGCTGCTAGTTATATGGAGAGCTTGGTTTTGCTTGACACTCAAAAGGAATCAAGAATGAACAAGAAGAGGAAGTTCAATAATATGTAGAGTATTTATAAAAAAAATTAATTCCAGATTTATTAAGTTAGTTTGGCTCATTGTCATTGATGTAGTTTATGATCCAAATCGCATTATTTCATTTATCAATATAATCAATGACGACTGAGACTGGATTTTATTAAACCGATTTGATTTTGTATAAGTTATTTTGTATTATTGAATTGCTTGAATAATGTAGTACTACTTTCAAAGTGAAAAACTAGAAAAATGTGTTTATACTAAGTATGCGTAAAACGCCTTTTTAAAAAGACAAAAACTTGTGTGAGAACACTCCAACCCGTCTCATGGGTGAGACGGGTCATTTTTTTGACCCATTACCCGACCCACAACCCTGCTCCAGGACCCATGGGGGGACCCTGCCACGTGGCAGCCCCTCATTGGCCCCAAAAAAAAAATATATATATATATATATTTTTTTTTTTTTTTTTTTTTTTTTTTTTGCTTTTTTTAAAATTTTTATATTTTTATTTTTGGTTTTTTTTCGGTTTGTGAAAAGTAATAGTTACCATCTCTTAAAGTAATAGTGTTATTCCTATGTTTTCTTCGTTTGCCAAAAGTAATACTTATTATAACTAAAATGTAACAAACGTGTTATTTATATGTAATAGTATTTGTAAATAATTGTAATACATATGTATAGATATCTATTTGTTTTCAAACAATAAGTTACAATGGGGTCAAATTTATCATGATACATGTAAAAGTATTACATTATCTATAGAAATCTGTTACAATTTCGTCAATCAAAGTGTTACATTTACTTGTATAAACTTACTATTACATTCATAAACATAAGTTATTACTTTTCAAATGGGTAAAAACGAGCTTTTGTTTTTTTAAAACAAGTATTACGTTTACTTATAAACAATGTTACTTTAAGAGATGGTAACTATTATTTTTTGCTAAACCACTGAAAAGCCGGAAAAAAAAAAAAAAAAAAAAAAAAAAAAAAAAAAAATCGGCCAATGGTGGGTTGCCACGTGGCGGGTTCGGCCCATGGGTCATGGGGCGACCCGTCTCATGCATGAGACGGATCCCCTTGTTCTCATGGGAGACCACCTCTTTTAAAAATGGCGTGGTGGCATTTTTTTTTAAAAAACGAGAAGTTGTTTTAAAACATGCGGTGACATTTTTGTAAATAACTGACGCTTATCGTCAGTGTTAGTGTTAAAAGTGGCGCGGTGACATTTTTGTAAAAAAAATCATGTGAAGATTTTTTGAAGACCATTGTTGAGTCATGTCCAAGTTATGATTGGAAAAGCATTTGCGCATCACATATCACTGTTTGTAAGGGCGTTCAATGGAAATTTAGTTAAATGTTGGGCTTCAATATAGAAGATGAGTTAGGCTTTTTCAATTTGGCGGACAATTTTGTGGATGATTGCAAGTATTTATAAGGTAAGTCTCCGACAGTTGTTGTTAAGCGTCATCTTCTTTTAACTCGTTAATGATATTTTTGTTGTTTAGTTTTTTAAAAAAATAGGCATACGCAATTGAATTTTACAATAATTTTTTTTTTGTAGCATTTGAACTTTATAATAATTTAATAAAAAAAAATGCGAGCGGTTTAAGAAATCAGCTTTTCTAACATGTACCCTTAGAGCATAGAATAAAATTTAATTATGGTAGTAAATTTAAAGAATTATCTTAACTTTAGTTAAGAAATCTAAACATATTATTTTTTTTTTGAAAGAAAATCTAAACATATTATTAAAAATTGCTAAAATTACATAGATTTATTGTCATAATTAAATTGTATCTTATGCCCTAAGAGCACGAGTTACAAAAACAATTAACATATATACTATGATTGATTGAATTTCCAAAAAATAGTTTTTTTAAAAAATAATTACCAAAACAACAACCCTAAAAAGTTATTTACCAAAGTAGCACTTTTTGGTAAAACCGGAAGTGGGGGTGCCGGTTTTAGTGTTGAATCCGGAAGTCCCACTTCCGGAATTGACCTTTTGACTTTTTTTTTATTTTTTTTTTCGCGAAATCTGATTTTTATTTATTTTTTTTGAATCCGGAACTGGGACTTCCGGTTTTCAATTTTTTTTATTTTTTTTTTTTTCGAAATAACAAAAAACATTAAAACCCCACCCACCGAAAGTTGATTTGGCGTTTACTTAAAACCGGAACTGCCAATTCCGGTTTTGGCTTTTTTTTTTTTTTTTTTTTTAATGTGAAATTTCCGGAAGTGGGAATATATATAACCATTCAACCACAACTTCAGTTTTTTCATAAGAGAAAGATAAAGAGAGTTTCTGAGAAGAGAAAGAGAGAAATAAAGAGGATTTTTAAGATTTTGGCAAAACCTTAAAAAAGGTTAGTTTTTTTTTTTTTTTTTTTCGTTTTCTATGTTTGAAGTAAGATATTTAACTGTTGATTTAAATTTTGTTCATCCTTTTGTTATTATGCAAGTATACATATGTAAATTTAAAATATGGCCTAACAAATTTGTGTATGAAATTTGCTTGTTTATGCTCGATGTTCAATTTCTTGTGTTTGTGATTTATAAAAGTGTAGTTCATTTGTTTGTTTGTTTTTTTAAAACACATGGTGATTATAATGTTAAATTAAGGTTTTGACAATTGATTTTTTCAATTCTTAGAAATAAATATGAATGGACTTCCACTTGTTTTCATGTGCTATTGGGGAGGAGATGATGAAAATCCGTTTGAAGGTGAACATTATGAAAAGGGGCCAAACAAACATCTTAAGGCTAAAACTCGTTGGAGATATAAAAAGTTGATTAAGAGGTTATGTAATGCGACTGGTGTAGATCGACATTTTGTTCAATTACAAGTTATTTGTAGATATCCTCATGTAATTGGTCATGGAGTTGCAAATTACATTCCTTTTATCATTGAGGATGATGCATGTATGGACCTCATGTTTGATGTTGCTACTCAGTTTGTTGGGATGTCTAGCTTACAGTTGTATGTTAAGATAAGTTTAGTTGATAATGTAAATGTTGATGAAGGAGAGGAAGAGGGGGTGGGAGAGGAAGACTATGGTCATGAGGCAGATAACCTTCAGATGGGTTCTTTAAGCTGCCACCGTGAGTGGGACTTTGGAGCAAGTTCATCAAGACATGTGGAAGAGGAAGAGGGAGAGGAAGAAGAAGAGGAAGAGAGAGGGGGCGAGGAAGACATAAATGATTTGTTTAATGAAGAAGAGGAAGATGAAGATTATGAAGAGATGATTGACTCGTACATAAATAAAGGTCATGATGATGGATATGAAGATGAGGATAGTGCTACTGATGTTAGTGATAACGGGAGTGATGATGGGGTGAGGGAAGATTTGAGAGTGGAATTGGTTCCTTATGAAGAGCAGCAAAATCAATACTATGGTAGAGCAGAGTATCCTTTTTATCAAGATATTGGGCAAGGATCAGAGATTTATGATGATAACCAATATAAGTTTGATGTTTGGAATGCAGAAGAGGAAGGATCAGAAATTTACAAAGGTCTTCGGTTTGCAAAGAAGTTTGAGGTTCAACAGAAAATGAAGATATTTCATATTACGAAGAATCTGCGGTTCAAGGTAAAAAGAAGCACACCCAGCAAGTGGACTATTGAGTGTTGGGCGAAAGATTTCCCATGTAATTTTAATGTGAATGTGAGTTTGAAGAACGGTACGTATTGGGAAATAACAAAATACATTGGTCCTCATTGTTGCTTGGCTACAGGAATAAACCAAGATCATCCTAACTTAGATGCTAAGTTCATAGGACGAGAGGTTTTGAGTATGGTGAAGGCTGATCCTGAGTTGAAAATTGGAGTTGTGAGGGCGGAAATGCATGCACGATTTGGGAAGGATATTTCATATAGGAAGGATTGGTGTGGTAAACAAAAAGCCATTGCAGAGGCTTATGGAGACTGGAAAGAATCTTATGGAAAGTTGCCGCGTTTGTTATGAGCTATCCAAAAGTTTAATCCTGGAACCATTGTGGAGTATTCGAAACAAACTCGTCCTGGTACTTCATCTACGTTTGACGCTGCGTTCTGGGCATTTGGCCCTTGTCTACATGCATTTTCTTATTGTCGTCCTGTCATTTATGTTGATGGCACATTTATGCATGGAAGATATAAAGGGGTTATACTTATTGCCATGGGTGTTGACGCGAATGATAGTTTGCTTCCTCTCGCATTCGCTATTGTTGAGAAAGAGGACTACCGTAATTGAAATTGGTTTCTAGAGCTTGTTTGCAAACATGTTATCAGGGGTCGTGAATGTTGCTTGATATCGGATCGTCATCTTGGCATCCTTTCCACCACTGCACAGGATTCTTGGCCACGAACAGTTGTACACAGATGGTGCATGTTGCATATGAGAGCAAATTTTCTACACGGTCGCAAGGGTGTTGGCTTGAAAGATCTTTTTTGGCGTGCTGTTAGCACCACCCAGGAAAGGAAGATGCAAATGTATCTGAGGCAGATTCATATAATCGACCCTGAGGCATATAAATGGTGGGAGTTTTTGGATAGAAAAAAATGGACTTTGGCATATGATGGTGGATATAGGTATGGGATTAAGACTACCAATTTGTCAGAAGTTTTTAAGGAAAGTGAGTACGGAAGTGACATAGGTGTTGGTGCTGTTCTGATTCTTAAGCAGGTATGAAATATTTTCCTTAACATTACACTCCCTAATGATATTTTCCTTAACATTTTGTTCTAAATGTTTTGTTTTGTTGATCTATTAGGTTGTTGTCTTCGCCGTCTCACGCTCAAAAAAAGTCCTTAACATTACACTTTCCTATGTTTTAAAGGTATTCCCTGAGGATTGTTGAGTTAATTTGTTGGATATGTAATATTTGGATTTATGTCGGATTTCCTATGTGACCGGGATGTGGTCACTGAATATTTGGACTTATGTAATATTAACTATGTGACCGGGATATGGTCACTGAATATTTTGACTTATGTAATATTTACTATGTGACTGGGATGTGGTCACTGAATAATTGGATTTATGTATTATATATTTCCTATGTGACCGGAATGTGGTCACTGAATAATTGGATTTATATATTATTTATTTCCTATGTGACCGGGATGTGGTCACTAAGTGTTTGAATGTATTAATGTTGGATTTGTGGAGAAGTTTATTCTATCCTATAAAATCAACGTTTTCCAATGCCAGATATTCAGTTCCGGATTCAAGCAAAAAAAAAAAAAATCCCAGATTTCGCGAAAATAAAAAAAATAAAAGGTCAAATAAAACCACAATACATAAAATTCTAAAATATTACAGAAATTTGTGAACAAGTTTATTTATTTATTTATTTATTTCTTTCCTATGTGACCGGAATGTGGTCACTAAATAAAACCACAATACATAAAATTCTAAAAAATAATAATCATTTCTTTCTTCTTTTTTTTTTCCCCTATGCCTTCTCCCTTTCCTATGTGAACAAGTTTAATGTTTTTTGTTATTTCGAAAAAAAAAATTAAAAAAAATTGAAAACCGGAAGTCTCAGTTCCGGATTCAAAAAAAATAAATAAAAATCAGATTTCGCAAAAAAAAAAAAAAAAAAAAAAGGTCAATTCCGGAAGTGGGACTTCCGGATTCAACACTAAAACCGGCACTCCCACTTCCGGTTTTACCAAAAAGTGCTACTTTGATAAATAACTTTTTAGGGTTGTTGTTTTGGTAATTATTTTTTAAAAAAACTATTTTTTGGAAATTCAATCTACTATGATTAGATCAATCACAAATTGAACTTTTGTACAAATTAACTGCAGATTGAACCAAACTTTTGTCCAATTCGACTGGAATAATAAGGCAAATTCTTGGAAATGGCGGCCGCACCACGTGCGGCGGGTTGCCCACGGGTCGGCCCGCCCGTTTCCATGCTCTACCCGCCCGGATTTTCTTTTTTTTTTTTTTTTTTTGAAAGCGACATCTGTCCTTTTAAAAAAAAAAAAACCCAATAACTTTAAAATGTTATATCTTGAGATTTATAAGTCAAAAAAATATTTAAAAATACCGTTGTGTTCGTCTCGACGAGACGAATAAAACTACATAGGTCATGATATGGTTTGATTTTTTTTTTTAAAACATTTTTTCACACATAAAAAAGTTTGAGGTGCTTGCCAGCTGAAATGTAACACTCTGTTCTGATAAAAGTAACACTTTCATCTTCAAAAAGTAACCCTTTTTCTACTGTCAAATGTAACATCAATTTTACAAAAAAAAAATGAGTTTGCATTTCAATTGTTACTTTCTCAATAAAAAATTGTTACATTTCATATATAATGTTACATTAAGGAATATAAACTGTTAGAATTGAGAAAAAAAAATGTTACATTTATTTTTTATAAAATGTAACATTAGTTTAGTTGTCAATCCTATGTTATTTTCGGAGAAAAAAAGTGTTACATTTGAAAAAATGAGTGTTACATTCCCTTATAAAAAGTGTTACATTAATTTAGTTGTCAATCTTTATGTTATCTTTATCTATTGTAGCAAAATTGTGGTACATTTTTTTTAAAAAAGTGTTACATTTGAATAAAAAAGTGTTACATTTTGTTATAATAAGTGTTACTTTTGTTGAAGGCAAAAAAGTATGGGTGGTACATTTGAAAAAAAAGTGTTACATTTGAAAAAAGAATGTTACATTCCTTTATAAAAAGTGTTACATTAATTTAGTCGTTAATTTTTATGTTATCTTTAATCTATTGCATCAAAATTGTGGTACATTTTTGAAAAAAAAATGTTACATTTGAAAAACAAAAGTGTTACATTTCGTTATAAGAAGTGTTACTTTTGGTGGGAGGAAAAAGGTTGTGGGAGCGGAAAAAAAAAAAAAAAACAAAAGGGCATGGTCGGCGCCGCACGGGGTGCGGCCGCCGCACCAGAGACCGGCTCGAATAGTAATAGGGGCACAAAATAGTCACAATATTTTACTAACAAAATCTTAAGTGTAATGATTCAATTGATGTTTTTAATTAAAGTGTGACGGGTCCACTATCAATGCAATATAACTCATTTTATTACGAGTAAAATTTTATAACTTTATTTTGTATCTTTTTAACATTGCTCAATGGACCCAAACTGGTGCTGAATCTCTTGAAGGGGGGAGGGGGACCTTGGCCTTTTTAGCATAAGATAAGGAAAAGAAACAGAGAAACCCAAAATTGAAATCATCCATGCATCACTGAATAATCGCTCTCTCTATATCTCTATATTTTCTACACTATATATACACATCTATTATGGCCGCCATTAGAGTATCTTCCTCTCTAGCCTCCTCCCTCACTCTAGTAGCCTCGACCTCGTCTTCATCATCATCCTCTTTTTTCGTTAAATTAAGATCCGTTCCCGTTTTGGGTCTTTCTTTTTCTCCCTTGTCTTGTCGGAAAGGGAAACGCATGGCTCACTCTATTGCTCGGGCCACTCTTGGCCTCACTCACCCAACTCAAATCGATGCCCCCAAGGTCAATTTCTCTTTTTCCCCCCTTTCAATTCAATTTTCGTTATTGATTGATTGTTTACTATTGTTGTAAATCTTGCATTAGTTTATCAGATTTTGATTTGTTTATTTTGTTTTAGTATTGAATTGTGTTAATTGTTGTAATTGAAAAATGGGTTACTGTGTTTGTGATAAAAAGATTGAATCTTTGTTCATATGTTTTTTGAAAATTGAAGATTTCGTTGACTGCAAAAGACGTGGATTTGTTAGAATGGAAAGGGGACATTCTTGCTGTTGGTGTTACAGAGAAAGACTTGGCAAAAGATGCAAACTCGAAATTTGAAAACTCTATTTTAAAGAAATTAGATTCACAATTGGGTGGGCTGTTATCTGAAGCTTCTTCTGAGGAGGATTTCACTGGAAAGGTTGGACAGTCCACAAGTCTAAGGCTTCCTGGACTTGCCTCGAAAAGGGTCAGTTTGATTGGGCTCGGAAAAGTCGGGACGGGTTCGTCTTATCGCAGTCTTGGTGAGGCTGTTGCTTCTGCAGCAAAGGCTTCTCAGGCCAATGATGTTGCAGTTGTGCTTGCTTCCTCAGAGGAGCTCTCTGCTGAATCAAAGCTTAGTACTGCTTCTGCAATTGCAACTGGTACCCTTTTCTGCCCTTTAGTTTTATCCACTCTTGCAATGTAGATGCACCCGAATTTAAGAAAGTATATATCATATGGAGTATTTGTTAATTATGAAACTTGAATGTATTCTTACAGCAATATAAACATGGAAAATTTGTCTTCGGCAGTATATATTTGTTACATTTGGAACTTGAATGTATTCTTGTAGCAATGTTAACATGGAAAAATGTGTCGTGGAACAGGGACATTGTTGGGGACTTATGAAGATACCAGATTTAAGTCAGAATCTAAGAAGCCAGTTCTCAAATCTGTGGATTTTCTTGGTCTTGGAACTGGTCCGGAGCTAGAAAAGAAGCTCAAGTACACGCAAGATGTTTGTTCTGGCGTGATCTTTGGAAAAGAGCTTGTTAATGCACCTGCCAACGTACTCACTCCCGGTTAGTAATACACGTGGGCCTATGCATTCATGCGAATAACCTGAAATGTACATACTTTTCATAGTTAATGTTTGCTTAATTATGAGGATTTCCCATTGGCGTCTTCCCATTTTAATGCAATATTCTTTCTTTTTAATCAGAGGATTTTTGCTTGCTTATTGCTGATTGTTTATGTTTATGATCTACCTTAGGGGTTCTTGCGGAAGAGGCTAAAAATATTGCTTCGACATACAGTGACGTTATTTCTGCAACAATCTTGAACGAGGAGCAGTGCAAAGAACTAAAAATGGGATCCTATCTTGCTGTTGCTGCTGCTTCTGCGAATCCTCCCCATTTCATTCATTTGCGTTATACACCTCCTGGTGGATCAGTCAAAACCAAGCTGGCCTTGGTTGGAAAGGGATTGACATTTGACAGGTAATTTTATACTACCTCCGTCCCAAAAAGATAGCCCCATTTGATTTTTAATGGTCAGAAAAATGAATTTTGACCATACATTAATGTCATTCTAATCATCCTAGTGAAGTTCTAAAAACTGTTAATGATAAATCATTCGGTGATTTATCAATAACAATTTTTAGAATTCCATTGGGTGATTAGAGTGACAATAATGTTTGGTCAAACTCCACATGTGTTGACCATCAAAAACCAAATGGGACTATCTATCCGGGACGGAGGGAGTATTTTGTCAAATGAATTACTTTCTTGCTAATATAATTTTCATTACCGTGTTTGTTACTCTGAAGTTATGGCTAATAGGGGACAAGTTTGCTAATATTTGCCATGATTGTCTTTTGTGAATCCAGTGGTGGCTACAACATCAAAACTGGAGCTGGTTGTTTAATTGAGCTCATGAAGTTTGACATGGGAGGGTCAGCAGCAGTGTTAGGTGCTGCTAAAGCTCTTGGTCAAATTAAGCCTGCCGGAGTAGAGGTGAGATATTTTTAACCGTTTGTTTTTCCTAGGATTTGAATGCCCATGTTCCAATTTTTCCTTATACTAGTATGTTGCAGGAAGATGTTAGTTGAAAAAACTTTAAAAGGCAGTGTTTTTAGTTCGTTCCTTATTAGTAATGAGTTGCTGTGGATATTACACTTGCAGGTTCATTTTATTGTCGCAGCATGTGAAAACATGATAAGTGGAACTGGTATGAGGCCTGGAGACATACTTACAGCTTCTAATGGAAAGACAATTGAGGTGAATTATATTTCTTTTTATTTGAGGATGTTATCTACTCCCTCTATCCCGAAATGATCTTCTCATTTGTTATTTTTTATTTTCCCAAAAAGTTCTTATTTCTACAGTTTAGGCTTAAAAGTGCATAAACAAACCATGGCTAGTGAAACAAGTGTTCATATCCTTAAAAAGTTTGAATAGTCAAATGTGAAGATCATTTTGGGACGGAGTGAGTATTATAATTTTGGAAGGGGCTCAGCCCTGAATCCCTTTTCTGGGAAAGCAAAAGAGCTAATACTGAAATCTCACCGTAGGAACACAATGTCTTTTCCCTATACCATTTTATTCTTGCCAAATTATACAAGCTTTAATCTTTCCTACTTGGTTAAATGGATGAATAAGTTTTCCTAATTCGACTTTGTTTCTTCCATGTAAATATCACTAATGGTGTCTTCTTTTTTTCTGAATCCTATCTATTTCAGGTTAACAACACTGATGCTGAAGGAAGACTTACACTTGCAGATGCTTTGGTGTATGCTTGTAACCAAGGGGTAGATAAGGTAATTGTTTGGGTGTGCGGAATACATACATACTCCCTCCGTCCCAAAATGATCTTCACACTTTTTTTTTGCTGTTAATACGAAGGAACTTTGAGCATTAACTTTAGGTTGATTTAATCATGCAAATGAAATCTAAAACTTGTTATTGATACACCATCAACAATACTATTAATAACAAATTTCAAATTCTCATTAGGATAATTAGATCAACCTAAAATTATTGATCAAAGTTCCTTCGTACTAAGGTCGAATAAAGTATGAAGATCATTTTGGGACGAAGGTAGTATATCGTAGGTGCACATTTATGTTCTATAGATTTGCATTAAAACCAGTGGCGTATCCAGGATTCACGGTGAGGGGGGTCAAAAAAATATATAAAAAAATAATAAAAAACACACTATTAAAAGTAAATAAAAAACCACATATAAAGCCATTACTTTGTGAATGTTTCAATTTCTTAAAATAGTTTTCCAACACTGTTTGAAATGCGTACAAAACAAATTAACAAGGTCACCTGCTATACACAAACAAGTTAAGGCCACAGGCTATAAACAACCACAACAACAAGGCCACCGGCCATACACAAACACATAACAAAGCCACCATCATAATCATGTATTTGGAATGATAAAAAAACTTATAATTAGACAATATTATAGTTCATACTATATAGTTTCTAACCTCCGGGACGGGGAGTCTCATTCTCTTTAGAGCCAGAAGTAGTTCACCCACATGATCTTTTCAAATCTCGAGGAGGACCCATTTTCTGGTAGGAAACAAACAAGCTGGAGTTGGAATCCCAACTGAATTTGAAGAAAAAATTAATGGTCTGTTAGACATGAACACATACAAATACAAACTGAGAAGTTAAATTGTTAAAATCCCAACTACACATGATCAAGCAAAGAGAAACCCAGACCCACAACAAATGCTCGAAAAAAGTATTAGCATATTCAAATTAAAATTAAACAACGGATTCCAAAACACAGTCACCTACTGGCTACTCAAATAGCACAAAGTCACCTACTCAAATTGCACAAGGAGTAACATTGGAACCCAAAATACACAGAGAATGAAATGAGCTCGTAGATCGAATGAATAAAACTGGAATTGGGTAAAGATTAACCAGATTGAACACGGAGAGCATGACACATTGAACACGGAGAGCATGACACAGGAGAAATTCACCATTAATGTCTTTGATTTTAAACCATCTTTCTTTTAGTTATTCTTTGCAGTTGTTCACTACCCAGAAATCACAAAATTTACAGAACTTGGACTGTTATACAATTTAACTACACAAATACAAGATTAGTAACCGTAAATTATGCAAATTATATTGTTTTACTGTATATTTCAATAAGAAATCAATGAGATTTAAAAAAAAAAAAAAACGATTGAAGGAATGAAACCCTATTTTTTGGGGGAATTTAGGGATTTGGGATTTGGGATTTGAGATTAGAAACAGAGTAAAAGGAGAGACAAAGGAGAGAAATAGTACCTGTTACAACCGGAAAATATGGCTGCGCCGATCGTTGAGTTCGAACTCTCCTACCCTCGTCCGAACTCGCAATCGCTCATAGCCTCAAAGACCCGCCAACGGCAAACTAAATTGATTAGTCGGGGTAGGTTGTGTAAAAACCGAGTTTATATATGTAGCGGTTTGTGAAAATTTTGAGGGGGGTCAACTGAACATTTTTAGGGGGGGTTAAAGCTATAGTTTGAAATTTTTTAAAGGGCTAAAGTCGTATAAACGGAGAAGTCAGGGGGGTCAATTGACCCCTCCCTCCATAACGTGCGTCCGCCCCTGATTAAAACAATGACCAGATTGAATCTCATTCAAGGTGTCAGTCATGTCATTTTCAGCAAGTCTGGAAACCTTAGAGGCGTGAAAGTTTTTACTGTCGTAACTTGCAGTAAAAAATTGAGGCATGTTGGTTTCATTGACCTATTTTATCTAACATGGACATGATTGTTTTAACTTTTAAGTTGCTCAACATGAGTCATGAAGAGGGAACTTTTATATTAAGGGAAAGAATGAAAAAGGGACTGTTTCTGAATTGATGATAGCCGATACTGGACTTGCATGCATATCTTGTCAAGTCAAAATTTGACTCAAAAAATACGCTTTCTTTGGTCCCACCAAAAATTTTTGTTCATGTACATTAAGATAGTTCACTAGATATCATTGGTGATTGTTGCTTTTTCCTAAACAAAATCATTCACCTGCGCCATTGTATGGTCCCTCTTATGGCTTTTGGGCTATGAAATTGGGCTCATAATATGTTAATTGGTTGTGCAGGTAGTTGATTTGGCAACATTGACTGGTGCTTGCATAGTTGCTCTTGGACCATCAATTGCTGGTATTACACATCTTTATCTATTGTTAATTAATTATTGGAGCAATCTCATAAATGGTTTCCCATGTTAACTGATTGAATTGAATTTTGATATAAAAATCAGTGGCGGAGCCAGAGTTTTCTTCAGGGGCTACATGTACTAATTTTGCATTCACTAAAGATCATCGTAAGTTGATTATAGTAATCATCTTTAAAAAAAGTCATATTTAGACAATTAACCGTCTTTTTGAAACAAAGGTACAGGTAAAGCAATTAAACAAAATACCCTCTCTATCCAGAAAAAAAGCACCCCATTTGACAAGTCAACATTTTCAGAGCTATAATATAACAGTCTTGTACGTAATCTTCTGATTAATAACTTGCCAATATAGGAACACTCCAGAATATCTAAAATCAGAATGCTCCCTTGGCTATAGTACCCATGTGAACCTCTCGTGCTTCCACTACTTTCATATGAAAAAAAAAAAAAAAAAAACCCTATGACTTGTTTAAAGAAATCTAGATAAGAATTTTTTATATGAACAGGTGTATTTACTCCCAGCGATGACCTGGCGAAGGAGGTATTTGCAGCCTCAGAGATTGCAGGGGAAAAGCTATGGAGATTACCAATGGAGGAAAGTTACTGGGAGTCAATGAAATCAGGAGTTGCTGATATGGTCAACACTGGTGGTCGTCAAGGTGGTTCTATTACCGCAGCCCTTTTCTTGAAGCAGGTTTGATTCTCAACAACCGTTCTGTGTTCTAGCTAAATTGAAAAAGAACAAAAAAAAGTTAAAAAAAAAAAAACCCAAACTGTCCTTGGAAAGTACTCCCACCGTCCCATAATGATAGTCCTGTTTGACTATTCAAACATATTAGCAATATATTATCATTTTCATTTCTTACCAAAAGGTCCCAATTATTACATCCACAAAACTCTTTCAACAACCATGCATTACGCGTTAGATTCATCACAAGGTTAAGCTTGGAAGTTCAATCATTTTAAAACACCAATTTTAGAATTAGGACTATCTTTTTGGAATAAACATAAATGGAAAGAGGGACTATCATTAATTCATTATGGGACGGAGGGAGTATCATTATGGTTGTTGTTTTCGCAATTTTGACTTGAAATGGAATTTGATGAGAAGTTTGTGTGTGAATGGGCAGTTTGTTGATGAGAAGGTACAATGGATGCATATTGATATGGCTGGGCCCGTTTGGAACGACAAGAAGAAAGCTGCAACAGGATTTGCGGTTCCTACTTTGGTGGAATGGGTCGTTGCCAACTCCTCAAAATAGTTGCAATTGCGATAAAACTAATGTTACCCATTTTAATGGATGGAGGATTGGGGAGAAAGGTCATGAACGGGGGTTCTAACAATCTGAATGATGCATTTGTTTGTTCATGGGGCCGGGATTCTGAATTGTATGAATAAAAGGTGGTAGGGAAGAATGAAGAACCTGATGAGCACAGAGAAAGGGATGCCTTGATCTTGTTTCAGAAGATATGTTACTGTTCAAAAATTTCTGTCCATTTGGAAAGGGTTTTTTGAGCACCTCTTATTCCTTATCATTTCCTTTTGCACATCTTTTTGTTTAAGGGCATATTTTCATAAATTAGAATCATGTCAAAAAGGATAAGATGGTCTTGAATTTGGCCACCAAAATAAGCAAATATCATTGTGGCTGAGTCTTACAATCAGTGTTCTAAAAATCGGTGCAATTCAGCGTTAGGCGGAGCTAGGCGATCCAGGCGGCGTGGCGGTTAAGGCGGGATAGGCGTTGTCTAGGCGGCTTCGGCGCCACGGAGATCCGCCAAGCGGTTGACTTTTGATTTTCTTTTTATTCGCCTTAGACGGAGTTGGGTTGGGCAGAGTTGACCAGAGGAGAAAGAGATGTGGAGACGGCGGCTGTGGTGGTCGGAGGAGGGGACGTGGAGCCGCTGGCTGGTGGGGTCGTGGCGTGGTGGAGCCGTTGGGTGGTATGTGGCGGCAACCATTATTTGTGGACTGGAGAGAAAAGAGGAGTGAAGAGAATAGAACCTGAATAGGAGAGGCTGTGATTTAAGTTTTTAGGGTTAGGGTTAGGGTTTTCAACTTTAAACACTTAAACATTTTAATGTGTGGGAGGGAGGGAGGGTGGAAATTTAATTGGGATGAATAAAGATGTGTGAATGGGCTTGTGTAGTGTATCAATGTGTAGCTTTCTCACCTTTGAAATATTTTAAAACTAGTACTCCAACCCGTGCCGATGAAACGGCGACAGTCACAACAGTGGAAAAGACTCTTCAATTTCATTTGTCCTACCTCTATCGACAATTATTCATAGCACACAAACAACTAAACAAACAATATGTGTCTATATTTATTCTAAGAGAATTAAATATAAAAGAAGAACGTCAGTGTTGATAAACAGATGAGAAATTTTCACACCTCAATTATTTGAAGAAAATAAATAACAAGCTATTAAAATCATAAGAAATAAAACTAACATATTTTTCTTTAAAGTAAAAAATTAATCCTCTGTCTCTCTTTTCATGACAACTACTGTGGAAGCTTCATCTGCAACCCTATGTGCATAATCACGAAAAGCCCTTTGTGCCAACTCCTCATGCACATGTAAATCCAAAATAAATCAACTGCGTAATTCTCGGTATAAATATCGAATTCCCTGCTTTATCTCCAGTCAAAATTTTAGCTTCAATGATACGATTGCCACATCGAACTACTCGTAATCTTGTCCCATTGCAAAGACCGTCTCGTGGCGCTAGATTCCTCATCAAAATAATTGGGCAACCAACTTTCAATTGTAAAGAGGAGTGAAGAGAATAGAACCTGAATAAGAGAGGCTGTGATTCAAGTTTTTAGGGTTAGGGTTTTCAACTTAAAACACTTAAACATTTTAATGTGTGGGAGGGAGGGAGGGTGGAAATTTAATTGGGATGAATAAAGATGTGTGAATGGGCTTGTGTAGTGTATCAATGTGTAGCTTTCTCACCTTTGAAATATTTTAAAATACTCTTAATTATGATTTATATTTTTTATTAAAATAAATTAATAATTTTTGATAAATAACAAAAATAAGTGGCACTAATATATATATATATATATATATATATATATATATATGTACTCATCTTTTCTTCATCAACCATCTTGTACTCTCATCAATTTGTAATAAACAAGTAAGTTTACTACTCCCGCCTCGAGTATTTATTTATTAATTGTTGCTTACAATTTACAAATTATTTTTCAAACAAAAAGTTACAAAAGATGGAAACCACTAACCTTCCTGACCTACGGGTGACGGATAACTTGAGGTTTAACAAAAGCCTACGTACGAATATTTTTAAAAGTCAAAGTTACTGTAGAAAAGTCAAATTTTACTATTCATTTTAGTATTCACTATTCATGCGATATTTATTTTGATATTATTTTGATGTTATCTTTTGTTATTATCTTAATATGTATGCTTTAAAATCGGACCTCTGATCTCTGGTATCAGAGCCTAATATTCAACAAAATTATTTAACTAACTTAAACAATTTACTTATTTGTCCCGAGTCGGTGTGTCACCTAGGTCTAAGTCACGCATTAGGAAGTGTAAGTCGTGCATCCATTAGGTAAGGAAGTGTATCCGAAAAGCAAGACAAATAGTAAATCATGAGTTGGTTAGGTGATTTTACGAATAGAAGGCCTCCTAGAAATCAAGATCCTATGAACGATTATAACATACATATTGAGAATGATAACCATGATAACAATGAAAATGATCAAAATATTTTATCAAAAGAATTTTCTTGGAATACTCAGTCTTTGACTAATTGGAAACCACCTCTTATTTCAAACTCAGAAATTTATAAAGACAAAGGAATTTTTGACATAAGATCAAGATTAGCCATTAAAACAAAAGAAACTATTATCCCTTTATTTTCCAATAATCAAACTATGAGTCTATTTTCAAAATCATCTATAAAAAAATATATATCCCATGGTTACAATTTTTACATATTGGACTTGTACAAATTGCTATTAAACCCTTAACAATGGAAGGATTAAACACAAGCATACAAATAGCCTTAAGAGATGCTAGACACCTAAACTATACAGATTCGTTATTAGGAGCTATTGAAACTAGTTTAACAAATATATATATATATATATATATATATATATATATATATATATATATGCACTAAATTTTTGGCCCCGCTTAACTTCTAAGCGCTCGACGCCTAGCGATTTTTAGAACACTGTTTACAGTAGTAACCAAAAGAGGGTAAAGCTAAAATTGTACATATGCTAAGTTTTTTTTTTATTAACAACACAACACTCATTAGCTTTTATAGGATGCGTACCACCTTGGGGTCAGATGAGCTGTGACAGTTCCTTCTAAGAGTCAGAAAAGAAGATGGTGGAAGAGAGGGGCCATTCAAAAAATAAAAATAAATAAAACACAACATATATTCTGGTCAATGTGTTAATTTATCTATAGTATTTATTAAAAACACAACATATATTTTGGTATGGAGAAAAAAAAAGTTTCAACGTTTGTCAACTTGTGGAACAATAACAACCCTCATCTAACAGACAATGAAATTCGTGCAGTAGTCCAAATTCAAACAGTCGGATCAAATTACTCATTCTGCTCTCAGAGTAAGAGTCCTAATTTCCTTTTTAGTCCGTCCCAGAGTAAGAGTCCTATTCCAAAAATGGCAAAGAATCTTTACTATTCATCCCACTCATTCTCTCTCTTACTTTAATTTTACACTCACAACACCAATCAATTTACTATTCCATCCCACTCATTTTCTCTCCTACTTTACTTTACACTCACAACACTTACATCACTTCCATAATTTCTTAATAAGCGTGCAAATGGGGGGTAGGACTCTTACTCTGGGACGGAGGGAGTATTTTTTAATCTTATTTTTTTAACAAGCTAGAATCAGATCATTTATTCATAAGGCAATTGTCATCGTCTTACAAATTTCTATTGAGTCTATTATAGATCTATTGCTTAATCTAGTACTAATTCCTATAGAATTTCACCACGATTGTAACCATATACAGAAAATAATTTCTGCTTTTCTATAAATCGTTTATAAACATCCCGCGCCCATCTGACATCCCTCTTTTTGGTAAGGTTGAATTCAGAGTCCAAATCATCTGTGCCACTTTGTGTACCACTTCATATGCCACAAGTGATCTAATGGCTCATATTTATTGAGATTGGTATTATTGTAATATTATGCAAATATGTGAACGGTTGGATTACAAGTGGTGCATGGAGTGACACACAAAAGTGGTACAGGAGATCCCAACTCAATTCGCAATTGCTTATAATCCACGCTTGCAAATCACACCTTCCACTCACTAGGGATGACCAAACCAGTCCGAAACCGGAAAACTAGATCGGAACCGGACCGGAGAAGCCTGGAACCGGAGCAAACCGGCGAGTAAACCGGAATCGGAGTAACCGGAACCGCCAGTCAACCGGGCCGGTTAAGGTTCACGTAAATGACGAACCGGACCAGAACGGAAATCTCTTGTTTTTCAATAATTTTTAACTTGTTTATTCATTATTGACCGAAACCGGACCGGAACCGTACCTGAACCAGATTGTGGTAACCGGAACCGGTGTAACCAAGGGCCGGTTAAGGTTCACATAAATGGCGAACCGGAACCGGCGTTGGCCATCCCGCCATCCCTACTAGACATGCCCGGGTCATTGAACCGCCGGTTTGCCGGTTCATGAACCGGCGGTTCGCCGGTTCGTAAAAATCATAAAACGCTATAAACCGTAAATAGACAGTTCACGGTTCCGGTTCATGTTCATCCGGCGGTTCACGGTTCATCCGGTTCGTTCATTTTTTTTTATTTTTTTTTAATTCCCAAACTTGGACCGTTGGACTGGGCTGCTAGGCACTGGAGAAGCTGGCTGGTTCATTTTTTTTTTTAATTACATAGAGGGGGACAACCAACCTTACCCTTTTATAATTAAGGGAGGATATTTAATAGTGTAGAGAGAGTGTTTTTGAAAAAAAAAATGAAGTGGAGTCAGGAGTGGGCAGTCAGTCACTGGGCATTGGGCAATGGGCAAGGTCGCAGGCGCAAGGGTGATTGGCTGGCTGAACTTGAAGGCCCAACGGTAATAATACTGTCGCCTTTTTAAATTCAAGCCACAGAGATAGACAGAACTCCAGTCGGTTTATAGAAAAAAAAAAAAAAAAAGTAAATATCTAGATAACCCGTCGGTTCATGAACCGCCGGTTGACCTCCGGTTCATGAACCGCCGGTTTTCAGAGGATAACCCATAGTTAACCGTGAACCGGGGTTCACGGTTAACATTTTGAATTCCGGTTCACGGTTCGCCGGTTTACTGGTTATTACACTGTTCATAACCCGCCGGTTCTCCGGGTTATTTGACCCGGATGGGCATGTCTAATCCCACTCACACAAAACGAATTTAGTCCATGACTTGGACCGAACACCACGCCCAAGAACCGACCCGTTTATAATTCCATCCATTTCCAATCAAACCGCTCAAACATTTTTCCTCTTTCCCACGAAATTGAGATTTTTCTAAACAGAAAACATATAGATTTTTCTATTCAACAGAAATTGAAAAAGGAAAATGGTAGGAGCAAATTTGAAAGCGGAAACAATGAATCTGATGGACAGAAGGAGTGATCTAGAGGCCGAAATGAACGTCATAATCGAACGCCTGTGTCAGCCTGGCGGTCCTGGTCTTTCCGGCAACCTCGTCGATGCCGAGGCAATCAATCGATGATTCTCTATTTTTGTTTTCAATAATTTGTTTGTGTTTGTATTTGGTATACTTCGCAGCAGGATTATCATTATATTATTTATCTACAGATATATATGTACACAGTACACCTGACATTTTATATTTTTATCCATTCTGTGTAACCTAATTTTATAAATATCCGATTTTATAAATACATATATATGTGTGTTTTTGCACGCACTGACTATTGCCAGTTGCTCTTTCTTGTTTGATGTTTTCTATTTGCTGGTTTACTTTCGACTAATAATACTACGGAGTATTATGTAAATGGAATGTGCACATGTATTATGAATTGTTTGAAGTGTTTTATGTTTCTGTGTTTTTCATTTTATCTTCATAAAGCTTTCCACATTAAGTTGGTTAAGGATAACTACCGTACTTCAAGATAACATTGATTTACTAAAATTATAAATTGAAATGAAGTTTCGTAAATAGTTGTTGAACAGAAATTAAATTGGCTTAGTGACTTTTTAGTAATAATGAAAAGGTAGATACGATGTGGTTTGTATTGTTCTCTATACCTTTCCTGGCACATAAACTAAAGGGATAGACTTTGAATTCCATGTCTTATAATTTGATGCTTTGATTCAGGGGTTCCCAAGGTCAGACATTGACATCCCAGTTGTGCGAGCAGATCGACTGAAGCTTGCGGGTATGTATTGCACTCAGATTTACAATTCTAAGATGCCTATTATTTACCAATCTATAAATTTTGTTGCACTCATATTTCCCCATCATTCCCCTTATGTGCAATTTTCTGGTGCATGTTGCACTTCAGTAAAGAGGCTGTTGGTTAGTGTGGTCACTCTCACCAAGTTCTGTTAGTGTTATAGTGGGTGCAGATCAACCTTTTACAATTTTCAGTCTGAAGTAATTTCAACGACTCAGTATTTTGTCTGCAACCTTGTTCTGTCAGGCCAAAGTCTTTCACTTCATAAACCAATGATTACCCATCATTTGGAGTTAAAAGTTTTGTTTCTGTCCCTGCTTTACAGATCTATCATCTTAATGTTAAGGTGTTTGCTTAATTCTTTAGCCTCGATTTGAGACATTTAGGTATAACCTAGATGAGCTTACTTGTCTATGCCTCTGTCTGTCTTGCCCGACTTCTATTAATTGTTCAATTTGACCTACTGGGGTCGTGTGTTTGTGTCTGTGTTGTGCTTTTATGTAGAGGTGAATGTAACTCTATTCTTTTCACTGCCTCTTGAACTGTTCATGGATGTAGATTCATATAAATCGCATTATGTCTGCTGGTATTTTCTACTATCTTAGTTGCAGATTTGATGTCTGAATATATTTAGTATTGTTTGTTAATCTTTCCCCCTTGCTGCAGAGCTGCGGAGTGATCACAAGGATGTCACACAGAAAATAGATCAAAATTTACAACTTCTGCACTCAGCAAGGCTCAGTCCTAAACCTCAAGCCGCCAAAGAATCAGGTTAGTTGTAAAGTAAATTGCTTCCTGCAAAGAACAACTTTCTCCCCCCCCCCCTCCTCCAACCTAAGTTTATAGTATGAAAGTAATTTCTATTTTGTGATTACTTGCTCCGTCCCAGAAAAGGTTATCTCCCATTTGACAAGCCAACATTTTATTGAGTGATGCTTTTCTACTTGTTTCCCATTAACATTATAATCATTGCTTCTTTTTTTTTACAAATAGAAAGGGCAACACTACTATTTCAGGCACCACTTATTTTAGATGGCCACTGCCAACTGCTGTACATTTTATATGTTGAAAGTGTGCCATTTCATTTTTATTTTTTCCTCACACGTTCGCTGACTTTGCTAGTACTTTACTGTACATAGTCTTTCTGAGTTGCTGTATTTCTATGAGGTGTTTTCTATCTGAATCACACATCACCCTCAATTATGCAGGCTCATAATTTTACAAAATACGCTTACAATGATGTTGATGGCTATTGTTTGGACACCTTGAACAATTATAAATTTCAAAGTATGCTATTTGGAGACGATGTTGTGGGCTTCTCTTTTCTCTTTCTCTTTCCACTGGTTTCATTATCCCTGTATAGTTTCAGATATGCTTTTTGGACCTAGAGGAAGTGAAGTGGTCATTGGACTTTGACTTCACACTGTCCTTGTCACATAAAAAGAGACTTTATCTTTCATTTTAGTTTGTCCACAAATATAATCACATCTCCAAATGTAAGCTATTGATCTTCTTTGTTCTTCCGAACCTTTATCATCAACTAAGAGGTATTACTCTTTTGTGTTAAATGAATATATTTAATTTTAGTGCAGTTTAAAAACCACATATGGAACTGGAAACACAAATAGAAATTTGACTTCCAAAGTAGGACTCCGTTTCTCTCATTTTTCTTCTCAGGAGGTGTGACAATTACTTGCTGATAACCACCTGTTCGAGATTTTGGCTGATGTTCTACCATTGGTCACAGATTCTCTTCTTTACATTTATTTTTCTTTATCCACAGTTCTAAATGTATACTGTACCCTCCTTGTCCAGCTGTCATTCTCTGTTAGATACACGTTCAGTTAATTTTCAAGGTTTCACCTGAAGATATATTTTGCTATTTTTTGTGTTAGAATATGAATGACATGCATTACTAGTTTTTTTTTTTTTCATCTACGGTTTCTAAATGTACATGGTATCCTGTTCAAGCTGTCATCCTATGTCGGTTACATGTACGGTTGATATTTTAGAACAAGCTGATTCTCCCTCTGTCCCAAAATGATCTTCCCATTTGACTATTCAAACATATTTAAGAATATGAAAACTTGCTTCACCAGCCATGTTTTGTTTGTGCACGTTTAAGCCCAAATTGTAGAAATGGGAAGAACTTTTGGGGACAATGAGAAATGGCAAATGAGACTTACACATTTTGTGACGGAGGGAGTATTTCTTTTCAAAAATGAGCATTTCTGTTATTCATCAGACTTTGAAATTTAGATGCCTGAGTGACTGTAAGACCTCTAAGCAAGACATTATGCGCAACAAACTTACCTCATTTTTATTTTGTGGAAGGTAACTCAAATAATCAAAGCACACTTGGCATCAGTCATGGTACTTCTGGACCGCCCATTCATTTCAGTTCAGGAAGTACTGTAACTGCGATGGATGTGGATGTCACTCTTATCAGACCCTTTGCAATGGTGGATGAAATCAGGGAGGAATCTCCTGCAGCAGAAGACGGTTTACAACTCGGAGATTTGATTGTCAAATTTGGGAATGTCGAATTTGGTGATAATGTGCTAAATAGGCTTGCCAGTGAAGGTCAGGCAAATCAAGGCCGTCCTGTTCCTGTGGTACTTGTGAGGCAAGGAACGCAGATCAAATTGACAGTGACACCTAGAGCTTGGCAAGGTCGTGGCCTGCTAGGGTACGTTGACTTTTTTTATGCATGCTTCCCTTTCATTTGACTTTTTTTTTTTATTGATGTCACTTTTTTTCTAATGATGTTCTTGACCACAATTTATATACCCCCTCCGTCTCAGTAAGTTACTCCCTCTTTTTTCATTGTTATTTCATTGTCAGTTTTTGAATGAACTTTGAGCAATGATTTAGATTACTTTTAGTTATAGCCTAATCAAAATCTAAAACTTGTTATTTATAATATTTATAAGGGTTAATGACAATTTAGACCCTAAAGTGATATACCACCCTTTCAAACGGACCCTGATGTTTTTTTCCTCCAGATCAGACCTTGATGTGAAAAATACTCGCCAGATAGGGGCATTTTTGACGGAATTCGTTAAAAACTCCGTTAAAAATCATGTGCCATGCACATGACTAACAGAATTGGTTAGTGTGAAGTTGAAATTTCTTTCAAGGGGCTTAAATGGCATACTCCCTCCGTTCCGGGTAAGTTGCAACATGGAAGGGGAAGCACAAAATTTAAGAAAGGAGAATAATGAGTGGTTGGGAGGAAGAGAGAGAATGAGTGGAGAATAATGAGTTGGGATGGCAACGGGTCGGGTTCGGGACGGGTTTGCCTTTAACCGAACCCGATCCGTGAGAATTAACCTTTCACCCGAACCCGCCCTGCCCCGAGCTTTATCAAACCCGTGCCCGCCCCGCCCTTCCTTTCCCTTGGCCAAATGTAAAAAGCACAAAAAAAAATGGGATTCAGCCGAATCAAGCTCAAGAAGCAACATAGCAATGAACTAGAACTAGAACCACAACACCAGAAAAGTATAAATTTCTCACTTAAACAATGATATTTTGTTTCAAATTGATAATAACTTTTTCAATTTCAAATTTTACTCAGCAAAACATTATTCAATATTTACAAAAATTGAAGAAAAATCTTGGAAGTAAAAGGTGAAAACCGAGGGAGAGAGAGGGATGGACCGAGGGAGAGAGAGGGACGGGGAACGATCGACGGCAGGAAGGCCAGAGGAGACGGCGACGGCACGAAGGAACGATCGACGTCGTCGACCTCTTCCTTCAACACGAACAAGCGGCGGCGTTGTGAACTTGTGATTTGTTAAAAGGGTAAAACTGATAAATGAAACCCTAAATTTCCAATATATAGTTGGATTATTTTGTAAATTGGTAAGAATAGAAGGAGCTGATATGAAATAATGAAACTAGGAAAGGATATTAGTACATGCACGGGTCGGGTCGGGTTCTCGCGTAAACCCGAGCCCGACCCGAACCCGCACGGGTTATAGAAAATGCGACCCTAACCCTATTTTTTCGGGGCAGATCACCCTCGGGTTCGGATCAGGTTCGGGCGAATTGCCATCCCTAATAATGAGTGGTTGGGAGGAAGAGAGATAATGAGTGGAGAATAATGAGTGGTTGGGAGGAAGAGAGAGAATGAGTGGAGGATTATAAAAGTAATAAAGAGTTTCCTTATTTGGCATTGTTGCAACTTAAGTGGAATGCCCAAAATGGCAAATTGTTGCAACTTACTCGGAACGGAGGGAGTATTTTAAAACTGAGGTAAGAGCTAGACAAAAAAAAAACTCAAATAAATTCTTTTCAAAAATAAGAAAATTTTAAAGAAAAATAATTTCATTATCTTCAAAAATTCCAAACTTAATAGAGTTGACAATCAAAATAATTATTGAAATATTAAATAAAATTTTAAAACAAAGTAAATTAGTTATCATCTATTTTCATTTTTCAACTATTTTTTTTTAGTTCACCAATTTTGTGCAACAAGAAAAAAAGTTGGATAATTTTATTTTTTTTTTAATTTACCATTTTCGTATTTAATTATATTTTATTTTTACCATTTTTTGTGAATGAATTAGTTTATTTATTTTTAGTTGACTTGAAAATAATTGTGTATTTAAAGAGTTAAAACAAAAATTGTACAATGTTTTGAACTTTTTTTAATAAAATAAATGGATAAAACTTATTCCCACCAAACATCTTATGCAAAAAAAAAGGAAAAAGAAACAAAAAAGAAAAAGAAAGACCTAAACCCAGTTAACTTGAATCCCTTCTCTCTCTCTCTTCATATCTTCAACTCCTCCCATGGCCGACACTACCATGTCCAACCCCTCGACCATTATCACCTTGACCATCCGCCGCCCCTTCCGTCCCTTCTCAATTCTCTCTGGCACTTTGCCCATTGTAAATTGTCTATAGAACTTCAAACCAACCTTTGCAAATTCTATGTCCTCTTCTCTAAAGATTCCGAGAAAAAACAATAAATTCATTAATTCAGTGAATCTGAAAGAGATTCGGGTTTGTGTTTTCGTTTTGTGAATCGCAAAACTGTAGTAAATTTGAGAAGGTGTTGAAATCAGGGTTTCATTGCTTCAACTGATGATGAACAGAGAGGGGAAATGGGTTTGTGCTTTCATTTTGCGAATTGGCTTGGAGAGTAACTTGAGTTTCTAGATTTTGTTCGGTGGAAGTGGACTGGATTTACTGGAGGTACGGGTGGACCGGAGTTGAGGGAGAAGATCAGACAATGGTGGAGATTTTGTTTGGTCGTTGTTTGTGTTTGTTGGATAGAGAGAATAAGGTTATCTTTTCTTTTCTTTTTTATTTTAAATCATTTGTTTGCTGGATGGAGAATAGAAAGGATATACGAGAAAGAGAGAAAGAGAGGGGCTATTCCCATTGCCGGAATTAATGGAGGAACGGTTGAGGGCGGGAGTCTGGGATGGGAAGGTGAGCGTGGTGTGAGAGAGGGAGGAGATGTAAGGAATAAATTGTTTACTCTCCCTCATTTTTACAATATGTCATTTTAACCCTTTAAACATTATTGACCTTTCAAATTATCCAATTCTGTTAGTCCCGTGCTATGCACATGCTTTTTAACTGATTTTTTAACGAATTCCGTAAAAAAGGCCTTAACTGGCGAGTATTTTTCATTTCAAGGTCTGATCTGGCGAAAAATATATATATATATCGGGGTTCGTTTGGAAGGGTGGTATATGACTTTAGGGTCTAAATTGTCATTAACCCTATTTATAATAGTCTATCAATAAAAAGTTTAAATTTTCATTAGGATAATTAAAAAAAATCCTAAATTATTGCTCAAAGTTCATTCAAACTAACAACGAAAAAGAGGGATTAACTTTTTGGGCGGAGGGAGATTTAATTTAGCCTTTGTTTGAATCTTTGTTTTCCCTAGATTTAGATTTTTCGAGATGAGAGTGGTCACATATTAGTGAAACTAACTGGTATATGTTGGATAATTGATTGCAGATGCCATTTCCGAATATTATGAGAGGCTACTTAAGGCGGCGGGGTGAAGGTGTTATTTTTTAGCATTTGTTTTGAGTTTTATGGTTCATGTCACTTCTTAAAAATGTAGTGTAGTGTAGCTAATAGTTTTGATCTTTCTTCCCGCAAATTCTCCTTAGAAAAAAGGTAATGGTCCCATATACTTTTGGTGATTTTATATCTGTTTACATACTGTATATGAATCAGATGTGTTGAAACTCTCATATGCTTCTTGTTTGTATTGTTGAACTTGAACATTTTGTCATCATACACACAAACTACAATACCTGCACTGTGTGTGTGTGTGTGACAAAATATGGTCGCAAATTTATGCGTACTGTGTGTGTGTGTGTGTGACAAAATATGGTCGCAAATTTATGCTTTTAATTTTGATTATACTGTATTTTGGTTTTTGATAGTAAGGTTCCGTTTGTTTCGCGGAAAATAACTTCCGGAAAACGATTTCTTGAAAAAAAAAATCCGGAAAATGTAATTTCCACTGTTTGGTGAATTTTAAGAAAATGTTTTCCGGAAAACTTTTTTAGATACATTAATTTTGATCACCTAGAGTATATATTAAAAAGAAATAATCAATAAATTAGTCATTATCTCCAATTTCAATTATAAAGTAATGGAAATGTAGTTTTATAATTATAATGGACTAAAGTTAATAATTTAACATATTGAAAAATATTCATAAAAATAAAATATTTTTAGACATTTTTTAATTAACTGAGTATATTTAAAAAATAATTTTCGTAAAACAAAAATTGGAGTTAAAACAAGTGTTAGCATTTTCCGGAAAATGTTTTCCTTAGGTGGAGGCAAGGAAAACGTTTTCCTTAGGAATGGAGGAAAACCATTTCCTGGAAAACATTTTCTCCATTTTCCGGTGTTTAACAAACACCTGAAAATGGGGAAAATGTTTTCCGGAAGATGTTTTCCTCCAAACAAACGGAGAGTGAATTAGTTGATGTGAGTATGACAAGTAAGTTTCACTAATTGAAAAATATTAAAAACTTTTCATTTTAGCTTATTGTACTTTTAAGTGGGATACTCAAATGACAATTTTTGCAATTTGCAGAATGCGCCATCACCTACAGCCCTTTCCTCTGCCGGGGATTGGATCGGAGGGACTATTCCTGAAACAACAACAAAAAAAAAAAAGAAAAAAGAAAGGGGTAATGCTAAAATTACATAAAAATGTAACAAAATTTGGTTTGTAAAATGGTGTGTAATGATTTTAAGGACTTTTTATTGGAGCATGGCGTATCTACAATCGATGATGAAACCAACGAAAAATTGTCACCTCATTTTATACTGTATTTATTTTATTTATGTTTTTGTGAACTTGTATTTTTGTATTGCGCAAAAAAATTAAATCAATAACCGTTGGATAAATTCTCCTCTTTTACTAAAAATGTATTTAAACTCATTTCAAAATAAAAACCACTTGAGCAAAAGAGTATTTTATTAATTTTATCATTGACGAATTATTTTATACTCCTTCCGTTCCGGATAAATTGCAACATGGAAGGGAAGCACAAAAATTAAGAAAAGAGAATAAATTGAGCATTAATAATGGACGAAGGCTTATTATATTTTGAGGCCAAAATACGTTTACCCCCCAAAGTATACACCGAATCCCACTTTGTACCCCGGCGCGAATTTTGTCCCAAAGTCATACCCAATGTTTAAATAATCCCACTTTGCACCCCAGCTCCTAACGAAAGTTAGAAATTTAACAGAATATTTAACGAATGGACTAGTTTGTAATGATTATTACTTTTAAGGGTCAAACTGAAAAGTTTTAAATATAAAGTACTAAACATTTATTTATTTTTTCCAAATAATTAACATTATCTTAAATTTGCTATAATTAATACTTCTTGAAAATAATACTAATTTTTAAGCAAAATATTTTTTAAAAAATAATATATATTTTTTAAAATAAAAATTTAGTACGCTTTTTTTTCCAAACATTTAGCTTTGCACGTATAAAGAGACCGGTGATTTTTTTTTTTTTAATATTTAGGGACAAAGTTATGATAAAAAAAGACACTCATTTTGGACGAAGATTTTTTGAAAATAGACAGTCATTTAGGGACAGGGGGATTATAATGTTTTATTTTTTAAAACAAAAAAATCTTAAAATATTACGATTTAAAAGTTTTATTTTATATTTTTGAAAAATATAAAAAATCTTAATTTTTTAAATAATTTTATTTAAGAAAATAAAAAAAGCGTATTAAATTTTTATTTAAAAAAATATATTGCTTTTTAAAAAAATATTTTTGCTTAAAAATTAGTATTATTTTCAAGAAATATTAATTATAGCAAATTTAAGATAATGTTAATTATTTGGAAAAAAGAAATAAATTTTTAGTACTTTATATTTAAAACTTTGAATTTTGACCCTTAAAAAGTAATAATCATTCAAACTAGTCCATTCGTTAAATATTCTGTTAAATTTATAACTTTCGTTAGGAGCTGGGGTGCAAAGTGGGATTATTTAAACATTGGGTATGACTTTGGGACAAAATTCACGCCGGGGTGCAAAGTGGGATTCGGTGTATACATTGGGGGGTAAACGTATTTTGGCCTATATTTTAACCCTGGGCAGGGCATCTCCTAAAACCGGTTGTCCCCGGTCACCAAACTCTAATCTTTCCTTTCACCCTCCCTGACCCTGTCTCCCTCACTCATTTACTCTCTCTCTCTCTCTCTCTCGCTGTAGAAAAAGTAGAGAGAGAATCACCAAGCAAGAGCAAACCCATACTCTGTTCTCAGCACATTCCAAAGGTACTTTCTCTTTTCATCTCTCTTTCTTCTTTCTCTCTCCCCACACTTCATGTTAACCACACCAAGAATTGGCATTTCAAAAACAAATGTATATAAAAAAAAAATGAAAAAGGAAAAAAAGCCAAGATGTCAGCTTTCTCTATCCATTTTCATGGGGTATGCAATATTATTTAATTAAAAGAAAAAAGAAAAATAATGTTCTGAAAAGACAAAGTCGTTGTTCGTTCCCCTTAACCTGTGAAGTACATCACGGAATCTCTCTTTCTTTCTTGTTTATTTATTATACTATTATTCTAGTAATTTCCATGGCAGCCTCTCCTTACAGCTGTCTGTCTTTATTTTTTACTATACATTATCTGCTCTGGGTTTTTATTTCTGTGTGTCTGTGTTTATAGTTTTGAATATACTAAAGTCTGTACTATAATGAAACCTGGGGTTTGTCAAAAGCTGATCATGGGTTGTTTCTTTTTTGGTGCTTTCTAGGTTCTTTTTGAATGTTCAAATAATTTGGCGGTTTCAGTCCCTCAAATGGTGGTGAATTTGAGGTGGGTTTTGTCCACTAGGTCTTTCATAAATATTTTGGAGCTTGTTAATTTGTAGGAATAGGTAGGAATTGAACAACACCCACTTGTGATTTGGCATATTTGAAGGTTCAAAACTAGAAATTTCATAAGTTTGAGGTGTTTGTATACTGAAATTTCAAACCTTTTCAAGAAGAAGGATTGAGTAAAGATTTCACTTTTCTGGTAGCATTAGAGTCGATTTTGTCAGGCCAAACATTATCGGAAAATTTGGGAGATCCATTTTCTTGGTCAAAATCCAGATTTGTTGATGTCAGGTGCACCTAAAGTGAGGTCAATGAATGTAGCTGAATCAGAAACAAGACCGGTTCTTGGACCAGCCGGAAACAAGACCCAAAGGTTGGTTGGTGCACGGTACCCCAACTCAAACTCCAAGCCCATGAAAAGGATTATTGAGTTATTACCACAAGAAGTTTCTCCCGAGGAAGCAAAAACAGCTCTGTCATCATCCACTGATATTGCTTCGCCATCTCCCCCTTTACATTCCAAGAGTGTTCCTTCAATACTTCGCAGACATGGATCATTACTCTCCAACTTATCTATGAGTGCTTCTTGTTCATCTGATGCATCTACAGATTCATTTCAAAGTCGGGCTTCAACTGGTAGAATTCATAGAAGTGGTACTGCCAGAGGGAGGCGGCAATCAATTTCAAAACCTAGAACTGTAGTTGTTGCTTCTGGTATTTCAGAATCACTAGGTGATGGTTTACAAATCAAGAAAAGGTGTTCATGGGTAACACCAAGTACAGGTATATAGCTCTAATTCTTTAGCTCTTGATTACTCACTGATAGTCTGTTTTCAGTCCCGACCCATATGTGATTTTTATGTTGTATTGTTAATTTCTTGTTTTTTGATCATGGTATGTTGATTTAGCCTGATCATTTTGAGCAAGATATTTCCTGCTTGATGTTTGACCATGTGGCCGTCTTCATTTCGGATGGTTGTTGCTCTTTCAGTTCGAAGAGCAAGATAAACTGAAATTAGAAAGAAATGCCACTGTCATTTGAGCAATATTTTTCTTGCTTAATCATATTTTGGCTAGCTTTGGGTCCTTATACTAACGCAATTGCTTCGTCTGATGGATTGCTAACTGGAGACATATCTAAGTAATAGATATAAAAAAGGAAAAGACTTTGCGATTCTTGTAATCATGTAAATCAAAATGATTGTTCTATTTCATGGCCCAAGCATTGGGATGACTACAAGCATTCACAACCACGTCTTGGGAATAGAACGTAGTATAAAGTAAAAATGGAAAGGGGAAATTGCATGTAGTGCTGTTAACGAATTCATGAAATGTGGTGTTATGATTGGATATCTCAGCCCCACATCTTGCTTGCAATCAGACCCAGGTTCTGGATTAAACTGATTTTGTTGCTACTCCTAGGTCTATCTGCTGACTTTTCTTTTTCATATCACTAACCAGATTCGTCTTATGCCACTTTCCATGATGAAGAATGGGGAGTTCCCGTGCACGATGACAGGTACTTGAGAAAATTAACAGCGCTATTATTTTAATCCTTTGCATGATTCATTCAATGGTCCGTACCCTTCCAAATAAAATATTATCTGACCAAATCTTGTTTTTCCTGGTTGTATGTAATCGTGTAGGAAGTTGTTTGAGCTTCTTGTGCTCTCAGGAGCTTTGGCTGAACTTACATGGCCTGCCATCCTCAGCAAAAGGCACATTTTCAGGTGATTCAATAGTTTCTTGGCAAAACAATACTTATATTAGTGTAAACAGAACAACTTCCGAGGCTGTTTATTTCTTCTAAGAAGTTCTCCTATGCAGGGAAGTGTTTGCAGATTTTGATCCAACAACTGTCGCTAAATTTAATGAAAAGAAGATAGTAGCACCAGGGAGCACCGCAAGTTCTCTATTATCAGAGCTTAAACTCCGTGCCATCATTGAAAATGCTCGCCAAATTTCTAAGGTAGATTCAAAAATTTCTTATTACTCCATCCCTCCTCTATATGAATGGTAAACAAGAATTTGGGACTTCACCTTCGAGTAGGAGAAGATAATGATATTTGCTCTATTTCTGATCGTTTGATTTTTGGTGGAAGCAATCTTGAAAGACAAACAAGGGACTGTTTTTAGTTTAGAGCCCATATTTTGAGCATCCTTATAATTAACCATGAGCTAGATTTGCAAAAAAATTCCTTTTTTGCGTAACTGGTCATATTTAAGTACAAAATAAGATATTACAAAAGAGTGATGTTGGTTGTCATCTTGTTTGTATTAATGGCTCAAGATTTCCGTCTTGGACCACTTTTAGTCCTTCAAATTAGTTTATAACATAGTGGGCTGTAATGAATAACCTGATCAGGTAGAGTAGGTGGGGAGTAATGGAATGGTGGTCCTTATTATGCAATCTCTATTTTATTGAGTAGGACAAATGTCAAGTTCACACTAACACTCATTTGCCGTCTATGTGTTTTTTTTTTTTTTTTCGGTTTAACAAGTCACTCATGCAACCTAATTATTCCTCTCAATGAAAATGCCAGCTTATGAAGTTGTTGAAATTGGATTCATTGAAAATGGAAGTTTCCTATATAATCACGTGGAGCATATTTACCTCACAATCCCAATGAGTGTCTGAAAAAAAAAATCGGGAATGAGTGTCCTTTATCAAATTCACCTTCTGTATCTAGCTAGCATGTGAACAATTGCATCACTATTGTCTAGACTCTCAATGCTCATTTGATATGCATCAATGGTCATCCATTCAGGATGTTTTATATCCTGTTTGGTAGGCTGTTTGGGCAAAACGCTCTATGAGAAAGATGTTTTTTTCTTTATTTATTTGTATCAATGAGCATTTTAAAAGCTTTTTTTTTTCACAACCACATTCTTTTACATGTTCCATTTTGTATTTTCTTCAAAATGCTACAATTTATAATACTAGCCAAAAAGTTAACGACCTCAATTATTGCCAAAAAAAAAAAAATGAAAAGGACCACAATTTGGGGTGGGAGGAAGTACTACTTAAGTACTGCCGAGTGAATAAAGGAGCTAACATCATATAATTAGACCATGTAACCTCAATTCAAACAAGGCCTAACTTGTTGTAGGTTTGCTGATCTCCAGGTGATAGATGAATTTGGTTCATTTGACAAGTACATTTGGAGCTTTGTGAATTATAAGCCCATAGTGAGCAGATTCCGTTACCCTCGTCAGGTTCCCGTTAAAACCCCTAAAGCAGACGTGATAAGCAAAGACCTCGTTAGGAGAGGCTTTCGGAGCGTGGGTCCCACTGTCATATATTCATTCATGCAGGTTGCAGGCATCACAAACGACCATCTCATTGGTTGCTTCAGATTCCAAGACTGTATATCAGCTGCAGCAGAACCAGAGGAAGGGCTTAAAGACAAAGCTGAAGAAAATAAAAGCAATGAAGTATTGGTATCAGAAGTAAGCATAGCTCTCGATGAAGTCAACTTTTCTTTGTAATTTTTTTTTTATATATATATTTGCGTTTTCATAGCACCAGAGATTATCATTACGAGCCTTGTATAATACATCATCGTCTTTGCCAAACGAGTTAAAATGTGTAGATTGTAGATTTTGTTAATTCATTGAGAGATGTTTTATGTACAGTGGGATTGATTAATTATTAGCGATTAAAATTTCTTTATGAAGTTTGTTTTTGTGATGTTTACTCTTTCCTCCGTCCCATAGTAAGTGTTGTATTTTTGTATCTTCTATTTGTTGAAATATTGGAGGAAATTATTTATTAAAATGGGGCCTCTGATTCTGAGATGGGAAAGGGCAAAATGCAGGTTACAGTTGTTGTTTGTGTTATGTGGTTTGAGAGTTAAAATTGTGGGGGAAAGATAAAAGCTTTTATTAGGGGACAAGCGTGAAGATGGGACTGTTTTGGTTTCCAATGTCAGAAGCAACATTTTTATCAATATTTAGCTTGTGTTGCTGGATCTTGAAAATCTGTTTCGACACATTTTTGTGCAGTGGGTGTCACTGCCATATGTTGGCGTGGGGGCTACAAAGTTTTGAGCTCCAGCTAGCTCCTCCCGACGGCCTCAATTTTGTCACGTCGCTCTATTTTTGTGCTCGATGGACGAGATGTTTTTGAGCTCGGCGGGACACACAAAAATGAATAAAACGGTGTGCAAAACCCAGACAACACACAAAATGAATACAATTATGCGACAAAATCCAGAGCCTAAGGAGGCTGGTTGGAGCAATACCGGTTTCTGTTTTGAGCTTGTCACGGAAAAGCAAAAGCAGTCTCAGCTTATACTAAAAATACAATAATTATTGCGATAGAGGTGCAAAAAATTTAAAATGTTCACTTTGTTTCAAAATAAGTGTCATATTTTGATTTTTAATAAATGTCTGGATTCAGTTTCCAGACTTGTTTCATAAGAGAAATTCAGTTAAGAATAAATAATCAATACAAAGAACCTGCCTCCCCATTGTTGCTACATACAATACAAGCCTTTCTTAAGAATGACTCTTTAAATTTCATGAAGGAAGAAGCAGAAACTTGGAACTTTGGGATTAATAACCACGGGCGCTGTTGACCTGTGATTGACCAAGACCCAGTAATAATTCCTTGTGCAATGATTCTACATTGTCAAAGCAACGCCGATGCTTAAAAGAGTTTGGGCAGAGTCAACCGACTTCTCTCCGTTGACTTTTAATGCCTCCTCAGTCAATCCACCTTCAGTGTTTTCTTTGACCTCTGGGTCGGAGATACTTGGTTGGTCAAAGGTTGACTTTCATAGATGGTGAATTGTTCGCAGGAAGCCTGCTTGATTTGCCGTGGCGTTTCTTTTGGCGCATCATGATCATGGGAGCCAGTGTAAGTTACTGTAAGACCTGTCGAACTATCAACTGCCCTTTCTATGAATTTTCTAACACCACATCCACTTGAAGTGCATCTGTAGTAGTTCCTGAAATCAATAACTCTCATTTTCAAACATTGAATCAAAAATTTGATTTATTTTTAATTTTTTTCCAAGATAATGCACTAGTAAAACAAATCATAGGCAAGCACATTTTACTGAATTTCGGAAGCAAAAAAGCAAGAGTATAATACTCCCTTCGTCCCCAAGAATAGAGGTAGTATAATTTATATTGTATTCAAACTTTCATAATGCTTCATCTATGAAATGGACGTCAACAACACTGGCCACCTTAACAATAACAGTTACCTGGACTGCTGGACAGCAACAACAACATCCATTAGCTGCTATTATTGAACAATTGTTCGATATATATATTTATAAGAAAATAAAAATATAAAACACACAACTTGACTTTCTTGCTCTGCAGTTAACCCCCACCCCCCACCCCAAAAAAAAAAAATATAAATATAAATTATTATATGGAGTAATATATATATATGTATATATCAAGATAGTTTCCAAAGAAATGAAATACTGATAAACACCTGGTATGAAGATTTCCTTTCACCATTTTTTGCCCATATTTTCTCCAGCTGTAGCCATCTCCTGAAACTTCCATGTCACCAGTTGTACGTACCACTAATTTAGGTTTTTTGGCAGTTTTGAGAAGAGAACCGGAATGTGGTGAGCTGCTTTTCTTTGCTCTGTTAATCCAAAGCAGGGGGATGAAGTTAAAACCATATGACGAAAACTCTACTTGGTCAGATATGAATTTTAAAAAAATCTATCTATATATATACTCCCTACATCCCAGCACAAATAGGACTAGAGGTGTTGCACACTAACTAAGAAAAATTAGTAAATGTGTGGTAGAAAATTAAGAGAGAGAATGAGTGGAGTAAATAGTAGTGTTAGTTGGAAAAATTGAGTGGTGGAAAATGAAGAGAGAGAATGAGTGTGATAAATAGTAGTGTTGGTTGAGTAAATAGTAGTGTTAGTTGGACAAATTGAGTGGTTAAACATTTCCATTTATGGCAGTCTCACTTTTAGTGGGACGGACCAAAAGGGAAAGAAGTCTCACTTGTGCTGGGACGGAGGGAGCATATATATACTCCCTCCGTCCCAACACAAGTAGGATTTCTTTCCCTTTTAGGCCGTCCCAGAACAATTGAGACTACCCAAAATGGAAATGTTTTATTATATTTATATTCAACAAACCCCACCATTTAACCCCACTCATTCTCTCTCTTCATTTTCTACCACTCATTTTATTCAACCAACACTACTATTTAGCCCACTCATTCTCTCTCTTCATTTTCTACCACACATTCACTACTTTCTCTTAATTATTGTGCCCACTCCTCTAGTCCTACTTGTGCTGGGACGGAGGGAGTATATATATATATACTCCCTCCGTCCCACCTCACTTGAGACTTATTTCTATTTTGGTCCGTCCCACTTCACTTGAGACTCCCCAAAATGGTAACCTTTTTATAATTTTATATTCAATCTACCCCACCCACTCATTCTCTCTCTTCATTTTCCACCACACAATCCATTAAACCAACCTACTATTAACCCCACCCATTATCTCTCTTCATTTTCTACCACACATTTTCTTTATTTTATTCTTTTTCCTTAGTTATTGTGCCCACCTCTTAGGTCTCAAGTGAGGTGGGACGGAGGGATTATATATATATATATATATATATATATACTCCCTCCGTCCCAAAACAGCTTTCACCCTTTTTGAAAAGCACGGGAATTAATAAAATGTGTAAGAAAAGTGGGTGGTGTGAGAGGGAAGGAGAGATAAAGTGGGGTAGAGAATATTAAATTGATAGTTGTTGTGAGTGGAGAGGAGAGAGAAGTAGTGGGAATCTTTTCCATTTTGGGAAAGTGGGACTTACCAATGGGACACCCAAAAGGGAAATATGTGCAAGGTGTTTTGGGACGGAGGGAGTATATATATATATATAGGTGCTCAAATGAGAACCTAAATATCGTGAGAACCGTGAGAACTTAATGTATCCAATGATGTATCCAAGTGCACATTGGATACATTAGTTTTTACCTAATGTATCCAATGATGTATCCAAGTCAAGTAATGTATCCAATGATGTATCCAAGTGAACCATTGGATACATTAGTTTTTTACCTAATGTATCCAAGTTCTCACGGTTCTCACGATATTTAGGTTCTCACAGGAGCACGACCCTATATATATATATATATATATATATATATATACTTGGTCAGATAAGAAAATGAAAATACTATACAAGCCTACAACTTGCCTTTGTTTTGGTTCTGAATCACCAGTATGCTCCTCCTTATCTTTAAACTCATCTCCATCAGAATCAACTGAGTTCAGTCTTTTCAATTCAGGTACTGATAGGGTACTTTGTTTAACTACCTTTGAACTAGTTGATGGATATGTGTCCATAAGTGCTTGGACAGGCTGACTCGTATTACTAATTACGGAAATAGGCGTAACAGATAATGCAACCTTACTCTTCCTGCCACGATTTACTTTCTTAGGAGGATCATGGTTGTGCTCCCCTTTATAAGTAACTTCCGTGATCAAATTAGAGTGATCACAGCACTCGATCTTTTTAGCATAACATTGAGTGCTTGTACATCGGTAGTAGTTCCTGAAAACTCACCAACGTACATTCCAATACAGAATCAATTAGCTTGCATTTGGAAAGATTGAATAAAAATTTATTTTTATAGAGATAATGCACAAGTAAAACAAATCATAGGCAAGCACAGTTTTATTGATGTTGGAAGGGACAAAAAAAAGACTTTAGTATAAATTAGTACTCCCTCCGTCCCAAAATGATCTTCTTATTTGCCATTTCTCATTGTCCCGAAAAGTTCTTCTCATTTCTACAATTTGGGCTTAAAAGTGCATAATAAACAAAACATGACTAGGGAAGCAGGTATTCATATTCTTAAAAAGTTTGAACAATCAAATGGGAAGATCATTTTGGGACGGAGGGAGTACTGTTTGTAGAAGCAAGGGAACACCCCTGATAAATTTACTTATTCAACTAAAACTAATAAGCAAATAAATTTAGGCCCAATATGTGAATCTTTCATTCATAAATTGGATTCAAACTTTCATAATGCTTCATTATGAAATAGAAGTCAACAAGACTGGCACTTTACAACAACAGTTACCTAGACAGCAACAGCATCCACAGCTGCTTTATTTGTTCAGTAGAAGAAAATCCATAACAAACTTAAGTTTCTTGCTCTGCAGTTGTCCCAAAATGATAAGGATCCTATTTTACATCTCATCATTTCTTTATTTAAGAAGCTACTTCCCCATTCCAAAATAAATGTCCCGTTTGACCAGGAAACAGTTTTAGGTGGAGGATTTGACTCTGTCGTTCAAATTAGAGGCCCATTGTGGAAGAGAATTAATCAAGGAAACTTTCTTTGTCTAAAAGGGTGGGCGCCCACTATGGAAGAGAGTGTCCACTAAGGGGTATATATGTAAAGTTTCTTTGCCTAAAAAGGAAAGTTGGGTAAGTGGACTCTTTTCTTTGGAACATCCATAAAGGAATAAGGGACTCTTCGTCTTATATTGGAACAGGGAGTATTTGCAATAAGATGTATTTCAAATCTAGCTTGCAGCACTAATGCAAGTGTGCCACCCATCCCATGCTCTATCATTCCTAATATATTTTCATATAAGAATCAGAACTAGATTGCCAGGTTAGCAACTATTTGTTGAAGAAATTTCAGTACATTTATTTCGACCTAACAAGTAACAAATTATGTTACTGGACAACCCATGAACAAAGGGAAACCAGTACCAGACAAATGTGTGGAGCATCAATGTTATGGCTTTACTCTCGTAAAGTACGAAGTATAACAATGACAACTTCCAAAATATGAAATTTACTATCAGCTACAACTAATTACTGTCACATAGACCCAAACAATTCAGATCATCACATCTCAGGGGAAAAGAAAATATATGTGAACAGAAATTAGCTTTCCATAGAAGTGAAATACTGACACACACCTGGGATGAGGATTTCCTTTCACCATCTTTTGCCCATATTTTCTCCATCTGTACCCATCTCCTGAAAGTCCCATGCCACCAGATGTACGAACCACTAATTTAGGTTTTTTGGCAGTTTTGGGGAGAGAACCCCAATGTGCTGAGCTGCTTTTCTTTGCTCTGCTTATCCAAGAAGGGGGTGAAGTTAAAACCATATGATGAAAATTTTACTTGGTCAGATAACAAAACGAAATTTCTATATAAGCCTACAACTTGCCTTTGTTTTGGTTCGGGATCATCAGTATGCTCCTCATTATCTTTAAACTCGTCTCCATCAGAATCACTTGAGTTCTGTCTTTTCAATTCAGGTACTGTTGTCATACTTTGTTTATCTACTTTTGAACTAGGTGATGGATATGCATCCATAAGTGCTTGGACAGGTTGACTTGTATTACTAATTGCGGAAATAGGCGTTACAGATAACGCAACCTTACTTTCCCTGCCACGATTTACTTTCGTAGGAGGATCATGGTTGTGCTCCCCTTTATAAATAACCTCAGTGATCAAATTAAAGTGATCGCAGCACTCAATCTTTTTAGCATAACATTGAGTGCATGTACATCTGTAATAGCTTCGAGAACCTTGAGGACTCTTCACCTGCTTCTGACCGTATTTTCGCCAGTTATAGTCATCACTGGCATGTCTCCTGACAATAGGTGAACTGAACACACTAATATGATCAGAAGCATTTTGCTGGTTCGCGACAGCCACGCATAAACTACTACTATTTGCCACGGGAATCAATCTATCTTCTTGTGTATTTGGACTAGGAGCAGATGAAGAAGGTGGAGAACATGCAGGTGATTGGAGCTGATCCTGAACCTGAGATTGAGCAGCCTGGGCTATAACACTCGTCAAAGCTTCCTGATGACTTCCACGAACTTTACTCTGAGTTAAACCAAATGTAAGAGTTGAGAGCACATGGATTATTCTCCATGCAAAAATGCAAGGCTAGTGCAAATTGTTTAATACCAAAGGGCAGAGCAAAACAATGTAACCCCGAAGACTCAATTATTACATGAACGAGTTATAGTGGGAAATTCTGAAACTGAGAAGACCCGTGATAAATCTACATGCAGAATCAGTTTATTAAGAATATTGAAAAATAACGTATAGGGGGAGGGGAGGTTTACAACGCAGTTAAAAAAATCTAAGAAGAAAAAAAAAACAAGAACAAGAGAAATTGCATTATGATTGATCAACTTCTCCCCCTAATTTTCTCCAATGATTAGGGTGCTTCTTGTGGAGAACGAAGAGCATAACAGCATAAGCAGTAAACCGTTTAATTCTACTTACAGAATAAAACAAATGAAAATGTTATGCATTCAACTCTGGATCTATGACTGAGAAAGCACACATGCAAGAAACTAATACCAAAGTATGAATGTTTTAATTACAAAAATGTTCTGTTAAACTAGAGATTTCCATGCAACTCAAGCCAATAACAGAAGCCCCATTATAAAGGTCCAGAAAAAAAGAATTGAGGAAAATGGGTGCCCAAATATTTGAAGGCCATCAGATGGCATAGTAGTCTCAAGATAACGTCTATTTGCTACAGAAGTAAACATTGTCCAGCATTGGTGATAAGAGGCTATTAATTGAGCGATAAAATAAACTTTTGGTTTACAGGTCCTCACAACTTTAAAAGTAAGAAGAGGCAGAGAATGTACGAGATAAGAATCTCACATCGCATTTTTAATAGTCTACTAAAGTGGCTAGTCTGACTCCATCTTCCAGCAAAATCAAGTCAGCCAGCTATCTCTGCGCCGCAAATGATTCCATCCAGCACCAAGCCGAGGGTTCTTATGTTAGAGAAGAGGAGGTTCACAGCTAACTTCTTGAAAAGAGGCTAGAAGCACAAAGGTACCCAAAGCAAAGTGGAACATCTTATGAAGAGACCTAAATGTACAGTACAGAACGCAATGCACTGGGAAGGGAACCAAGGAAAAAGAAAGTGGCTACAACTTTCAAAAGTCAATATAAGTAACTTGAAACACCATTAATGCAATTCTCTAATTTACTTGCAGGCTAAAAGTTTAAGTATAACTGCCAACTGCGGCTGCAGTTTAAAAAAAAGAATTGAACAAGTTGAAAGAGCTCAAAACTGCAAAGAACATACTTAAAAACACTTGCATTTCCCAAATAAGTTCACTAACTAATGCAATAAATTGTTAGAATATCACTAAACATGTCCAGTATCCATCATATTAACCATATCATAAGAGTTGTGTCTACTGCTCCAAATTAAGTTCTTGTATGTCTTCAAACTTCAAAGTAAACATCGCATTGGCCTCAACACAAACTGATCAGGAATACAAATTCCTAATTCAAAACCTCAAAATGAGTACGCATACACAACAACTAACCTTCAGCTCCGCCGACCCACTCCGTCGCAATGTATATTCCTCTGGTACCTCTGTTCAATCAAACTCGAAACAATCACTCCAAAAAGCACCCCAAAAAAAAAAAAAAAAAAAAAAAAAAATCAACATAATCAAAGTAAGAAAAAAAAAAAAAAAACACCAACTCACCAGCGCGTAGGTAACAGGAACGCACGGCTAGGGTTTCAATTCCAGAACTACTTATCTCTTTCCCTACCTTCGTCTCTGTACACTCCAAATCACCGTTATCATCATCAGATTCATTACCGCCATCGTCCAATTCCTCTACAGCGTCATTCTCTCGCATTTCTACATCATCAGTAGTCGATTTTTCAGCAAGGAGGAGTTCTGAGGTGTGATTATCGTCTGCCATGGCAGTTCCGAGCAGAGAGAAGATAAAGATTTTTGGGGAGTTGTTGACTGAATTTTGTGGAATAATTTCGGGATTAATTGTGTGGGATACGTTATTAGTCAAGAGGAATTTTGGGGTTTTGAATTTTCCGTACCAGTTTGGACCAGCGTTCATTAAACACGTCCAGGCTAGGATATTATAACTATTTCTGAATTTTCGTCTCCGCTTAAGTTCCGTCTAGACCCCACCTAGGCGCTGCTGCGGCGCCTAGCGACCACCTAGCGTTTTTTAGAATTGGTTTGAATTCTCGGCCCCGCTTAAGTAATAGCATAATTGCGTTTATAAATCCACAAGCGGAAAGTATTTGGCTCGGGTTTGACTCGGCTGTCCAAATCTTGTATTCAAAAAAATCCGCATGTGGAAGTATTTGACTTTGAGAATATAGTAGTATTAAAGTATTAGGGTCGTCAATAAGTGTCCAACCAATCATCACAAACAATGCAACAAGAAGGAATTCAAACATTACACAAAGGCTCTCAACACAATAGAGTTAAGACAAGGGCTCTCGGCGAATGAGAGAAAACATGGGCTCTCGATAAAGGAGAGAAGACAGAGACTATCGTCGAATAAGAGAATTCTAATTTAGATGAGGTAACCATAATAATTCAATTGCATAAAAATAAAGCATAAAGCGAATACTTAATTAACTACTTATTGAGGAGAATAAAACTCGTCTAAGAGAGAAAGAGAAAGAGAGAGAAGGAAAGAGAGATAGAGTAATCGAAAAGATTACAGTACTATTTCGTTTTTTTCTTTACCATCTTCATCTTTGTCTACATTAACAGTCATTCTTGTTGAGTAGCACCAAAACGAAGGCAGATTAGGGTTTCTCCAAAGATTGGGAGAGGAAGCGGAGGGTTTTCAACATTTAAACACAAAGATTTTTACAAAACAAATTATTCATTTTGAACGAAAATCTCAAAAATTGATATTTAAGAACGGATGGAGTGTATCCCAGTCTTAGATTTGTCTGTTAAAAATCTCAAAAATGGACATTCATATCCCTTACCCACACAGCCCGACGGATTTGAAATTGTTCCTACGAGAGAGCTTTCTCCTATAGACGGTTCAGAAACATGCTGTAGTCGGTTTTGAAACATCAACATTTTTTATGCTCAACAGTTAGATGATTTTTTCGTTTGGAAGGACCCACAATTTGGCTAATGAATCTCTCAACCACTGAGGAAGCAAAAAGACAAGCACGCATAAGGGTTAGAGGAGTAGCTTGCATGAGCAATTTGAGTCAACACCACCCCATATTTGGAGTGGAGCCCTAAAACAATATGGAGATGAGGAGAAAAGGAGTCTAAATCGTTGGGAGGTGGAGATCAAGTTGAAACTAAGGAGGATAAGGAAACACAAAATTGGCCGATTAGGGGTTGCACGACTGTGCATGGTGAAGGACATGGCCGTGCAGGGTCAATCTGAGAGTTGCTTGGCTGAAAGGCTGAAGCACGGCCGTGTAGAATATAACACGACCATGCACGATGGCAAACAGTCCAGATCAGATTTGTTTCCTATTTCAACGAGATTTCTTTCACGGATAGATATAGGGCTTCTGCTACACATATATAAATGTAGTTTCAACCAAAATATTGTGTGCATGATGGAGAGAGGTAAGATACAACTAAAGAGAGAGAGAGAGAGCCACAAATAGTGTTAAGTAGGGGTCGGGGCCTAAGAAAGTCATAGGGAGCAATCCTACAACCCATCCATTACCGATAATATATAGATGAGAGAGGTGGTTCGTGGAGAGTAGTCATGCTTAGATCTGTGTGATTGCATGTGCAAAGTTGTAATAACCATCATATATTATTATAGTGATATCCTGGCTTGGCACGTCCCCAAATGTAGTCATGTGTTGACGAACTGAGTTAACAAATCTTGGTGTTATTTTTTTTCATATTATTTTAATATTTGATTATTCTCCCCATGTTAGAGCTACTAGTATGGATATGGGTTTGGCAGATATATGAGATCCCCAAAATCCCCCCCCCCTCGAACTACTCCTAAATTTACCACCCAAAACCTCAAAACCGTCTTCATACTTAACCATCATAATTATAAATAAAAAAAAAAAAAAAAAAATCTCTGCTAAAAGTTAGGAAAAAATGCACCAAAAGTACCTGAACTATAGGGGTTGTTTGGATTTAGTAACTTATCTATTTTTTGACCCATAAAAAATACCTTAACTCTTTTTGTGTGCAGCGGAGGTACCTATGGCTCACGTCGTCCAGTTTTTGCCGTTAACCACGCTCGTGCCTATTCACGTGACTTATTTTGAAGGGTAAAAGCGGAAGTTTAAATCAAAGACCAGTTTACCCATGAAATAATGGCGGGTTTTTTCTTGAATCCAACTATTTATACGACTGCACCCCTTTCTTTATCTCTGTATTGTGACATTGGAGTTAAATTAGGGCTCCAATGGACGTGTTTTGCGATTGTGGAGTGAAAGCTGTGGTGCGAACTTCATGGACTAACAGACATCCATGCAGAAGATTTTGGGGCTGCAAGAATTTCCTTGTGAGTGTAAACCCTAATTTTAACTTACATCTTCTTCTTCATTCATGTCGAATTAAAGGTAAAATTCTTTTCTTTAATTTCTGATCAAACCAGGATGGGAATTGTGGTTTCTTTGTTTGGAAGGACCCTCCTATGTGTGCCCGATCTACAGAAGCCATTCCAGGTCTTCTTCGAACAATAAGGTTGAATGATGCAGCAAGGCAAAGGCAGAGGCTTAGAGAGAGTGTGCTTTTTGGGTTGCTTTTATTCACTTGGACTGTGGTACTGATTGTTTGTTTGTGTATGAAAGATTCAAACAACCCAGGCAGTAAAAGAGTGGATGAATTAAAGGAATTGGGATTTTGAGTAAGATTTAAACAACCCAGATAAAGAGAGGGTGCTTCTTGGGTTGCTTTTGTTTGATTGCAAGACTATGTTAGGGTTATGAATGGGATATGTGAATCCCATGTTTATGTATAAGTTTTTGTATGAAGTTATGAATGTTTGTAATGGATGGTATCAATTATGAATTAAATGTTTTCCTCTATGATTTATGTGCAATTCACCTACCCAAATGGACATGACCAAGGATACAATTGAATGCATATACCTAACACAATTTGGTACTCAAGTTCAACAAAAAAGTGGCTACCATTTCAATCAAGGCCAATGTTTACAAAAAGTGAAACCAGTTCACCTAATACTTACAATTGGATGCACATTTGCATCAACATAAAATATTACAAAACATAACATTAAACAAATCCATCAAGCATTCACACAAGCCAAACACATAAAGTAGCTAGTTTGACAAAAAACCCATCACTTTCACAAACCAAACACTTTACTTTTTCTTTCCACTTCTCAGCATTATTCCATTTTGGCTCCCATTTTGGCTCCCATTTTGAGTGGATGTTCCTTCAGTTTGGGTGGATGGTTGAGGCTGGACTGGATTCTTTCTAGGCCTTCCACGCTTTCTCTGTAAATAATGTTATGGACATGAGAAAATAGCACTTTAAAAAAAAATTGCTAACATTATAAACAAATGTTAACTAATACTTACATCAACATTTTGAGCCATAAATGTGCCTTCAGTTTGGATGGATGGTTGAGGCTAGACTGGATTCTTTCTAGGCCTTCGAAGCTTTCTCTGTAAATAATGTTATGGACATGAGAAAATAGCATTCTAAAAAAATTGCTAACATTATAAACAAATGTTAACTAATACTTACATCAACATTTTGAGCCATAGATGTGCCTTCAGTTTGGGTGGATGTGCCTTCAGTTTGAGTGGATGGTTGAGGCTGGACTGGATTCTTTCTAGGCCTTCCAAGCTTTCTCTGTGAAACATGTTAATGACATGAGAAAATAGCATTTCAAAAAATATTGCTAACATTATAAATGTTAACTAATACTTACAGTTACTGTTGGTCTCCTCTCTCTACCTTGTCCCTTGCATGTCTTGGCATTATGACCTACATTGCCACAAAGAGTACAATGGATAATGGTCCCTTTTTTGCTTAGCTTGTTTGGGTTTGTTGCACTATCTGATACTCTTTTTGGTTTCATCTTTGTCTTTTCTTCTAAGTTTTCTTGGTCTGCCAGGCTGCACATGGCGGTAAGGAGGAAATATGGTCACCAATTGATCTTGACGTTCCCACATATTTGGACCATTAATTGGACTAATAGTGTGCTGGTATATTGCCTTCCACGTGTCCAACCTGTAAGCTTGGTGCACCCACTCTTTCGGAACTCCATTTCCTCCATTAATTGGACTAATAGGGGACAATGTTGAAGGGGTTTTGATGAAATGAAGGGGAGAGAAATGGGTTTAATGGTGGATCTTACATTCGTGTTGCACTGGACATGGTGGATTTGATGGGTTTGAGAGTGAGAAGAGCAAAGAGGTCTTTAATACTAAATTACTTACATCAGTCAGACGATTAAGTGGTGGGATGGTGGTCGGAGATGGTGGGAGATGGTGGTCGGAGACGGTGGGAGGTGGTGGTGGTTGATGGTTGATAATTTCTTTTTCTTTTTTTTTTCTCTATATAATTTCGATTAAGGAGGAGGGTGGGGTAAATATTTTTTGTTTATTTTAATATGTACTGGGGTCAATTTTGAAAATTTTCATTACAATATCCATTAATTTTTTAACATTCATTAACATCCATTAATGTATAGTAATGATTTGGGTTGATTTGGTTGATTTATGCATACTACGCAGGTTGATTTGGTAGTTTAGATAGTACGCGGGTCAAATTGGTTGTATTCATATAGTACGCGGGTCATTTTGGTTGTTTACTCATTAATATGGCAATCCAATAATAATCACATTACCATACTGACAAACTGCGTCGCCGGTAAATTCAGCCTGAGCTATCCATTCCGGTCATCGTCCCCATGCAGCAGCCTTTCCTTGAATCTGCAGGTTTGCATAACTCAAACTCTTGCTATTATATCTTATTATTGTATCTAAATTGTTTGATTTCATGCTGTTAAATATTTGTCTGTGTGTGCTTGAAATATTTAAATTGAAAGAGAATACCAGAATTAAAGCGTGGATTTCGATGCATTCTTGTTTATTGAATGATATGGAAGCTACAAGACGGACTAATTAGATTATGTAATAATTGATGGTTTTAAACAATAACAATTTAAAGGGTCTTTTAAAAAAAAAAAATCAAACACAATTTAGAAGGTGTGCTTAGTGACAATTCGGGTTTTGGCTGTTATAAAGTAATGTTAATGCTGGTATTACCCAATGGTATACTCCCTCCGTCCCAAAATTATCTTCCCATTTCACTATTCAAACTTTTTTAAGCTTTTTAAGAATAACCATGTTTGTTTATGAACTTTCAAATCTAAATTGTAGAAACGGGAATAACTCGTTTTGAGACAATGAAAAATGGCATTTTGGGACGTAACAGAGGGAGTATTTTCAAAGGATTCCCTTTATCCTTAGTGCCCGCCTTCAGCCATGAACAACTATGGTAGATGATAAGCAGGGGCGCACCTCCCATAGTGGGAGGGGGTGCACGTGCACCTGGTCAACCCAAAATTTCATTAGAAAATAAAAATTATATGTATATTAATTGTGCAATTCAAAATCTATAATCATGCCTTTGTATAAAGTCCTGACCTAATTCTATACTTTGATCAAGTCCTGGCCCCTATTTTTTTTTTTTTTTTTTTTGTATTTTTGATATTGATTCTTATCTTTGTTTACTGATATTTGTCGACTATCAATTTATTTCAGGGGACCTAATGGAGGAGGGTGAACCATTATCACATCCTTTACATGACAAGAGAACCATGGCTTGTGAAGCATATAATAGCAAGCCATTCTCATTCTGGATTCTTCTAATTCTTAACATTGCAGCAATGCTTATAGCCTTCCCTGCATCGAGCCTTCTTTCTCGCATCGCGTCTACTTTGCAAACGGAGGGCAGAGCAAATGGATCATCTCTTGGGTAGCTGTAGCAGGTTTGCCCATGCCTCTCGTAATCTTAATCCCTACATACTTATTTTCCAAAAACTCTCCGTCCCCCATAAATATTAAGCTCATGGTATCTTATATCTTGTTGGGTTTCTTGACTGCTGCTGATAATCTCATGTATGCATATGCCTATGCCTACCTCCCAGCTTCAACCGCTTCTCTTTTGCCATCAACTTCTCTGGTTTTCTCATCACTATTCGCATATCTTATCGCGAAAAATAAAATAAACGTGTCGATTAATTGTTATAATCATTTCCGCCATGGCTATCATTGCTTTAGATTCAAGCTCAGACCGGTACGGGAATATAACCAACTCCCAATACATTTCCGGTTTTATTTGGGATATTTTAGCTTCTGCCCTCCACGGGCTTATATTCGCACTTTCCGAGGTAGTTTTTGTGGAATTACTTGGTGGGAGGTCTTTTCATGTCGTGTTAGAGCAACAGGTTATGGTCTCTTTCTTTGGATTCGTGTTTACTAGTATTGGGGTTTTTGCGAGTGGGGACTTTAAAGGGGTGAGAAATGAGGCGAGAAGTTTTGAAGGTGGGGAAAGTGCGTATTTGATGGTTATTATATGGAGTGTGGTTACCTTTCAGTTGGGGATTTTGGGTGCGACTGCTGTTGTTTATCTGTCTTCGACTGTGCTAGCAGGTGTTCTTAATGCTATTCGGGTGCCTCTTACGAGTGTTGCTGCTGTTATATTGTTGCATGATCCTATGAGCGGTTTCAAGATTTTGTTGCTGATTGTTACATTTTGGGGGTTTGGGTGTTATATTTATGGCAATTACCCTGCAAGTAAAGATCATTCCTGACCATAAAGGCAAGTAAGATGAAATTCATCCTTTTTTGCTATTTATATAGGGAGTGCTTGAAAAGATAACTCATATATCTATTTATGCAATCAGTAACATCACACGTTACAGTTGCTCGAAGTGAAGATCAACCAATTCCATGGTTGCTTTGAACCCTTAAGAAGACAGTGAGCGGTTTACTTAATGCACGCCAAGTGTTTGGATCATTGACTAACCCGTTGATGATAAGTTCTACGTTCTTGCTTTATTAATGCACGCCAAGTGTTTGTATCATTGACTAACTCGTTGACAATGAGCTCTAAGCGCTTGCTTTATTGCCTAACCGAAGAGCAACCTCTATGTTGTGCTTTGGGTTGGATAGGTTACTTTAGGCATTGATAATCAGAACAATTTAAAATCACTTTACAGTATCATTTTGGATTTTGGAACAACTCTTGCTTAAGAGGTGATTAAATTCACCAGAAGGTGTTGCATTCATAATTTCTGCTACAAGGAAATCTAGGATTGAAAAACATTAACATAGTCATCCTTGGTCTGAAATCTACAGCCCGGGCTGAAATATAACTCCCCTAGTCGGCCAGTTTTCTCCTCTCACCATATGCCCGCATATATAAAACAAAGATATAGAAATCACAGATAAGTTGCCAAAAAGCAAGCAGAGCAAAGAGTCTTCTTCCCCCAGCTCAAACCAGTGGCAGTGTGGCACTAGACAGACCAACACTCAGAAAACGCTCATCCATCTTGGCACGAGGGGCTTGGGCTTAGGCTTAGGCGCTTAGCCCTCATTTTTTACCGACACTTTCAGACATTCATGCATCAAAATGAAATAAGTAGAATTCACAAAATTCCATGCCCCAGTCAAAGCAAGGCCGGCCCCCAAAAGGGATAAGTAGCACTTGTATGTATCCACTACCCAAATGTTCAATAAAAGAGCAACCAGTTTAAATCTAATGCAAACCCAAGATAAAAGTGAACAACATCTGACGGATTACAACTAAATAACATCTTTTGACAACTGGATCGAATCTTCATTTAAGATAAAAGTGAATAACATTCTATGGTTTCAAACCAAAAACCGACGTTTTAGATTTGACTATAACCAAACTCACATTTTTTTATTGCAGCTCCAACAGCTTACCAGCCAGCCGCATACTTAGTTCTTTCCACCAATGTCCTTGAGAGCGTTGATCTGCTCTTCTCCCATGGCTGACATCACACTCACCACTAGGTCCTTTCCCTCTGCAAACCCATCTTTAATCTACATTACACCATTTGAAAATACAATCATCAGATATGTCCCAAGAAAAAGCTGAAATAATAAAACAAAAAATCTCTTTCCGTCCCAAAATGATCTTCCCATTTGACTATTCAAACTTTTTAGATATCACACTTGCTTCACTAGCTATGTTTTGTTTATGTACTTTTAAACCCAAATTGTAGAAGTGGGAAGAATTTATTGGGACATTGAGAAATCGCAAATGGGAAGATCATTTTGGGACGGAGGGAGTAAGAAGCAAAGGCAAATATTGACTTTCCCAAAATAGCTTATGACAAAGAATGGTTTAATACCTGGCTGAGCAGATTGTCATCGGTGGGGAGCCTGAGGTCATCCTTGGTGTTCCCATTCTCAGTCAGAAGACTCACCTGCAAGATATGAAAACCATCAGTTACTACCATATTTTTTTCCTTCAATCATTAATTTAATTCCCAAGACTTCAATATCAAATATACTTGCATCATTATGTACTAACGATTTCACTTTTCTGTCTTAAACAGATTCCTAATTGAGTTTCATCTCAAAGAAAACCAGGAAGTGTCTTTTACTTCAAAATTTAACAAGGTAAAGATATTCCCAGGAAGAATGTTGGAGATGAACTTACGAAACCATCTTCAGAGATATCAATCAGCTGATAATCGGTACGATTGACATGAGGCACCTGGAAAAAAGTACAAACGAATGAAAAATGTAAGCAAGAAACTGAAACCTTTGCAATTGATGGATAAACCTAGAAAAACTTGACAAGAAAGAGTTTAATGAAACACCTTTTGATCATATGAATGTATGAAAATTAGATTAAAGTCAAATATAATAAACTTACATCACAATTGTGGGATGAAGGAACAATATCTTCAAGTTTCTTGCCAGTAAATATATCAATGGCCACAAAGTGACACTTTGCGTGTCCGTGCTTGCCAGTTTTGGAGGTGGACACCTCAACAACCTGCTTAAAACAAATATCAATATAAACAGCACGTTAATGTGCGGATGAAAAAACAGCTTGCTTATGAACCAGTTACATGCAAAAGGAAACATATTCAATTACAATAAACAACAGATTCTGTGGGCATGCGACGTAAAATTCTGCAGCTAAATTTGAAAAATGTTATGTGCATGTAGCACCACTCTATAAAAATATTTCCATTAAACTAAAAAACTGAAATAAGAGATATGAATGGTATGGAGATCCATTTAATCAAAAACATGTACCATGAAATGCAGATTCTGAATGTTAGGAACTTGAAACTTACAAGATTAAAATTAAGGAAAACATCACAACCCATTATCTACCCAAAATAAAAAAATATATATAAAAAATCAGCCGAATGTGGAACTTTTAGTTGATTTTAGGGTGACTAATTTGATTAATGGTGTAAGGAAAATCTATATTGATACATAACAAATTGGGCTAAAGCATATCTACACGGAAAACTGAACCAGCTCAATTCAGGATGATTTCTTAGGATGATTAAAAATGGTTCAAAGAATAATATTCCGAAAAAGGATAAGTCGGGGCCTAGGAAGACCATGAAGATGCAAATTATAACATTCCAATCAAGGACAAGCAGTGTTATGTAAGCTTAAAAAAATTTACACTAAACATAAAACTCAAAAAGTAAAACATAAAAATAATGTCTGAAAACCACAAATGATTAAAATGTTAAAATTATGTACTTATATCTTGTCGTTATCGATAGAACTTAGGTAATCAAAAAAGGTATGAAATCCAATCCACGTTTAGACTTCACAGGTACGATGTTAAGAAATGAAAACACACGACGTTCATTTATATCATTGGCATAGCCAGAAAATTCAAACGCCGTTGATTAGAAAATCTAAAAAGTTCTCTGAATCTGAATCGAAGAGTTCATGGCAAGAGTTATCTAAGCCATAAAAACAAGAACCGTACATAATCAGCCTAGCTAAGTCCACAACTAAAGAATCAGCTATAAAATACATGTAGAGACACAGTACACGAAGAAATAACTAAAAAGAGAAGACAAATGATGCTCAAAAATGTCTTATATTAGACTCGGTAAAAAAAAAGTTAACTTGAATACAATTATGAAATCCAATCCACGTTTAGACTTCACAGGTACGATAAGAAATGAAAACACACGACGTTCATTTATATCATTGGCATAGCCAGAAAATTCAAACGCCGTTGATTAGAAAATCTAAAAAGTTCTCTGAATCTGAATCGAAGAGTTCATGGCAAGAGTTATCTAAGCCATAAAAACAAGAACCGTACATAATCAGCCTAGCTAAGTCCACAACTAAAGAATCAGCTATAAAATACATGTAGAGACACAGTACACGAAGAAATAACTAAAAAGAGCGAACAAACGAAAACACATGCTCGCAGAAAAGAAACAGAAGGATTAATGACTTCAATTTAAAGGGTTTGCAAAAAAAAACTTGATTACGATTTGATTGATAGGGATATGGATATGATTCTTGATTGACTCATATGAAAACCAACGAATCTGTAAAATCAATGGATATAACAAAAATCTTTTCAATGGACGAACATCTAGGCCAATCAGTGGGTCTCCAATCAATCAAGCCTCATATTTAACACTAACAACAACTACAGATTTAGTATCAAGCTTTAAGATCACCGAAATCCAAACACGACCCACCAACAAATGGGGGAAAATAACCCTAAATAGCAAGATCGGAGACAAAGCAAACCCCAATTCAAATTAAAAGACAAAACACAATAAAGATCAATCAAAGAGAGAAACCCAAAACAAAAAATTAAAAAAAAAATCATTGAATTGAACAAGTGGGGGAAGATTAAACCTTGCAAGGCCTGTTCTTGATGACTATATAACCGTTCTTGCGGATAGTTCCAGCCTGCTGGGGATAGGTTTTGGATGCGCCGGCGTCGGCCTTGGACTCAAACTGATGCTCCTCGTCCGACATCTTTTTCTTCTTCTTCTTCTTCCGCCGCTAGATTTCTCTCTGAAATTTCTGAATGGATATAAGGATGAGCAAAAGGGTTGAGAAATGAGAAAGCTGTTTATTAGGGAAGGAGAATGATTCAGTCCTTCACTACTCTATGTTACTTGCCCTTTCCCTGTTAGGGTTTTGATCCTGGCCGTTCATTCCTCTGTTTATTTGGTTATTTCGATTTTATTTTTTATTTTTTTGCTCTGGTAAAATCATATTCCACCTGTTTGTGCAAAGTTTTATTCTGGTTCCATTTCACGTCTTTTCTGATGAAAAAAAAGAACATGTGAAAATTCACATTGCGTAAATAGTAAGTGGAAGAATATATCTTCATCATGAAGTGGTATCGCAGACTCAGATAATACAAAAGTTCTAAAAATCGTTAGGCGACTTGCTAAACGCTGAGGTCGGGCTTAGCGCTCAGAGGTTTAGACGAGGAATAGGCGGGGCTGAAAATAAGACATAATTATTAATATCCCTGTGAAATAGCCTTAAAAATATCTGTTGGAACAATTTTAATCCCTGAATGCCACACTCACTTTAGAATATGATTGAGGAAGAGATGAAGCGGAAGTGATAAAATATATACCTGTTGAATCCATGGATGATGTAGGGTGAAATAAGATGAAGAAGAAGAAGTAGGGTATGAAGATCTTCTAAGTAATAGTGACTTCTTAATCTCTCAAGTACTTCAATAATGTGAAGAGAATTTAGGAGAGATAACAAGAATGAATAGTTGTTTCTAGGCTTGATGGAAGGGCCTTTAAATAGGAAACATTGTGTCACTTCACCTAGGGACTACACCCTTTCAAGAAGCTTAGTGATATTATATTACCCTTTTGCCCATCACAATTAGGTAATTATATATCCAGGAATTCTACACATTTTATTATCAACTATACTTTATAAATTAACATTATAATCATAATTTTATAAATGGAAGTCTAAATGACTTGTGTTGCAAGTCATGTCCTTACAATCTCCCACTTGGGTTGCAAAACAAAGTCCTTCCTTTAAATCATGAATATAACACAAATGACAACCCTAATGTGCGCACTTTATTGTCATTTATAACAATCTCGTCCATTAGCCATACAAGTATAGGACTAAAGGGGCAGTCGTTGTAATTGATTCGCAACTAAACCCACAATAATCATGTACACAAATCTAACTAAATGACATAGATCAAAAGTATAGATGTGTAGCATGGAATCATAATGAATATATACATATTCTTCCAACTAGTCCAACTTAACCAAATGAGATCAAAACTTTAAATAATAGAACAATTAATTAAAGAACAACACAAACTCCCACTATACTAAATGTTATCAAAAGTTGTTACACCCATATGAGCAAACATGCTCGTGAAACACTGAAGATGATAACTCTTTCATAAATGGATCCTCTAAATAGAGTTTGTTTCTATAAGTTGTATCCCTTTCGTTCATGTTGTACTATTTTCTTTATAACAAGATAATTAATGTCTAAATCCATAAACTCTTGTTAGAGTACAGAACTGCTACCTGATAGTCATTTCTTAATTGGTCTTTCGACACTTGTTTTGACAAATTACAGTCCATTAAAACATATGCAGCCATATATTTAACTAATGTCGGAATACCTAATGATCTCAAGATGATCCGACTTCAAAACATAGGCATGTAGTTATTTAGTGTTTTGTAAATACTTCTATCATTCTTTTGGCTGCTACTTAATGTTCTTTCCGGATTGCTTTGGTATTGACCAAGCATCCCAACATTAGGGGTGTCATGTGGTTTACATTTTTGCATGCTAAACCTTTTGTAATACCTTTCCATATGGCCTTTTGTGATAATCCTAAAACATCTCGTGAGTGATCACGGTGAATTTGGATTCTTAATACAAAGATGCCTTACCAAGATCTTTCAATTCAAATAAGAAATTTCTTAGTTTTCTTAATAAGGTTCATATCATTATTAGCAAGCAAAATCATCATCCATATATAAGACTAAAATTATAAATTTAATCCCACTGAACTTATGGTATACACAATCTTAATCAAGATTATTTTCAAAAATAAATAAAAATAACTTGATTAAGTACCATTGATGAGAAACTTGCTTGAGTCCGTCCACAAATGGATTTCTTTAAATTCACAAACTAATTGCTTAGTTTGATCCAAATCAACCATATATTCCTCAATGTCTCCATTAAGGAAAGTTTTCTTTATATCCATTTGATAAACTTCAAGATCATAATATGCTATGTGCCATAACGATCTAAAAGTGTTTTTAGAAGATACCGGAAAAGTACTTTCTTTATAATTAATGTCTTCCTTTTGAGTCATATCTTTAACAATTAGATGGGCTTTATATCTTTCCATATTACCTTGTGAATCCTTTTGGTCATAAAGATTAATTTAATCCCAATAGGTTTCACATCTTTAGGTAATGGGACAAGATCCCAAACGTTGTTATCCTTATAGATTTAACCCTTCATTTATGACATTAATTTACTATATGAGAATTAGAACTATTAATGGTTTCATGGAATTTGCACTTTCTTCTTACTCTATTGGATCTTCCAAAGAGCACCGGTTCTATCTTATTTTGAGGTTGTTGAATTTCCTTCTTATGATCAACATTTCCATGTTGTTCAATATTTATAGAGAAATCATATTTATTTTGAATTGTATGTTCTTCTTGAATGTCAAGTTCAAAACTTGATATCCAATTGGAACTATGGGAAGTGGTATATAAATGGATTCCATACAAATGAATTCCTCTTCCTTTCAAATTCAAAATATTACTCAAAATTCTCCCACTAAATTCAACATCCTTAAAAGAACCTAGCATTTCTCGTTTTTCAAAACGTTCTAACTTTCGGGTTGTAAAATTTATATATCCCCTAGTTCTCTCGGCTTACCCCATGAATAACTAATAATCTTACGTCTAACTTGCCCTTAGTAGACTTATAAAGTCTATCCTTATGCTAGACAACCCCATAAATGAATATGATTTAAGGACGAATAAGGAACGCGTCCTTAAATCATTAAGGGTTTATATTAGTAGCCTTATAGGGAGCTTTAATGAGAATAAAGGTTGCGGCTTTAATGTATCGCCCATAATGAGTGAGGTAATAGAAGTATAAAACATACTTATTACCATATCCTTAAGGATTTCAATATGTCTCTATTACAATATTCATACTAGGCGTACCCGGCTCAATGTAGAGAGAGATAATCCCACACTCTTTCAAAATAGCGAGTAAAAAGGACCTAGAAGTTGTTCCTTTTAACAATCATTCCAAAGATGTATACACCATCATGAATGACCCTAATGTTGTTAATAGTCTTCAAAGTTGATTTCCAACTTTGTCTTTATAAGACTTTTACAACGTCCAAACTCAATATTTTATGAAACAAATAAATGTATTCAAACTAAGAGTTAGTCATTTTGAACATAATAACTATTGTTGACCTTTTCCATGAAGGAATAATTAATGGCCTACAAATATCCGAATGCATTAGTTCATTGAGACACTTGATGCTCTCGAGAATACTATAATGTTTGTAAATTTACTTTAAGGCATTTAATGCAAAAGTATTTTCCAAATTATCAAGTTTGTTTAAGATATTCCTTTAACATAAGCTTATCAATTTTCCTCTTAGAAATATGACCCAAATGCCTATGCTTTAATAAAATATAAACTTTACTTGATAACTTTTGCTTTCTAGTTTTGGTTTCATTATTTAAGGGACACATTTATTGTTTGAATAATGTCAAGAAAATAAAGAACACTTGACAAAGTACTAGTACCAACAACCTTAGAATTTAAAATAAAAATCACATTTATAAAAGATAAACAAAATAACCTTTTTTGTTCAATAGTGTGATAAATATCAAATTCCGTCTAAATGACGGTACAACAAATGTATTATTTATACAAATAACACTAAACACTTTAACAATAACCAAAATTCCCGATGCCTTTCACTTCAACCGGATCCCGGCTTCCATATAGATGAATCCTTCATCTTCTCCAGGACTTCGGTATTTCAGGCAATCCTACATAGACATTCATTATGTGAGTTGTTGTAACATAATTCAACCACTATGTATATGTAGGAAATGAAACCAAATTAGCCTTTATCACAAAAAATTCCAAATGACATACCTTTCTTAGCACGCCAAGCGTGATACTTAGGGCAGTCGTACTTCATGTGAGTGAGGTCCTTGCAAAAGAAGCATTCCTCTTTATGATCATGAGATGATCCCTTAAGCTTCTTTTTACTTGCAACCGCAATGTCCTTCCCTTTTCTCTTTGTCCCATGAGAAGAGGTAGATGCCAAACTTCCCTCAATCATATCAAGGAATGTTTTAGCATCAACGTTCTTGGAGACACCGTCCAAAATGGTCTCCGGGACAACTATATTCATGATCATTAGGCTCACGCGGTTGGAGCGTTCCCACTTCTCATTATTTAAGCAATCTTCTTGAGTGCTTATATCAGAAAGAGGAAGAGGAAACGGTTCCCTTAATGCGTGATCTATGTCCATATAGCCTAAGATCATCATCAATTTATTTTTCCAAGTTTTAAAATTAGTCCCGTTAAACATCGGTAAAGTACTGATAGCAGTAATCACGGATGAAGCAATAAGTAAATCTGTTGGGTTTTGAGAACAAAAAAGAATGAAAACAAAAACATGAATAAGAAACTACAAAATGAAAAATGATTAATTATATCAACGAAATCCATCAATAAGACAATCAACTGTTAGTTGTGGTGCCTTAGGCACGTTTAATAAACGTTGTAATTGTTAGCATTTATTTCATATCAATAAAGAGATGTTTTGATTATTATTGTTGTTCATGTTTACTTATAATAATCTCCGTCCCTAGTACTTGTTAAGCACTAGTATAAAGGCTAAATGATCATGGGATGATCATGTTAGATTTATGGGTACTTGTTTGGAACAAGGTACTGGACATGACTCGCTGTATGAGATTTATGTCATGGTCTATGTCGTACATATATCTCATATTAGTTATGTCATTTGAATCCTTAGACATGAAGTTATTATAGTCTTCCACTTGATGAACATTATGTTTGACATATTCAAACGCTACTTTAACATAGTAGTTATAAAGGGTATGATTGGCATAATCGGATTCACGTAGGGAAGAATAATAAGCTAAATGGATTTGTCCCTCTTCGGAGAGATGTCAAGCTTGGGCCTCTCGTAGGAATGATGTTGATGAAATGTTCGGCCGGACTCAAATGAATTGATTGGATCAATGTCATTTGGATTATCAACATATTCGGAATCGAGAAAGTATTGAACAAAACAAGCTGACTCTTTGACCATGACTTGTGTTCAATGATATCGTGGACAAAAGGATTATGACATATTCTAAGAGGAATGCGAACTTGTATCTAGTTATACTATTTGGGTAGGTATGACGGTTTGCTAGAACCTAATCATATCTTATGGTTTCATGTTTGAACCCATTGCCAACTTAGTATAATCCTAGAGGGTCACACACAATAGAACGAATCTTTAAAAGGACTATATTGGAATTTTTGGAAATTCTGGACATTTCAGTAAAGTGGGCGACCGCACAGTTTGTACTGGGCGGCCGCACACTTAGCTCAGAAATGTACCAGTTTTGTTCCAGAATGTTGTGCGACCGCACAGATGGTTTTGGGCGGCCGCACAGTGATGTCGGGTGGCAGATTCCTAATTTGATTTGGAAACGAATTTTGGAAGGATTTTGACACAAGTTTCCTATTTGGAATAGGTCATACTTGTGTATAAAAGACCAAATTCGGCCAGCACTCTAGGCCAATGATTTTGTGAGTCTCAAAGAGTTTGAGAGAGGGTTTATTTTGTTCCAAGACATTCTTGGTTGAAGAACAAAATAATACACAAAATAAATTCCATATAGTTCTTTTGATTGTGAAAAAGTGTTTCACAATTTGGTCTAGCAACCAAGATCAAAGAAGCTCATTTGATATTCGTTCGAAGTGTGGATACCGCTAGAGGGTGAAAATCATCATCTTCAAAGTTCGTGTTCAAGCTTTGTGATCGTGATCAAGTCTTCAAATCTCCACCAAAGACCAAGAGAAAATTTGATAGCCATCAAGGGTTAGTTATTCCTATATTCATCTTGTTGTATTTGATTTAATCATATGAACGGATCCATGGCTTTGGGTTTCTTAAAATTTTAAATGCTAATTTCCGCTGCGCATGTTTGATCGAAACCCAACATCAACATGACATCAAAACTAATCTTTGGATTGCGAGTTGACTCATAAATGATTGCCTTAGGTAACAAGTAATTTGAACTTATATTTTAATAAATACTTAATCTTCCTTTGGGCCGACATAAGTACCTAAGAAAATATCCTAATGTTCATTTTATTTGTTACCACATGAATGCCTAAGTTTAGTCAAATGTCAAGATTTTCTTTGGAAAATTCAAGTCATTCACATATTAACTTAAACATCAAACACTTTACAATTTAAGGGTTTAAATAACGTAAATCACTTAGGCGACAACATTATTTAAACAATGAATAAAATTGTCAAAGCATATAATTAATCATAACTTTTTAGGTTTGAAATAATGTTGGTTTTGTTCCAAGGGAAAAACAAAATAGTGCAAAACTTAGAAAAATCCAAAACCTGTGAACAGTAACTGCTCGGCCGAGTCTTATGAAGTGCTCGACCGAGCACCTTAATCAGAATGTTTTGGTCAATTTGTCACATTATGCTCGGCCGCTCTAAACAAAACGCTCGACCGAGCTGCTCGGCCGAGTCATATGATGTGCTCGGCCGAGCACCTTAATCAGAAACAAATGCCTTATTTGACATACAATGCTCGAACGTGCAAAACCAAATGCTCGGCCGCGCAAGTCTTGGTCCGACCGGGCATAACCAAAGACCCAACCGGGTATTCAAGAGAACCGGACCGAACTCGACCAAAGGTCCGACCGGTTATGCCATTTTTGGCGCCTGTTCATGTGCTCGGCCGAGCAAATCCAAAGACTCGACCGAGTAGTTCGCGCCTTTTCATATGCTCGGCCGAGCAAAACAAATGACTCGGCCGAGCACCCCATTTTCTGCACTTTCTGAATTTGTTTAATTTTATTCCCAAAATGCCATGAATTGCAAGTAGATCCACATGGTATGTACTTAAAATATAAACCATGTTATTTAGAGATAATCTTGCCTTAAAATTAATGGAATCAAGTGAGTAGATCCACATGGTATGCACGAAAACATAAAACCATGTTATGAAGGGATAGTCACACTTGAACCATTTAGTTTTAATGAACAAAACTTTCAAACCTTTTCTGAATTTTAGATGATGATTATCAGTTCTCTATGAACGAATTAGAGTCCCTAATCAACATCAAAACTTAATGATTCAACAGGGAAAATGAATCAAAATTGAAAGTATACACTTTCAAAAAAAAAAGAACTCAAACTTAAACTAAAGATGAGCAGGGCTCTGATACCAATTGTTGGAACAATTTTAATCCCTGAATGTCACACTCGCTTTAGAATAGGATTGAGGAAGAGATGAAGCGGAAGCGATTTCTGTTGAATCCATGGATGATGTAGGGAGAAATAAGATGAAGAAGAAGAAGTAGGGAATGAAGATCTTCTAAGTAATAGTGACTTCTTAATCTCTCAAGTACTTCAATAATGTGAAGAGAATTTAGGAGAGATAACAAGAATGAATAGTTGTTTCTAGGCTTGATGGAAGGGCCTTTAAATAGGAAACATTGTGTCACTTCACCTAGTGACTACACCCTTTCAAGAAGCTTAGTGATATTATATTACCCTTTTGCCAATCACAATTAGGTAATTATATATCCAGGAATTCTACACATTTTATTATCAACTATACTTTATAAATTAACATTATAATCATAATTTTATAAATGGAAGTCTAAATGACTTGTGTTGCAAGCCATGTCCTTACAATATCACCATGACATGCAAATGATTAATTTATATGAATAAAACTATTAATTTAATACAGTTTCAACTAAAAATACTAATATTAAAAATTGTAGGCAGGGTCTTAGACAAATTTGAAGTTAGTCGCGACATTTTAAGCGAAATTTAATGCAATTTTTTATAATATCTAATCTAGGCAGAGTTAGGTTAAGCACGATGTTATATGACTGCCTAGACGAACGATTTTTAAAACAACAACTTAATACGTCAAAAAAATATTTTTTAATATATTATTAACTTGTCTGCACATCATCTTACTACTATAATAACAAATTTGCGTTAATAATGTTTTTAAATTTAAACATATGCACTTATTTTGAAATGGATTAAAAAAAAAAGACAAAAACTTGTGTGAGAACACTCCAACCCGTCTCATGGGTGAGACGGGTCATTTTTTTGACCCATTACCCGACCCACAACCCTGCTCCAGGACCCATGGGGGGACCCTGCCACGTGGCAGCCCCTCATTGGCCCCAATTTTTTTTTTTTTTTTTTTTTAATTTTTATATTTTTTTTTTTGGTTTTTTTTCGGTTTGTGAAAAGTAATAGTTACCATCTCTTAAAGTAATAGTGTTATTCCTATGTTTTCTTCGTTTGCCAAAAGTAATACTTATTATAACTAAAATGTAACAAACGTGTTATTTATATGTAATAGTATTTGTAAATAATTGTAATACATACGTATAGATATCTATTTGTTTTCAAACAATAAGTTACAATGGGGTCAAATTTATCATGATACATGTAAAAGTATTACATTATCTATAGAAATCTGTTACAATTTCGTCAATCAAAGTGTTACATTTACTTGTATAAACTTACTATTACATTCATATACATAAGTTATTGCTTTTCAAATGGGTAAAAACGAGCTTTTGTTTTTTTAAAACAAGTATTACGTTTACTTATGAACAATGTTACTTTAAGAGATGGTAACTATTATTTTTTGCTAAACCACTGAAAAGCCGGAAAAAAAAAAAAAAACTAAAAAAAAAATAAAAAAATAAAAAATTTTTTTTTTTTTTTTTGCCAATGGTGGGTTGCCACGTGGCGGGTTCGGCCCATGGGTCATGGGGCGACCCGTCTCATGCATGAGACGGATCCCCTTGTTCTCATGGGAGACCACCTCAAAAAAAAATGTGAAGGCATATGAGTAATATAGTTTATTTAGATCATAAAACTACTTTCCTTACACTTCTGGCGTAGACATTAAAAAAAAGAAAAAAAAAAAAAAAAACTACTTTCCTTACATTATTGTGTGGGTTCATTTTGTACTTTACTTTTTTATTGGTGAAAAGCTACATTCTGGTTCCTTTGTCAAATTCTACAAAAATAATGAAACTTATGACCACTAAATAAGGAATACAAAGAGGCTAGTGGCATGCTCATGTTAAAAGAGTGTCAATTGGAGGAATGTATTCCTAGAAAGTGAAAAATGTCACTATCTTGAAAAATCTTGTGTTATGTTTGGATATGTAGTTAACTTTTGGATTTTATTTTTTTCTCAATCGTTCTAAATTCTTAGAGCGAGTATTATGAAAAACGTGTTTTTTCTTAAGCAAAGAAAAAATGTGTTTTTCAATGACGCTGGGAATTATTATTCGAAACAAGTGGTGGCATTTTCGTAAATACTGGCAACCATAGTAAATGCTCAGTGTTAATATTACAAAAAGCCAGTGATTTCATACTGGCGTTTATAAACATTAAACTGATACTTTTCTTAAGTGCCAGTGGTAATGTTAAAAATTGCCAGTAAGTACACTGACACTTTTTTACATTGATATTGTCACTTATTAAAAGTGTCAGTGGTAGTGTTAATAATTACCAGCCATTACACTGGCACTTTTTAACATTGATACTGGCACTTATTAAAAACTGACAGTGGTAGTGTCAATAAGTGCCAGTGTACATGTGCTGACACTTTTTTACACTATCACTGGCACTTACGATTAGCGCTAAATAATTTCTCGTTAATTACAAAAATGTCACCGCGCCAACTTAAAAACACGTTTTACGCGAAGCTTAGCGTAAAACACGTTTTTAGCAGATTTTCACAAATTCTTAAAAAAATATTTTCCTACTATTTGATCTAATTATTATAAAACAAAAGAATTATTTATAGAAGAAATTATAAATCCAAACATTGCATATATTTCGCTCAACTTAATATAACCGTTTTTTTTAAAGCAAAGATATAAAATGTGAAATTTCCTGGGAAAAACCGATAGGAAAAAAGATGTTTTCAAAATGCCCATGTCAATTATATGTAAATAATGGGCTCTTAATTTAATACAAACTGTGACATTTTTATAAATAACATAACTTCTTTTACTAATAAGTCAGTCGTATTTTTGTAAGTAATTAAAATTTATTAAATTAGCTAGGACTCAATAACACTACTACTACTACTTTGTAATGATACCAATAACACTCATTAAGACATGTTCTGACACTCTTTAATAATACTACTACTGATATTCTTTTTATACTATCAATTGTACATTTTTAATCACACATTAACATTCTTTAATACATACACCGACACTTTTTTACACGCACAAACTCTCTTTAACAACACACTGACAACTGATGTAACGACCCCAAAACCCGTCCCTATTTATTTTATATTTTTGGGGATTTTTATTTGACTTATGTGTGCATTTTATGTGTTGCATGATATTTTATTATTTGCACTTCTTACTTGATTATTTGTGTTATTTACTTAATTAGTAATAATAAAGATTAAAGGAGTTAAATGATTAAGTTGAAACTTTAGGGTCCTTGTTGAAAATATAAGTTAAGGGGCTTAAGTGTTAAAAACGAAACTTGAGTGACCAAAATGTAATTTTAGGAAAAAAATCTCATATAAACAAGTTGCTTCTTTTTCTTTCTCTGTGTTAATTTCTCAGCAAACTTCTCGTTCTTTCCTTAGGGTTAAAGAGAAAAATGTAAGTTCAACTCATTTCGATTTAATTCTTTTTATTTACTTATCCGTTTTAAAAACTAATTATATAAAAATGATCAGGGCGTTGAATAGGTCATTTCTATCCGAACAAAACTTATTTCAGCGATACTTTTTCCGGATATAGGTAAGTTACTAATTCCCCTTTAAATGTTAAAATGGTCATATATGTTATACCTGATACTTGTAATTGTTATTTTGTGATTTGGGTAATATTTGTTATACTTGTAATTTTGGGACAAATGGCGTATTTAGTATGTTGGTTTGGTTGGGTTCAAAGTAGTATTAAAGTTGTTTTGAGACTGATTTTGTAGTCTTAGTAAAGTTATAAATGTTAAGTGTTGTACTTTTAGGACAGTGAAACGAAAGGAGTATAAGTCATTTTGGTTTTGGCCTGTCGAATGTGTTGGGCGGCCGCCCAAAAGGGGCGTGCGGCCGCACACTTATCTGGAAGATTTTGTTCTTGGGAAAACAGAATGTGTGCGACCGCACACCCTGTTTTGGCGGCCGCACACTTTCCCCTGAATCTTATAGTTTGGTTGAGGTAAGGTATAGAAGATTAACTTTGGTTTAATCCTTGGGGTATTGTCTAGGACCAATATATGAGTGTCCTGGGATATTGTCATGGTTAATGAGAAGGGTGTTCAAGTGTGTGCAAGAATATATTGTGACCTTGAATCATGTTGTTGTAGACTCTTTGTGAGTGATTCTTTATGTGCATCTTTGATGTGTTTGGCTTGGTTCCTTATTTTAGAATCATTGCCCCGGTTGTTGTTGTTTAGCAAGTATTCATTACTGTGCTTCTGGTGGAAAGTCCAGCTCTTGTTGTGGAGTCAGGCAATGGGAGAATTATAGTGGTACAAGTATGTTCACTATAAGGTTTTCCATTGGTACCTTGTGTCAGGGGGTGGGAGAATTATAGTGGCACACAAGCCAAGTTCACTATAAGGTGGCCATTGTGCCTTCTCTGTTTCCAGATTGGCCTTGGATGAGATGAATCGCTCCCTTTGGTGAGCATTTAGGTTATGACTTTGTGTCATATTTCCCCATTGTTACTTTGGTTCTTATGGTTATGGTTTGGTTTTCGAGATCCCGGCTTCAGCTATTTATGCTGCTCAGATGGTTTTCTCAGTTGGTTTTCTCAGATGGTATTCTCATACAGTTATGTTATTGAGTAAACCTTGGCTTGGTATCCACCGGAGTGTGGCCTATGTGGTAAATGTGATATATGAGTTGATTTTACCTCTCATACTATGTGCTATGTGATTGCTATGATACTATTCTTTATGATTATCATTTTAGCATGAAACGTAGTTGCATTTTAGTAGCTTACTGAGATTTATTCTCACCCTTTATTTGTTTACTGTTTTAGATAAAAGCGGGTCCAGGGGATAGGACACTTGGCACGGGAGGACGTTGGAGTGGTAAGAGTTGGGACTTGTTTTGTTAAGGTTACATTATGTAAATGTAAAACCTTTTCGGTAGAGTACCCGTACTTTCTATTGTCACACCTATTTTGGTTAATGTTGGTGTATGTACATTAGGATAAAAGTTTGTAAGCCTTCGGGCTAAGTACTTTCGTTGTGAAAGTTGGTTGTAAAGTTTGTTTAAAGTTAAATGAAGTCTTTGAACTTCAAGTGTGATTTTGTTAAACTTTATAAAAGTACATTTCGAAAAATTTTCAAAAGTGTTTTATAACGTCTTCCACTCGTGTCCCGAGCGTGGGACCAAGTAGGACCACAGGTCTGGGGCGCGACAACTGACATTTATTCCTTGAAAAAAAAAAAAAAAAAAACACGCTGACAACTGACATTTATTAAAAGTATTATCTTAATTTTTTATGATTCTAATTTAATATTTATGAGTCTTAATATAAATGACTGCGCTTTGTAACATTAAAACAGACATAAACAATCAAAGATGCGTCTTTTAAAAAAAAATGAAAAAAGAAATCTTTACACGCGTGTTAATGGTAAAAAAAATTATTCCCTCCGTCCCAGAGAGAGTAAGAGTCTTACTTTCCATTTTGGTACATCTCAGAGCAAGAGTCCTACTGTATTCCTAAAATCTAAAATGGCAAAGAATCTTTACTATTCACCCCACTCATTCTCTCTCCTATTTTACTTTTATACTCACAACACCAATCAATTCATTATTCTCTCGCACTCATTCTCTCTCTTACTTTCATTTTACACTCACAATATTTACATCACTTTCAATGTTTATTAATAAGCGTGCAAATGAAGAGTATGAGTCTTACTCCGGGACTGAGGGAGTATAAGATGAGGGGACAGGAATGAATATTAATCGTACAACATGTCATTTTTAAATGGACTGGAGGAAAGAAAAGCCCAACGTGGAAATGGGCTACTCTTGGTATTGCCTAAAAGTTGAAGAGGGATTGAGCACCGGCCCATGTGTATGTGTGCCTTAACATACTTTTGATAAAAACTTAGAACATCACGACCCGTCTCATAGTAGAGACATGTCATTTTTTTATCCATGACCCACAGGAATTTTTATTTTTTTATTTTATTTTGTATTTTTTCGGTTTGCCAAAGGTAATAATTACTATAACTAAATGTAACAAATATGTTACTTACATGTAACATTTTGTACATAAAAGTAATACATATATACAGAAAAGTAACAATGTTTTTTTTTTTTGTGCGTGTTTTCTTCATTTGCCAAAAGTAATACTTATTATAACTAAAATGTAAAGAACGTGTTAATTATATGTAACAATGTTTATACATAATTATAACACATATGTATAGAAAAGTAATAATTCAACCATTTACACTTTAGAACTAAAAACACTTGTATTAGTAACATTGTAAAAATAAGAAAATAACAATTTTTATAAGCGAATGCTACATTTTACTTGTATAATAACATTGTAAAACAGTTACGTTTATTTGTATAATAGTATATCCATATGCTTTCAAATAATAAGTTACAATGGGTTCAATTTATCATGATACATGTAAAAGTATTACATTATCTATAGAAATCTGTTACAATATCATCTACCAAAGTGTTACATTTACTTGTACAAATAATTACATTCATGTAAATAAGTTGTTATTTTTCAAATGTTACTTTCTTTCAAAAAATAAAATCAAAATACTCGGGGAAAAAAAACTGGAAAAACACTATTACATTTCAGTATAACGATAATTACATTTAGTTATTGTTAGTGTTATACGTATTCATAGTTAGTATTACAGTTGAAATATGAGTAAAATGAGTTTTTTTTTTTGTGTGTAAAACTGGTGTTACATTTACTTATAAACGACGTTACTTTATAAGTAACACAGTTGTTACATTTATTTATACTTAGTATTACTTTTGGCAAACGAAAAAAAAACAGTAAAAAAAACTAAATAAATAAACAAATAAAAATTTGGCCAATGGGTCGCTACCACGTGGCAGATTTTGAGTGGAGCATATGTTGGGATCCTACGCTTCGCGGAGAATGTTGTACATGGGTCATGGGTTGACCCGTCTCTTCTATGAGACGGATCTAGGTGTTCTCACAAGAGACCACCTCTTTATATTTTATGGAAAGAAATTAAACATTTTTATTAAACATTTTTTAGGAATGTGTTTTATATAACAGTTCCTGATACAATCTCTTGTTCTAAATTCCAATCCTGTAATCATTTTCTTCATTTCTGTCAACGATTTAATTGAATTTGTTTTGATCTCTTAATTTAAACTTTAATCACTGAGAATATCTTTGATTATTCTTAATGATTAATGTTTAAATTAAGAATGATTTCTTGCTTTTGAAACATAAATTTCTCTCCTTCGTTGAGAGCAGTTGTTTTCTCTCCTTTGTGTGTTTTGTTTGTTTGTTGTTGTTTTAAGTTAGCAAGGGCGGCGATTCTAGTATATTCTCACAATCAAATGGTTGTCAACGTCTTAATTGCACAAGGATTGTTTGTGAATTTTGAGATGTATGGTTGGCGTTTCGTCAACCCGGATTCTACATATAAAAAGTTCAACGCAATATATTACTCGTGGGGAGATTTCTTAAATGCCGAATTGTGGCAGTGTCCAAGTTTTGCTTGGAGTGGCATCCGAACGTCTCAGATTTAGATCATGAATCTTGTTGTTGTTGTAGATTAAGTGTTGGAACTTCTATTGAAATTTAGGGTGAGCCTCTGACCTTTGTGGAGTGTCATCTCTTTTTTAATTGTAAATGAAATTAATTTATCGTTTGCTAAAAAAGGAATGTGTTTTATATTTTTATTCATTTATTTTATTTTTAAAATCGAATTAAAAATATTATGTTATTTAAAAATGTAATATTTATTTTGGAATGGTTATAATAAAAAACGTACTCCCTCTGTCCCTAAATGAGTGTCTATTTTCATGAAATCTTTGTCCCTAAATGAGTGTCTTTTTTGAACATAACTTTCTCCCTAAACGTTTTTTTTTCGAATTTTTTTTCACCGGTTTCTTTATACGTGCAAAACTAAAAGTTTAGAAAGGAGATTACAAGATTATATATATATCGTTGTTACCAAATTGTTCAAAAAGTTGAGATTTTCAGTGTCCCTTAAAATGAAATTTGGACACTCATTTAGGGACAGAGGGAGTATATAATAGCGCATCATTCTAAAAAAATAATTAACCCAATAAATCATTTGCAATAGATAAAATGGATGAATTTGAACTAATGGAATGGGACAAAAACTTGCCACCTCTAGTCACATCACATGTAGTAATATCATGGAAGGCCTGAACATTTTTCTCTGACTTCTTCTACTGTTACATTTCACTGATATTTACTGACACATGGCACAAAACTAGTTGCTAAAAGATTTTCTATAGCGATAAGAAATGGATTTGGAATAGCTCATATCAATATTTGCTCTGCCGGATTTTTAACGGAATCGGGTAACAGCCGGTTGGTCAACCGGTCAAAACCGGCTAACCGTTTCGGACGTCAATCGGGATTAAGCGGTCCGGTTAAGGTTGAGACTTTTGAGAACCGGCCAACCGGCGGTTATAACCGTCGGTTAGGTTAACCGGTTGAACCGGCGGTTAACCGGCTAACGGTCACATTATTTTTCAGTTAGTTTCCAAATTTCAGTCAGTTATTTTCAGATTTCCAGTCAGTTTTTTAACGGTTCCAATTAGTTTGTCAGTTTTCAGTCACTTTTTTCAGATTTTCAGTCAGTTTTTTAACGGTTCCAGTCAGTTTTTCGGTTTTCAGTCAGTTTATTCCAGTTTTCAGTTAGTTTTTTTTTGACATTTTTCAGTTAAATTTCCAGAATTCAGTCAGTTTTTCCAGATTTACAGTTAGTTTTTAATTATATATATATATATATATAAATATAAAAAAGAAAAAAGGCAGACGGTTTAACCAGATTAACCGTCTAACCTTAACCGTTAGAGCCGGTTAGCCGGTCCGGTTACGGTTAGTCGTCCGGCAAGTTTTCAACCGCCGGTTAACCGGGATGAACACGTCTAGCTCTGCCCTTCGTGCAAGTCATAAAGCCTAAATTATAAAAATTAGAAGAATTTTTGATACAATAAATAATAGCAAATGAAAAAGTCACTTTAGGTGAGGGAGTATTTTTTTTTAGTGAGTCTCACATATACTGCATGAAATTAATCTTGATTATTCAATCAAAGTTGTTTTTCCTTAGAATCTAGTGGATAGAATAAAATCTGCAAGAAGATTTTGATGCTTGTGTTAAATAAGGAGTGGGAGCAAATTTTCTCCATCCTTTTCAATCTCTCTTAGAGTCAAAAGAATCCAATATGTTTAGACAACTATGGTAATGTACAAAACATTATAAAAATAAAAATTATTGTCAACATGACCATACCACAGCTAACAAACCTATCATACAACTCTGGATCATATTCCAAGTGACCAATGAGGTCATAGTGCATCTTTGAGTTTTGTATGTCAGCATGACCTTGATGTTTATCAGTGCAGTCCCTCCGTCACATACTTATCGCTACTTAATTTTATTTTAGACGTCTCATACTTATTGCTACTTACCGAAAAGATTTTCTCTCTCATACTCACTCACAATACTTACTTTTCCAACATATTTTCTTAATCCCTGTACACTTACATTTGGTAGCAATAAGTATGAGACGGAGGGAGTAATAATTAATTGGATGGGATTACATAATGATGAGTTCATAGTGTGGTGGAAAACTCTCCCATCTTCTTTGCTTCTTATTAGAGCTTTGAATGAATCTTTATTCATGGTAGGTTAATCATGCACTCCAATGATAATCATTCAGTTGTGGGGAGTGTGTGTGTTTAGAGTTTGAATATATGTTTTCTGTGTTGGACTACCTAGCAAATCCATCATCTAATTTGATGGCGGAGAATAGTTTATAATAAAATTCATGACACTTGTTGGTAAGAGGAAAACAATCATACATTTGTGTTCAAATCAAACAAATGATAATTTGACTGCTATGCAATCGGGTGTCACGGGCACCGGATTTGTGTTGGGGGGTGTGTGTGTGTGTTAGGGTAACAACAAGAATAATGAATGCCAATTTCAAAGCTCAAGACAAAAACTTGGTAGCAAACAAAGTTGGCTCTTGGCATTGAGATACATCTTCCAAACATGCCTTAAAACAACATGTGAAGACATTAGTTGATAATTTTAACTTTTACCCTCACAAGCACACCTCTCATTTGATTTGTGGGCCACCACTCAATCAGCAAGGCATGGCTCACAGATTGACCATGTCATCCTCACAACTACATACACACAAGGTGACCACCAACAATCTAGCAGCACAACTCTTGTATTGTCACAACCAAGGATGCTTGCATAAAAGAAAATCTTCAAGAGATGAACTGATGAATCAATACCCAAGTTTCATCTTTCTCCCCCACACCAGATTTGTCAGAATTTGTTCTAAATATAGTCAAAGGACCAAAGAAACTTGTAAATTTCAAGAACCAAGCCAAAAAAAAAAAAAAAAAAAAAAAACGCCTATACGACAGAAACAAGTATAACAATGATCAAACTCCCCAACATATAGATTAGTCATGAAAATTTACGCCACAACAGGTTTTATGGGAAAACAGAAAGCTGGTGATCTCCAAAAGATCTTTGAATTACTGCACATCAGCTCCTTGGTTACATAGGGTTAATTCATAACAATATCAAACGGAGAAAGAAGTAAAGAAACAAACTTTAGATTTCTTCACTGACTTGCAACTGGTTCAATATCCTTTAGAATCCCAACCACCTGTTGCATACTAGGCCGTTTCGAAGGATTCTCAGCAGTGCATAGATATCCAATCTTCAAGGCCTCCTCCATTTGACTGTCAAGTCCAGTTCCACGAATTTTCGGATCAATAGCTCTCGACCCTTGATTCTTCCTCACTAATCCTCTTACCCAACTCACCAAAGTCACCTCTTTTGAATCTTTCAAATTCCCATCCGAGTAATCATCATCAATAGGTTTTTTACCAGTAATCAGCTCAAGAAGAATAACTCCAAATCCATAAACATCAGATTTTGGTGTCACAGCTCTTGGGGAGGAGCCAGTATCTTGCTGAAGAAACTCTGGTGGCACGTAGCCGGGGGACCCACGAGCAATCTCATCCTCTAGTCCGTTCCCAAAAATCTTAGCAAGTCCAAAATCAGATAATCTTGGTTCCAAACTGAAGTCAAGATAAACACTACTCGCTTTGACATCTCGATGAATTATAGGAGGCGAGCAACCATGGTGGAGATATGCTAAGGCTCGAGCAGTGCCAAGTGCAACTTTGTGCCTAAATCTCCACGTCGTGAACATCCCTTCCGGCCCCACATTTTGAATCCCATTATTGTTTTCATCGGGTTCTTCCCATGTGTCTGTGCTCCAATCTTCTGTAGTTTGAACACCTAACGGAAGATCATAAAGCAAGTTCTGCAAATTTCCATTCTCCATATAATCATAAATGGCAATCCTTTGTTCACCGGCCAAACAGTAACCGGTCAATGGAACAAGATTTGGGTGTTTGATTCGTCCAAGGTACTCGAGCTCTCTTGCAGCTTCTTGGTCAGTCATGGTGGAGCCATGGACCAAAACTTTCACAGCTACATGAATCCCACCTGGTAAAAACCCTCTATAAACTGGACCAAATCGCCCTTCTGCCAACAGTGTGCCCCTATCGAAATTTGAAGTGGCTGATAAGAGATCAGCGAATGTGAAATTCAACAAAGGCTTCTCGAAGATAACAACGGGGACGGAGGTTGCTTGCTTAACATCAGCTACCCAAGTGGTTGAATCTGTCTGGAATGAAAAGGGACCCGAAATATTCTGCTCTTCTTTGTATGAGTTTTGTTTGACAGTCCACATTTGGGTTTTTCTCCGGCAACCAAAGGCAAGAAATAGCAAACCGACAAGCAAACAGACTAATGAGAGGGTCAAAGCTAAAGCAAGCTCTAGGCCTCGATGGTTATGAGTTTTTTTCTTAGAGAGACCAGGATTTACAGCAATTGGACAACTGTTTGAGGACCCTATGAAAGCTGACTGGAGGGTTTCATCGGAGAAAGCAGAATCACAAAGAGTTAAGTTATTGAAAGAAAAATTGAACCTCTCCATCCATGGTAACTTTTCCAAGATAGACATAGGGATGTCTCCACTTAAGTTGTTGAATGAAAGATCAAGGCTTTCGAGGTTTTTGATGCTCAAAAGTGGAATTCTATGGCTAAGATGGTTATTTGATAGGTCAAGAATTCTCAAACTAGTCAATAACGAGATTTCACTGGGAATTGGGCCTATTAAATTAGTTTTGGACAAATTCAAGTACTCTAAATCATGAAGAGTATCAATTTTCAAGAAATTTTGCTTGGAAAATCTGTTTTCAGCTAGATTGAGGTGTTTGAGACTTTGGGCTTGATTCAAATTATCAGGAAACTCTCCACTAAGCTGATTACCAGACAAGTCTAGATAAACCAAATGAGACCAATTGAAACTGGAACTGAAGTTTACCTGAGAAATATGACCTTCAAAATGGTTTCGACTGAAATCGACAACCTCCAATGGTCCCTGAAAGATTTCAACAACAGAACCCTGGAAAAGATTCCCAGAAATGTTAAGATGAGTTATCGACATCATCCCGGACAAACCAGAATCCCTCCCATGGATTTGATTTCCAGCAAGATTCAAGAATTTGAGCTTAGGAAAAGCTGAGCCAAAGCCATTTGGAAGAGTCCCATTCAAACTATTCTCAGAAAAATCAAGAGAAACCAAGGAATGGCAATTCAGAATCCCCAGAGGAATGTCAGTAAACCCATTGTGATTCAGATGAAGAACTTGTAAACTAACAAGAGAGCTAATGGCTTCAGGAATATAACCAGTGAAATTGTTAGAAGAAAGGTCTAGTTTTTCAAGAAGACCAAAATTGCCTAAATTGCTAGGAAGATTCATAGAAATCTTGTTATTTGACAAATTAAGGGTTTTGAGTGAACCCAAACTCCAGAAATCAGAAGGTAAAGCAGTGATTAAGTTATTGCTCAAATCCAAAGATTGGAGCTTTCTGAGTTTACCAATGGTGATTTCAGGAATTGAACCAGACAAGCCCAAATTGGGGGCAACAAGACCAATAACATTCTCTTGTTTGGCATCACAAAAGACTAATTGCCATGAACAAACTGGGGAAGAGAAATTGTAAGCATGAGATGAAACTAAACCCATCTTTTGAAAGAAATCAGACACAAAGAACCCATCTGTATTAGGTTGTTGACAAGTCAAAGACCTAAAGAAGAGAGTTAGAACAAAAATTGAACCTATGAAACCAAACCCCATTTAGGCAAATTAGGATTAAAGCTCAAGAACAAGAAACAAGAAAGAATAGAGAAAATGTACCAAAAAAAGCTTTCCAACCACTTTCAAAGCCCCTTTATTTAACTCATAAATGGCATTTGCTTGACTTTGCAGACCACTTTTTCTTGCTTCTGCAACAACATTAAATCCAAATGGTTTTGTGGGTGGTCTAAAATCTGAGCTCTTACTCTTTGGGTCCTTGGTCCTTCAAGACTGTATAAAACCAAGGAGAGAAAGAAAGTGAAGAGATTACCTTCTCTGGTCATGCAGGAAGGACCATGTAACAACAAGCCAACAAAGAAACAAGCAAAGTTACAATTTTTTTGTCTTTCTGTTGAGAAACATGAGGAAAAAAGCTCTAATTTTTCAACACTTTTTAAATGAAAACAAGGAGGGAGGGGGGGACTTACAGTGGTGGAGGGAGGAGGTGAGGGTAAAATGGGGAATATGAAAAAAGAATTGACAGTGTAGAGTGGTGAGAAGTTGGGAAGTTCATAAATGAATGGGATTGAAGGAAATAATGTCTTTGGTTGGTGAAATTAATAAGGACTGTTTGGTTGGATGGAATTCAATGATTCTGTTTAAGTTCTTAAAGTCTTTGTTCAGTGCCTTCTTCATCTTTTTCTGTTTTCTTCCAACTAAATACTCCACTTTTTCATGGAAAAAAGGTCAAAAGGGGAGTTGTATAAAGGGTAAAAGGGTAAAAATAAAGGTTATATTTTCACTGTCCCACTCGAAATAAGATTTTTGATCAAGTTAATTATACTTTAACCAATAATTTGAAGAAAACTAATAATCCTAATGAAAATCTAAAAATAGTTATTGAGTTTATTATTAACCGTCATATAATTTTTTTATTAGTATCATTATTTTTCCTTAAATTATTTGTCAAAGTGTAGTTTAGTTGACAAAAAATCTTATTTCGAGCGGGACGGGTGGAGTATAACCTTATTTATTTATTTATGATGATCATATATGGGATGGACAAAAGGTTTATGACATTCTTTCTTCTTTTGAGTTTAATAAAAATTTACAATCTCTTTGACAATTCATTACAGATGTTGATTTAATTTTGTTTTCATTGTTAATATGGAAACATTTTTAATTTTGGAATTTATTACCTTTATCATATGCAAAGTAAAAGTAGAAAAAAATCAAGGTCGTAAGGAAAAATAGAAAATGGATCTTTGACATTATATTGTTGGATTGCATCTAATAAAGGAACTATTTATTTGATTAAGTTATTATTATTACTTACAATTATAGGGCACATGCATGCAGACAAGTTTTATTCGGTTAAAAAAATCTTTAAAGTTTGGTCTTGTCAAGTCTAAAGAGCTTGGCTTTTATAATATTAATTGCAAAATTACCATTTTATTATTAGTATTTTTCAAAATAAAATTTTATTTTATCAATAAATAAACAGCAAATGACAAAAGAAACAAATTTAGAAGCTGCGTTTCATGTGCATGATTTTCATTGAAATGGATCTCCATACCATTTATATCTCTTTATTCACTTTTGTAAAAGTCTTATTTTTAACGGAATGAATACAAAATATACTGGACCTTCAAATATTGGAGGAAGTCTTGTGAGACCGTCTCTTGTATGAAACGGGTCTCGATGAGAGAGAAAATGGGCTTGCCTTGCCCCGCTCATAGGGGCAAACCATTTATCCTCACAACGAAACCCGTCTCATACGGTGAGACCGTCTCACACAAGTTTTTGTCCAAATATTGGCAAACACTTATATGAGACGGTCGTACCATGTGCGACCGTTCCGCTGCTTCTCGCGTTTCTCTCCTTTGCTACAGCCAGCTACAGCAAGCCGTCGGATTAAGTTTCCCCCCTTCCCAGGATCGTGACACGTGTCGCCAACAACTTTAAAATGTTATATCTTGAGATTTTGAAGTCAAAAAAAATATTTAAAAATACCGTTATGTTCGTCTTAATGGGACGAACAAAACTAGATAGGTCATGATATGGTTTGATTTTTTTTTTAAAAAATATTTTTTTAACACACAAAAAAAATTGGGCTGATTCGTCTCCTGAGATGTAACTCTTTCTTATGAAGAAAGTAATAATTTGGTCTTAAAAAAGTAACACTTTATTGTAAGATGTAACAGCATTTCGCAAAATAATATAAATAGTTTTTGTGGTTAGAAATATAACACATTCTTATGAAGAAAGTAACAGTTTGGTCTTTAAAAAGTAACACTTTTATTAGAAGATATAACAGCAATTTCGCAAAATAATATAAATAGTTATTTTTTTGAAAAAAAAAAGTGTTACATTTCCTTATAAAAAGTGTTACATCTTGGTATAAAAAGTGTTACTTCTGTTGGCGAGTAAAAAATGGCGGGCAAAAAAAAAAATGGCGTGAACGGTCGCATGGCGTACGACCGCCGCATAGTAGTCCTCCCCTCAAATATTTAACCAAAAACTTAATCGCAAAATCTTGGAAAAAACGCGTTTTTCCAAACGCTTAGGAAAAACGTGTTTTAAAAAAAGCGCAGTGGCATTTTTGTAAAATAATCAGAACTTCTCAACGGTTCTGGATATAATTATAAAACCTTCTGGATATGATACTGATAGCCAGAACCTTTGAAAGTGATAGCCAGAATGTTGGTAGTGGTGCCCTAGGCACGTTTAATAAACGTTGTAATTGTTATCATTTATTTCATATCAATAAAGAAATGTTTTGATTATTATTGTTGTTCATGTTTACTTATAATAATCTCCGTCCCTAGTACTTGTTAAGCACTAGTATAAAGGCTAAATGATCATGGGATGATCATGTTAGATTTATGGGTACTTGTTTGGAACAAGGTACTGGACATGACTCGCTGTATGAGATTTATGTCATGGTCTATATCGTACATATATCTCATATTAGTTATGTCATTCGAATCCTTAGACATGAAGTTATTATAGTCTTCCACTTGATGAACATTATGTTTGACATATTCAAACGCTACCTTTAACCGGGAAGTTATAAAGGGTATGATTGGCATAATCGGATTCACGTAGGGAAGAGTAATAAAGAGTAATAAGCTAAATGGATTTGTCCCTCTTCGGAGAGATCTCAAGCTTAGGCCTCTCGTAGGAATGATGTTGATGAAAATGTTCGGCCGGACTCAAATGAATTGATTAGATCAATGTCATTTGGATTATCAACATATTCGGAATCGAGAAAGTATTGAACAAAACAAGTTGACTTGTTGACCATGACTTGTGTTCAATGAGATTGTGGACAAAGGGATTGTGACATGTTCTAAAGGAATGCGAACTTGTATCTAGTTATACTATTTGGGTAGGTATGACGGTTTGCTAGAACCTAATCATATCTTATGGATTCATGTTTGAGCCCATTGCCAACTTAGTATAATCTTAGAGGGTCATAAACAATAGAACGAATCTTAAATAAGGACTATATTGGAATTTGGTAAATAGGGAAATCTGGGAAAGTGTGCGACCGCACATAATGTCTTGGGCGGCCGCACAGTTTGGCTCAGAAAGTACCAGAAACCTTCCAAATAGATGTGCGACCGCACAGGCTGTCTGGGCGGCCGCACACCATGTCGAGACTGGTTTCCTAATTTAATTTTGAAAGGAATTTTGGACGGGTTTAGACACAAGTTTCCTATTTGGAATAGGTCTAACTTGTATATAAACAGCCAAATTCGGCCAGAATCAGAATATAGCTTTTGTGCAAGTCTCCAAAGAGTTTGAGAGAATTTTATTTTGTTCTAAGACATCTTAGATTGAGGAACAAAATAATACACAAACAAAATTCCATATAGTTCATATTGATTGTGAAAACGTGTTTCACAAATTTTGGTCTAGCAACCAAGATCAAGTGTTCTTGATATTCGTTCGTGGTGTGGATACCGCTAGAGGGTGAAGCTTATCATCTTCTAAGTTCGTGTTCTTACTTTTGTGATCAAAGCTTCAAATTCTCCACCAAGATCAAAGACCAAATTCAAAGTCATCAAGGGTTAGTTTTTCTAGTATTCATATTGTTGTATTTGATTTAATCATATGAATGGATCTATGGGCTTTGGGTTTCATAAAATTTTGAATGCTATATTCCGCTGCGCATGTTACTACGAAACCCAACACAGAATGGTTCTGGATATCAATATAAAGCCTTCTGGATATGAGATTGATAGCCAGAACCTTTGAAAGTGATAGACAGAAGGGTCATGGATATCAATATAAAGCCTTCTGGATATGAGATTGATAGCCAGAACCTTTGCAAGTGATAGCCAGAAGGGTCCTGGATATCAATATAAATCCTTCTGGATATGAGTTTGATAGCCAGAACTTTTGAAATTGATAGTCAAAAGTTTTTTTCTGGATTTTTTTTAGAGGAACATAAGCTTTAATAGATAGCCAGTGACAATGTTTAGGACGTCCAGTTGCTGTGTTACGAATGTCCAGTTAGTGTGGTGAGGACTGCCAGATGATTTTGAAAAACACGTTTTTCCTAATCTTTAAGAAATACGCGTTTTACAAGAGAGCAACTCAAAATTAATAATCAACATTTAGATTTTTGATTAATTTCAACAAATGGATTTCTTTACTAAAGAATAATTTACTCCGTATTTCACGTTTTTTTTTTTTTAGTTTGTTTACGCAATGTTTTGGTTATGGACTCATGGTGATGTGCATGAAACTATGAATAAAGGGGTATGCTTAGACTATCTCCAACAGTTTAGTGTAAAAATTACACTACTATTTATAATAGTGCAATTTTTACACCAAATATTTCCAACAGTTTGCTTCAAATCTTATAATACTAAATAAGAATATGATAAAAATATTCATTATTATTTCACATATATAAATAATAGTAGGTTATATAATTTTATATTGTAAAATATTTTATATATATCAAAAAGAAAAACAAAAAACGGATATTTAAAAAGAAAAAGAAGAAGAAAATGGTATATCGCAGCACTATCCCTTGCACCAAATTTGAAGCAAGTGATAAAGTTGCTCTATTACTAAGATAGACTTATCTGCTAAAAAAAAAAAAAAAAAAAAAAAAACAAAGAAAAAGAAAAAAAGAAAAAGATATAAACTGTTGATCTTTTGATTCAGGGGATTGCTTACTTTTTTTTTCTTTTTTTTTTTTTTTGAATCAAATGGAAATGCTCACTTTTTTACAAGCTAGTAACATATCATTCATTCAAGGCAATTGACATCGTGTCACAAACTCCTATTAAGTCTGTTACAGATCTATTGTTTAGTCTATTATAAATTCCTGTGAAGTTTCATCACGAATGGAACCTAAATCTTATATATATATATATATATATATATATATATAATATATATATATATAGGGTCGCGCTCCTGTGAGAACCATTTTATATGAGAACCGTGAGAACCAATCATAACCATTAGATTAGAAAAAAAATCAAGGGTCCAGATGTTAGATACATTGGATACACTTGGATACATTAGTTAATTTTCGAAATACAATTGGATACATTAGTTTTTAACATAGTGTATCCAAGTGCAACACTTAGATACAATACTTATTAACCTATTGTATCCAAGTGTAATCGAATTTTTTGTAATGTATCTAAGTGTATCAATTGTATCTAACATATGGACTCTTGATTTTTTTTCTAATCTAATGGTTATGATTGGTTCTCACGGTTCTCACGATATTTATGTTCTCATTTGAGCACCTACCTACCTATATATATATATATATATATATTAAACTTGGTGAAGAGGACTATGGTTTTAACACATAGACAACCATAGGTTAAAGCTTCATTTGTGTGAAGCCACATCATCACCATCCTAAATGTGTGTGACTTTTGATATTCTCATTATTAGCTAATACTATTAGCTCATAATATTAGTTATGATATAAGTTAACTATTACTATTAATAGTATTAGTTAACTATAATAGTTACTATACAAGTTAACTACTACTATTAATAGTATTAGTTAACGATTATAGTTAATATATTAGTTAACTATTACTATTAATAGTATTAGTTAACTATAATAGTTACTTTATAAGTTAGTTTTTACTATTATAGTATTAGTTAACTATAATAGGCTATATACATTAACTATTACTATTATTAGTATTAGTTAATTATAATAGTTATTATATAAGTTTAATTATTAATTTTTAATATTAACTAATTATAATAGATACTATATCTATTAACTATTACTATTAATAGTATTATTTTATTATAATAATTATAATAATAATAATTATTATATAGATTAATCATTGCTATTAATATATATTAACTATTACTATCAATAATATTAGTTAATTATAATAATTATTATAATAATAGTAATCATATAGATTAACTATTATTATTAATAGTATTAATTAAAATAATGATTACTATATTAGTTAACTATAATTAAAATATTTTTTTGAGAAATAGTATTGGTTTCCCGTACAGAGCACGGGTTACCCGCTAGTTCCTGTGGAGTTTCACTACGAATGGAACCTATTACAGCGAATGATACTTGCTGGCTCTCCAAAAATCTCTCATAGACTTCCTGCGGCACTTGGTTGTCCTTTTCTCATAGACGTCCCGCGCCATCTGAATGATCACCTGTAGACGCCTCCATCCGCCCTCAAATTGCAAACCTTTGCTTTTAGGGAGAGTCGAAGCTGCGATCCCACTATATGTAGGCCTTAGACATCCGAATAACATTGGGCCGTGAGATTTAGGTACGGAAATGCTTACTAAGACGACCCCGTTGATTTCTTGAGTGGGAGGGACCCATTAAGCCGCCATTTCCCCGAATTTCTCCTCAAATAATTTACTCAAGTTTTTTTTTTTTTTTTTTTTTTTTTAAGGAAATTATCCAAGTTTAATAAAACAAAATTATTGTGAGTAGCGTGAAGTAGGCATCCCAATAGATACAATACTGTAAGTTAGGTTCATTTGAAAACGACACATATTAAATCTTGAAAACTATCTTTCCAAACACTGCTTTCATGAGTTTACAGTTAACTGCTTTTAATAATTGAAATTTAGCGACATTTTCACTATTCGAGAGAGAACTTTATTTTATTGGTTTTGTTTGTGGTTGAGATCGATTTAGATATTTTATGGATCTCACATAATATTAAAACATTTCGGCTGCCGAGAAAAAAAAACGTGGCAAAATCGGGATCCTTCATATAGACTGGTGGAACCAACTTAAAGGTGGAGCAAATCTAGTTCCCTCGTTCAATCTATCTTTGACTGCCCGTCTAACAAATTGTTAAATGTGACCAAATTTTAACCGTTGTTGAAAGCTGGGAAAGAAAAAAACATTAATTGGATAAACAGTTCCACGTACAGTCCATCACCCTCCCTACGCATAAATGTTGGGTTGGTCTCCTGTAAAATGCGTTTTTCCTAATGGTTAGGAAAAACGTGTTTTTCAAAACCTCCAGAAGATTTTATATTGATATTCAGAAGGCTTTATACTGATATCCAGGACCCTTCTGGCTATGACTTTCAAAGGTTCTGGCTATCAATCTCATATCCAGAAGGTTTTATATTGATATCAAGAACCAGATAACCATTCTGGCTATCACTTTCAAAGGTTCTGACTATTAATTTCAAAGGTTTTGCTATCAATCTCATATCCAGAAGGCTTTATATTGATATCCAGGACCCATCTGGCTATCACTTTCAAAGGTTCTGGCTATCAATCTCATATCCAGAAGCCTTTATATTGATATCCAGAACCATTGAGAAGTTCCGATTATTTACAAAAATGCCACCGCATTTTTTTTTAAAACACATTTTTCCTAAGCGTTTGGAAAACGCGTTTTCCCAAGATTTTGCGATAAATGTTTGGACGTTTCACTTTTGACATTGTGAGAATTGTACGAATCTCAAGTCGTATGAATCAAAATGTTGGGCATATAAATTAAGAAAAAGTAAGAAAGATAAACAATGAAATGAGGTGTTTATGAGTATGAAACATTATACTCTCTCCGTCCTATTTTAAGAGTTAAAAAATGGGTGGGTTCAAGAATTAAGAAAAATGTGATGTGTTGTTGGGTAGGAGAGAGAAACTGGGGCAGAGAAGAGTTAGTGGATAATTGTTGTGAGTATGACATGTAGGACTCACTTCCATTTTAAGATTTTGACTTTTAAAATGGGACGCTCTTTTAGAAATTTTTGACTTTTAAAATGGGACAAAGGGAGTATAGGAGAGAGGATAAGTGGGAGGAATAGTAAGTTGATTATTGTTATGAGTGTAAAAGTAAAGTAAAAGAAAATGAGTGGGAGGAATAGTAAAACTTCTTTGCTATTTTTGGGCAGTTCACAGTTCACACTAACCTGAGACGGATGAAAAAAGCAATAAGTTTACACTAACCTGAACTTGAGACGGAGGGAGTACATACTACAAGTTAATTTGTAATTAATTTTAATAACTTGCTTAGATAATACTATTATATAAGAAAAAAAGGAAAAACTTTTTGTGAGTAGTGAATGTGCATGTGAATGCTTTCACACTAACACACATGGAGGGAGGAGCACGCCAAGACCGACAGCAGAGATCATACTACAAGTGGGTGTTTAATCATTTCCATCCATTCAGATTGAGTATGGAGCAAAATCAAATTAAACTAATTAAACATTTATTTAATTAATTCAAAATACTAGTAATACTAATCAAGTATATACATCGTCCCACAGAAAACAAAAACACTTATTCCACCGCCACCGCCTGTCTTTCATCATCGTCACCACCATCTTCGTGTTCATGCCAGCCAACTTTATTCTCCCCAAACGGTCCTACTAATTCATTCATTTTATTATTAATACTTGCCCTAATTTTCACCCTTGAGATATAATACAAAACTTGTTTTACTGAATTTTGCTAATTATCCTTACAAGTTATTTTTGCTCTATACTCCCTCTGTCCCACCCGAATTAAAATTTTTGGGTTGAACACGGGGATTAAGGAAAAAGTGTAAGTTGAGTCAGTGGCGAAGCCAGAAATTTTGGTCAAAGGGGTCAAAATTGCTTTGGAAAAAAAATATACTCATCATATAGAAATTTGGAATAGAAGGGGGTCAAAATGATACCATAGTACAAATTTTATAAAAAATAAAGGGGGTCGAAATAGAAAAAAACAATATTTTTAGTGTATTTATTGAAAATTTAGAAGTACTAAAATGACATTTTCCAAAATTCAAGGGGGTCGAGTGACCCCCTTCTCTCCTTCCTAGCTTCGCCAGTGAGTTGAGTAGATGTTGTGAGTATGCAAAGTAAAGTAAGAGTGAAAGTGAGGTAGAAAATAATAAGTGAAAAGTTGTTGTGAGTGTGAATGTGAGTCCCATTAAACAAAAATCTTCTATTTTTGGGTTGTCCTAATTCGAGTGGGACATCTAAAAAGGAAATTTGTCCTAATTCGAGTGGGACAGAGAGAATATATTTTAAATATGTATCGCAATTGATTTGTCAATTTCTATACTCCCTCTTCCCCTAAATTAATGTCCATTTTCAAGAATTTTTTGTCAAAAAATGAATGACTTTTTTGGTAAAAACTTTGTCCATAGGGGTTAATTACAATTTAAGGCCTGAACTCCATATGGTGTTCCCCAAGCGGGGCCTTAAATATATTTTTTGGCGAATCAGGGCTTAATACGGTTTTTTTCCATCATTTTATGGCTTTTTGACGGAATTCGTTAGAATTCCTGTTAAGTGCTCATGTGCCCGGCACGTGATCGACAAACTGGTTAGTGTAAAGCTTATATTAACTCTTGAGGGGCTAAATGTAAGATGTAGGAGATGAGGGGCAAAATGGAAAAAAAAACCTCAAATATTACACCCAACCCCATCCTCATCCTCAAAATCTCTCCCAGATTAAGCCTTCCCTCCGGCCAACCTCTGCTTCTTTGCCGCATACCACCAACCACCACTTATCTCCACCACCCAATTAAACCCAAAGCCACCGCCAGCTTCTCGAATTTGGGTAGAAAATTCCTAAACTCCTCCAATTTCCCACCCATCGCCTTGGAAAAATACTCGAATTTGTGCAGAAAATTCTTCTCATTGTTGAAAGTAAACAGGGAAGGACACTTCAATACCATTTCCACTGCATCCCTTTTCGAAAACCCGAAATTCACAAGCAATCCACTTTAGGAGTCAGATTTTTCTCGACGCTGGAGACAAGCAAAATTGGGTCCTGATACTCCAATGCTTCCGAATTGTCGAACCCGAGGTTCTGGAGATAAAACAAAGTGGGTTTGAGCTGATCTTTAACGCAGGAAACTAGCAATCTGGGGCATTTGTTGATGACCCGACAGAGATTTTGATCTGGGATTTTGAGATCGTGGGCAAGGAAGTTGTAAATTGGGCTGAGGTCGGATTTGATATCGAAAAAGGTGAGGATTTGAGGGCACATGCCGAAGATTCTTGTGAGGACGTTTTGGTGGATGCCTTTCGATTGGAGGAAAGAAATGATGTAGTGGAGAAGAAATTTTTTTTGGGCGGTGGAGATCGGTGGTGGCGCTTCCAGTTGATGGTTTGGGGAAATGGGTGTTGGGTGGGATTGAGTGGTTGAGAAGATGAAGGGGGAATGGGGTGGTGTGAACGAATTTGTCAGATGGGGTGTTTTTTTTTTTTTTTTTTTTTTTTTTATGTAAGATAGTTTATTTATAATTTTCTTTATTTTTTAGTGTACTTTTTTAAAGCAACTTATTTCAAATTTAAATTTTAAAAGTATATTAAGATAATATTTAATTTATGAATTTATCATTAATAAATTTATAATATTTCGAATTTTCATTTATTTAATGAGAATTATATTTTTCTTAAATGATAATTACGTTATTTATTTTAAAGTTTCATAATATTTCTATTTTTCATTTATTTAATGATAATTATATTTTTTTTTTTAAAAATAAAATTACGTTATTTATTTTAAATTTCATTAATTAATATTTAAATAATAAATTTAGTTTTCAACCCTTTATAGTTAAAAAAAAATTCATTAAACCCCTTAATAGTTAATGTCAACTTCAAACTAACCAATCCGTAGGTCACGTGCACGGCACATGGCGATTTAACAAGATTTCTAATGAATTTTGTCAAAAATCCCTAAATTGGTCAAAAAATTGCACTCCGAGCCCTAATTCGCCAAAAAATATATTTAAGGCCCCGCTTGGAGAACACCCTATGGAGTTCAGGCCCTAAATTGTAATTAACCAAATTTTTTACTAGTCTTTTTATACCTGCAAAACTAAATGTTTGGAAATGGGATTACATGATTATATATAAATCTTTGCCACTTAATTATATAAAATGTAAAAAACCTGATATTTCTTAAAATAAAATTTGAACATTTATTTAAAAGACAGAAAGAATAAATAATAAATAATGCTACGAAGGAAGTACATTAGAGGTAAACAAAAATTGTGGTGCCATTCATTGGTTGGACTAATGTTGAGGACCAAATCAAATCCTTCTCCATAATGATGAATTTGTATCCTTGTCTATGTCACAATATTAAAAGGCCTTAAGGTACAAATGATTGCAATTCCATAAATGTAATTTGGACTTATTAATTCTTTTTTCCATGTTGATGATATGTTCCTTACTGGGAAGTTTTGTCCCACTTCATTTCATTATCAACAATGGTCTATGAACATCATATCACCATTACCATTAGTACTTTATTCTTTTGCCGTGAGTACGAATATATTTTGAGCAATAATTTTATGTTGATCTAATTATCCTAATGGAGATTTTGAACTTGTTATTGATACTCCATTATATGTACTACCAATATCAATATCTAGATGTTCATTAACATAATTGAAATAACTTAAAATTATTTATCAAAATACCTTCGTGCTAACAGCAAAAAAATAGGACTCTTACTCAGGTAGTAGTATATTTCCTATTACAATACTACCACCGTCCTGGAAAATTAATTTTATTTTATTTTTGATTGCCAATAAAAGTAAATTTTGATCGAAGTATATTTTAAGATGATTAAAATAAAGATCATATTTTTCAATAAAAAAATAAATTTAGTGTAACTTTGTAATTTTATCACTGTATGAATAATGCACAAAAAAAAGTAAATCAGATTCCTTATAAATGTTAACAAATCAAATGCGAAATTGCGAGATGAATTTGAGACGGAGGGATTATTTATTCATTTTCTTGTGTGTTGCTATCTGTGATATGGAACTATATACTTATTAAATTACACTCGGTGGACTTGTATACTACAGCTAAGTACATAAGAAAAATCATGTTACAACTTCTAATAGAGAGAGCTGTAGTTATAGGAAAGAAAATTATATAGATCAAATAAAGAAGTAAATTAAAATCCCCTCTCCGTTTCAAATGATGTTCAAATTTTAAGATAGTCATTAGACTTTCAAGAAAGGGGAAATGACAATTTAGGTTCCAAAGTTTAGGGGGTGTGTGCCAATAGGGGTCTGATGTATCAATTTTGTCAATTTAAGGTCCAAAGTTGTAAAAGTTGTGCAGGTTAGGGTTTTTTAACGATTCTGTTAACAAAATCCATTTAAGTCAAACGTGTTTTTGCACGTGGACTTAACTGGAGTTTGTTTTGAATATTTGGATGGTTATATCGTCATTTCAGACAAAGAAAATTAATAATATTTTTTTTGAAATATTAAATTTTATTTTCTTATATTAAATTAACTAATAATTAAAATTTTATTAAAATACATTTTCAAGAAATAAAATAAATAAAAAAATTCATTTAGAATCACTATAAAATAAAATGTATAATTTTAAAAAGAAAAAATAAAAAAAAAATTATATTAAAAAAAATACTTAATTTTTTAAAAAAGAAGAAAGTGGGGATCGGACATTTTTTTTGTGTGGTGGTTAGTATTGTTCATTATTAATAGTAGTATTCTAATTATTTCATTTTTTCATAAAATTATTTTTTATTAATAATTTTCCTTGTTTATAACTTCATTTTTTGTGTTTCCAAAAAAAAAAAAACACTTTAATTTTTATTTTTTTTTTGATTTATTAGTATTTTTTAAATTAATTAAAATTATTCGAAAAAATAATAATAAGAGTAAATGACAATTTAGGTTCTACTGTATAAGGGATGTGTGAAATGACACAAAGCCTAGACGAACATCCAAAACAAACTTCAGTTAATTGCTTCTGTTACTTAACTGAATTTTCTTTACAATTTAGTCCAAAAACCCTTAATTGACTAACGTTGTCAACTTTGGACCCTAAATTGACAAAATTGATACATCAGACCCCTATTGGCACCCCCCCCTAAACTTTGGACCCTAAATTGTCATTTCCCGTTCAAGCAATTACATTTATATAAAAACAAATAAATACACCGACTATTTTCTTTATATTTCGCTATACACTTATAACATACTACTCTCTCTGTCCCTAAATGAGTGCCCAAATTTCATTTTAAGGGACACTGAAAATCTCAACTTTTTGAACAATTTGGTAACAACGATTCATATATAATCTTGTAATCTCCTTCCCAAACCTTTAGTTTTGCACGTATAAAGAAACGGGTGAAAAAAGTTTCGAAAAAAAACGTTTAGGGAGAAAGTTATGTTAAAAAAAGACACTCATTTAGGGACAAAGATTTCTTAAAAATGAAGACTCATTTAGGGACAGAGGGAGTAGTACACACTTAAAAGTTGTAACTTTAAGGTTGATCATTTTCAAATAGTACTTTCTCCTAAAATTTTGGTCCAAAATAAGTGTCACTTTTGAGTTAAAAAGTTTTTCTTACATTTGTATTGAAATTTACTTTGTTTTATTAATTGTCTTAGTATGAGACATTAATATAAGAAGGATGCAGCTGATTTGTTTTTACTTTGTTTGAAATAGTACTTCCTCCTATCTAATCTAGCCGTTCCAAATTGATAATCTCATTTAACATTTCAAGCATTTTAATGTTACATTATAAATTTTGAAATTCCGTGATTTTGAAAGCTTAATTTTAGAAATGTGGCTATTTTGGGACAAATAAAAGAGAAACATGATTATTATTTTGGGACTGAGAGAGTATAATACTTTCCTAAACAAAATGGAACTTATCAATGAAATGCCTTATAATAGGGAAGTTTGTGCACGTTGTTGTTATTGTTATGGGACGGAAGGAGTAATTATTAAAATGGTAAAGTGGAATAAATGACCTATTTTTTTTTTCCATGAGAAAAAAAAATGACCTAAAGAGATTAAAAACCAATATAGCTTTATGGCTGGTTTCAAATAAATAAATAAAAATTTTATGACAGATTGATAATTTGATAGTGATATGTGAGATAATTAATTATGGATCATCGAATAATGAACACTAAATACAGCTCAACTCATCCGTAAAGCTTAATATATAGTACTCCCTCTGTCTCCCTCCGTCCCACTCCGTCCCAAAATGATCTTCACATTTGACAATTCAAACTTTTTAAGGATATGAACACTTGCTTCACTAGCCATATTGTGTTTATGCACATTTAAGTCTAAATTGTAGAAATGAGAAGAACTTTTTGGGACAATGAATAATGGTAAATGCGAAGATCATTTTGGGACGGGGGAGTATATAATCACCACCTATGAGTTGATAATGACTTCAGTAAACATTAATCCTAAATACTTCCGCGCACCAAAGAAAAAGAAAGGGGAGAAATATATTAAATCCTAATTACTCCATCTGGTTCACCTTCATAGTTAACTATTCATTTTCTGAATATTAATCGTACATATTAAGAGAGTAAGAGCCAACTTTTAAAAATTAAGCTTTAATAAGTTGTTTTTTCTCAAAAAAAAAAAAACACGAAAAATTGTTTTGGACAAAAAATTTGGTCCAAATGTGACAGTTATTTTGGACCGGAGGGAGTAGTCGTTTTAGAAGTCTAAACATTTTTCAAATTATTTGACGTTCCTGCCTTTTGTTGATCAAATGGACCAAATTGTCCTTTTCGTCTTTATGATAATCTGTATGCTTGTCTTCCATCCCTTGACATCTTTGTATCTGTGCCATTCATTATCTTTCCAAACAAAACTCTTTATATTCTTGGTGTGAGATAAAGGGTAAATAAGGAAATGTTATTGATAGTTAATGAAGTCATTGGTTTATGTGTTGGAGGCTAAAACGACTATTATAAAGGAATGGAGGGAGTATAGTAAAACAACTTCCAACGTAAGGGTAAATTTAGAATTTTAATTGCTTTGACCCAAAAATAACAGTTATTTTGGATTAAAAAATTTACTCAAAAGCGACAGATATTTTGGACATGAAGGAGTAGTAGACATAAATCAATTGGACACCACCACCTGAAATATTGGTACAAACTAGGCATAAGTAAAACTGGCACATCGGCGATGATTAGGAATATATACTGTATATTTTTTTGAATAAAGTTGATACGCATTGTTGGTATTCTCAAAAATAAAAGCCCAACCATGACTCAGGGCCTCCATTATCGGCCCACATCCTCCCAGTAGCCCATAAGCCAACGATTTTTTTTTTTTTTTTTTTTTTGTTTTCAGAGTACATACGCCAAAGATCTTAAAATCTTTTTATATCTATATTACAATACAAAACAAGAATAACCGCTACACAAAGAGCGGGTAAGATTGAATCTCAGAAAATGATCTAACGGCCTAATATTAATTTAAAGTAATCAACTATCCCACTCCCCACGGTAGTTATATAACCTCTCCACTTTAGAAAGAGAAACTTTCAGTGATTCAGATTGGTACAAAAGATTATTAAAAAGGAAAAATGGACTGATACAAAAATATGATAGAAATGAAAAAAAAAACTTAATTAATGTGATTTTGGGTTATGAAAAAGAGGAAATTGAATTAAGGTTAAGGAGTTTTATGTGAGAGGACAAAATTAAATAGGATTATTTCTTCCTTTTCATAACGTCACCGTGCCAATGGCACGGGTAAAAATACTAGAATCTATACTATAATAGAAAGCAAGAATAACCGCTTTACAAATAGCGGCTGTGATTCATCCTCACTTATCAAATCCAACGGCTCAAAAGTGTCTCGCAAAACAACCGTTTTTCAACTCCCCCATCATGAATAAACTGACTTATCAAAAAATGCAGGCTGATCTCTTTCTTTTCCAATCCCCAAACAGTTTCACAACCTCCTTCACTCTGCACACACTTCATGAAGTACCAATTAGTATTTGGTACTTCATGTTGCGTAATTGCATATTGTTTTTATACTGTCACCGTGCCATCGGCACGGGTAGGAGTACTAGTTACCTACAATTAATAGTGATACATACTCCCTCTGTCCCAGCTCACTTGAGACTTTTTGATCAAAACTGGTCAACTTAAGGTCGGTTTGACCAACACTTTATAGAAATATTTGTGATCCAAATAAAAATAAAAAAAATGTAAAATGATCACCATTAAAATCTTCTCAATAACAATTTTTAAATTTTTTTTGGAACATAAATATTTCTATAAAGTGTTGGTCAAACCGACCTTAAGTTGACCAGTTTTGGTCAAAAAGTCTCAAGTGAGCTGGGACGGAGGGAGTACACGGTAAGAAAATCTACACTACAATACTTCCTCCACCCGAATGATTGTCTTAATTTGATTTGTTGGTTAACTTAATTAAACTACAATAATAATAGACAAAAATTTGTATGAGAACACCATGAGCCGTCTCATAGTAGAGACGAGTCATTTTTTACCCATGACCCAGGGGCATTTTTTTTGCTTCTTTATATATATATATATATTGTGTTTTTTCGGTTTGCCAAAAGTAATAGTTACTATAACTAAATGTAACAAACGTGTTACATATATGTAACAACTTGTATACATAAAAGTAATATATATATATACAGAAAACTAACAGTGTTTTTTTTGTTTTCTTCATTTGCAAAAAATAATACTTATTATAACTAAAATGAATCAGAAGAACCATACTAAGTCTGTCCTAAAATAAATGTCCAAAAAGCAATTTCAGACATTCATTTTAGGACGGAGTGAGTATAATTTGGAAGTACATGATTAAGTTTGAATCTTCCAACAAGCAAACAAGCACGGGGATGGAACCAAATATCATAACACAGAAGCTGAAAAAGGAACATTCTTTTCTACTTATCAGAAGAAGGGAAAACTAGAAAATGTTTAAAAACTAAAAAGTCCCAACATTAAGTCCATTGGAATTGCAATAGTAAAAAGTTTATGAAAATTCCTAAATGATTTAAGCGAATAGAGACGGCACAAAGATAAACCGACCACGGCATTAACCAAAAGTTGATCCATCCCAACCCCAGTCTGATAAATAATCAACGGCCAACTAATTGTCAGGAATGCAATTACACAGCCCAAGCTTATTTTCACCCTTTTAACTTCATTTGATCTGAATGTTTTCAAATTAAAATTCTTAACCAACCTATCACAATTTTATAATTTGATCAGATGCAAACATATCAACAAGAAGCACATTATTTTATCGCAAAATCTTGGGAAAAAACATGTTTTTCCAAACGCTTAGGAAAAACGTGTTTTAAAAAAAACGCGGTGGCATTTTTGTAAATAATCGGAACTTCTCAACGGTTCTGGATATCAATATAAAGGCTTCTGGATATGAGATTGATAGCCAGAACATTTGAAAGTGATAGCCAGATGGGTCCTGGATATCAATATAAAGCCTTCTGGATATGAGATTGATAGCAGAACCTTTGAAAGTGATAGCCAAAACCTTTGAAAGTGATAGCCAGAAGGGTTCTCTGGTTCTGGTATCAATATACAGCCTTCTGGATATGAGATTGATAGCTAGAACCTTTGAAAGTGATAGCCAGAAGGGTCCTGGATATCAGTATAAAGCCTTCTGGATATCAATATAAAGTCTTCTGGAGGTTTTGAAAAACACGTTTTTCCTAACCATTAGGAAAAAACGCGTTTTACAGGAGACCAACTCTTATTTTATATCTAGATATCCTTAAAGATTGATCAGACCATTGCAAATAAAACTCTTCTCCCTCAGATGAATGTCCATTTTCAAGATTTTTTTGTCCAAAATAAACTTATATAGAAAAAGAAAGTAAACAGGTAGAGGAGAGGAGGGGGGGGGGGGGGGGGAATGTCAAAGAAGCAGCATAGTATGCAAATCAAGAATAAGTCGTGTAAGTATAGACTGTATAGCTACCCATGAAATGTGATAGTGGTGATAGATAGGCATCCAGTCACATACAATGTTAAGGTGTGGTCTGCATAACTGGTCCTAGATGAAAATATAGTACATTTGAAGCACCAATCCATCCTAAAATTTAGTAAGACTATTTATACGAGCTCTAACAAAGCATTCACGGTAACTACAAATAAACATTGTTCATAGACCTATAACTCGGATCACAACTAGTCTCATTTCTGAAATTGAACGTTAAAAACCACCAAACTTCGTAAACTACCCACAACAAATAATACACCTCACTTCACTTGCGTTGTTGTTGTTTTTAGAGGAACCATGGTGCTAATGTGATTGTTTAACACTACCAAGGATAATTATGGAAAGAGGAATAAATCACTAAAATGATTGAATAGTCAAAAGGGACTATCAATCTAGGACGGAGGGAATATCGTTCAATAGCCAATCATGTGTAGAGGATTAGTTGAATCACTAGTATCACTACATATAAAATTACCAATAAATAAAGAAGTAAATACTCGTCGATAAGATTTTAATTTTAACTACTAGTCATTTTTAGATGTCTCTTAAAATAAAATTTGGGTACTTCATTGGGCTAAAGGCTGGACATGTTTGTAACTGTTATCTGTTTTTTTATGTTTGGGCTTATAAAAAACTAAAGTACAAGTGGGTGACTCTCCTATGAAAACTATGAGAGAGTGCCAGTGGCTTAATGTTATCATTCTTTATAATATGTGAGTAAGTAATTCAAATTTGTTGTCATAAAATTTTGGTGCGTCAGTCTTATCTTTCTTTGTTTGTGTTTGCTCATTAATATCAATCTTTGTTTTTGAAACTAGTGCCATAACATTTACTCCCTCCGTCCCCCGTTTTAAATTGCAAAATTTGTTATTTTAGTTGTCCCATAAAAATTATAAAATCTAAAAATGATTTTTTTTATCCGCTTACATACTTACATTAACTAGCCCACTAACTATTCTCTACCCTACTTGCTCTCTCTTATCAAACTATCTATACTCATAACACATCACCTTTTCCATTTTTCTTTAATTATCGTGCAAAAACGATTTTGTGTAATTTGAAATGAAACAGAGTGAGTTATACTTCCTCTGTCTCATTTGCTCATTTGAAATAAGAAAAAGAATATATTCCGAGGATTAAGAAAAATTGTACCACTCGCAATGTCACAAAATAAATGACTATTTTTTTAAAAAAAATATCTCAAAACTAATGACATTTTCACAAAAACTGGGCCCTACATGTGTTTATGTCAAAATATTTTCTCTATTTATTACACTTGAAAAATTTAGAAGCTTTTTTTTTACAAGCTAGTTACATATAATTCATTCAAGGTAATTGTCATCGTGTTACAAACTCTTATTAAGTCTATTACAATTTATTGTCTTGTCTAGTACAAATTCCTGTGGAGTTTCACCACGATTAGAACTTATTACAGCGAGTGATACTGCGTCTCCGAAAATCTCTTATAGTCGTCCCGTCCCATCTGGTAATCCTCTTGCCATAGACGCACATCTCGCGCCATCTGAATGATCACCTGTAGATGCCACCAGCTGCCCTCAGAGGGGCATAGTAACCAAGGTTCTCCACTTGCTCCAGGGGGAGTCGACCTCTACTATGTGGAGGCCATACGCATACCATACCATTTGGCCAAGAGGCCTTAAGTAAATTTAGAAGCTAAGAAAGTAGAGATACATTTCATAAATTTTATTACTAAAAGTATTAAAAAGTTAAATTTCTTCAATTTCTTTAAAGTTTAAAAAATACTTTTATTTTGGGATGGAGAGTAATATTAAAGTGTTAAGAGTACAACAAAGTGATGGGAGGTTGTTAGTGGGATAGAGAAGAGTAAGTATGGTAGTATTCTGTTGGAATTTTGGTTTTGATAAAGTGGATTTGACCAACTTTTGACCAATAATTCCATGAGGTTTCAGTTTATGAAAATGAAAATTAATTGCATATTTGCACTCCATATTTGAAGTAGATTAATTTGATATATTTACTTTCTCCAATCCAATTTAGGGTTAATGAGAAATTAATGTTCAAAATATGCAAATTGAAGTGGGTATATGAAGAGTTTATGCGATATGAAATATCTCACGATGCTTTAAGAATGAAAGTAATAAGTGTATTTAACTGGATCAATCTAAAGATGAGTCATCAAGTGGTTTCCTAATTGGGTCAACCTATTGGACCATTGGGCCATCCATGCAATTAGTGGCCTAATTGTGCTACTTTTGACTAGCTTCGACCACGAGGATGGTGCGAAGCACCATCCGAGCTGCGAAGGGCGCATTGAGCGCTTTAGAGGCACACTTTGCACGTACACATCGGTTGTTGGGAGCTATGGAGCCTTAAACTTTTGAAAAAGTCAACGGTGGTTCGGTTCTAGCGGCTCGGTCTAGTTCAGTAGTGGGCTGGTGGCAGTTGGGCCTAGTTTTATTAGATATGGATCAACGGTTGGACTGGAGCGGATAAGGTCCGCATTTGGATATGTATTGATTCGCCTGGGCGCGAGTCGGTTGGCTACGGGAGATCGCGTCCATTACAAGGGCCAAACTTGGGTGGTCTGGTTTCTGGGACCAGACACGATCGAACGGCCCTGATTCGCCAGACCCTAATTAGTGCCCTTTCGCCAAAGAGGTACCACAACTCTTCATTTATTATAAACAGACCTCCTGAATAAACATTGGACACACCATTCACAACAGAAACACATTCAGTAATAGAAGTTTCTGAATAAACACTAGTCAGTCAAAATTCAAACAAAATTCACTAATCTGAACAAGAAATCATAACATCTGCTAAAGAAAGTCAGATCATCTTGTTGGATAGAGTCTTCTTCAAAGTCTGAAAGTGCTAAACACAGTTATGTTCGCGAAGTCATCATTTTGAAGTGCTTCTATTGATGATTGTAAAGTCGTTTCATCTTGAAAGAAGATTGCCACAAAATCGTATCTCTTTGCGAAAATTTGTTCAACACAAGACTCGACTTCCTTTATTTGCCCGTTTGATTTAGTTTCCGCAATTCTAGTTTATCCTAATTTCCTGCCCCGTGAATTATGTTTGTTTTAGTTCATTTATATTATTTGTTATTTCATTAAATTCAAGAAAGTCTTTTATTATTTTTACAATTTTCGTAACATATTTGTTATGAATTTGACAAACAAGTCTCATTAACTTAAAAATATAAAATACTTTTCAATTTTGGTTTATCTAATTTTAAATAAGACTCTCAAATGAAAATAAAGGGCTCGTCTGGTACACAGTTCTACAAACGGAGAGTACTACCAACGGAGCAGTTTTTCAAACGGAGCTTTCTTAAACGGAACATTTTTCTGTAAATATGTTTGGTGCATCATCTTAAAACGCTAATATAAATTTAAATGTTTAATTATAGTGACATGTTTACCTTTTTATCAAAAATATGTGTTTAATTAAAATTATCTTTGAGCACATGTATTGTATCATAAATTCAATCATCAGATACTATAAACAAATATTTATTCAAATACAATCTAGTGCACTTTTTAAAGTAGTAAAATTTTATTTGTGATGCCAAATTTTTATTATTATTTTTTTTAAAAAAACAGTGACTTTTATAGAATGCACATTTTAAAGAATTGTTTTAATCTTTTTAACAACTAACCCAATTAGCCACACCAAATTGATGGTGGACTTGACATTAATGTGAAGACGAAGCTTCACAGCACTAAGCACACCCATATTTTTCTTTGAATTTCATGTTCTTCTCTGTAGGTAGGTTATTTGCTGAAATTTTTAACTTTCAAATAGACATATGAACTTCTCCTCTTCATATTTTCCCCATCGATATGGAATTTCAGATCAAAACTCGATCTTCATCCCAATAAAAAAGAGGCTATTTTGGTCAAAATACTTTATTTTTTCTGTGTTCTATCAGTTTCGTCGAGAGACGCTACAATTTCTAGCAGTGGGAACGGAGGCTACGTTGTGAAACGTAACGGACTGGAACGTGATATTGATACGCTTATTGGAAGAAAACGGCCCGTTTACGATCACGTTCTGGGACGAAACGGGGTAACAGACTGGCCCTTACTTTAATTGGAGTACGTCAGATAAAGCATTACATAAGAGTTGAAATTAATGGTCATTATTGAGTGATAACTTATTTAAATAAGGAGATAAGGCAACAATAATTCGTCCTTTCGCACTCAGCAAGAAATTGAGTCATTGAGATGAAAGTTGTCTGAATCTTTTTTACTACTCCCTCCGCCCTAAAATGATATTCACGTTTGACTATTCAAACTTTTTAAGGATATGAGCATTTGCTTCACTAGCTATATTGTGTTTATGCACATTTAAGCTTAAATTATAGAAATGAGAAAAACTTTTTGGGACAATGAAAAATGTCAAACGTGAAGATCATTTTGAGACGGAGGGAGTAGAATATACATGGGGTTATAATATTATCATAAAATACATAAAATTGGTACTGAAAACATATTCTATCTGTCTTAAAATGACAGTCATTTTTTTTATTTATGTTTGTCTATAAAAAAGATAGTCATATTACTACAATTAGTGTGTTAAAACAACTGAACTTCCAAATTTAACCTTGTTTTGAATTTATTGAGTAATGCATAGTCATTACAAGAAATAGTTTACTGCAAGTAATAATTGAAACGTAGTAAGGGTAGAAATGAAAATAAACATACGTTATTAATATGTTTGAATGGTCAAATGAGACTATTATTATAAGATGAATGGAGTATTGTATTTATGTTTTTTTTTTTCAAGAGAAGAGAGATAAGGACTTTGATTCCTCATGAGAAAAAAAATGTATTATGGTTCCTCCATCCTGGAAAATTCCTCTTGAGAGAAGAAAAAAATCTCTTATAGTCTATTCATCGCTAAAAGTTTGTTTCATTTGATTTTTTATGGTCTATACAAGTGATCTTTAACTAAATATAAATGTCAATTTAAAATTTCCAATAAAATTCTGAAAACTGTAATTGATAAATCAGTTAGTGATTTATCATGTACAATTTTTATAAGTTCATAAGGATAATTAGATTGATATTGATGTTTGGTTTAAGTTCACTTATACTATTGATTATAAAAAGTTAAAAGAGACAAACTTTTGGAAACAGGAGAGTATTTGTTTTCCAACATTCATAAAGATTATTCGTAGAAATTTATTGCAAGAATAATCTGAATACATATGTGAAATTATCAAGGTGTCTATTTATTTTTGTTGAATAGTTCGTGAACTGAACTCAGTGATGCAAAATACTTGTCCTATTAGAACTCTAACAAAACAAAGTTGTAAATTAAAACCTTGCAATTTAATTTTAAGCCATGAAATGGGTGAAAGACCAAATCAGTCTAAAGTTGCAAGCATTGTTAATTCTCACTTTTCAAGAGTTCAATTGATTATTATTTATTCTAGTATTGTCATTCACATATACTCAGTGGCGAAGCGGCGAAGCCAGGATTCTAAAGGAAGGAGGTCGAAAATTTGCCTAAAATTTTTCACGTAGTAATTCGGACAGAATCTCATTAATACAAATTTCATTTCAAATGTCCAAAATATAGGATGCAAAGCACTAAATTCTCACAACCAAAAGCAAAATCTCCAACTAATGACAAACAATGTTATAATTTTACAAAAGAAAAGCATGCACAAAATTATATCCTCTGAACCTCTGAACCATATAAAAGAAGAGTTACAATTCCTTTCTTCCAGTACACATTGTTTGGTATTGTTGCAAAATCGCTTCGTTATCCATGTTATCTCATACTTTCTCCAACTCAAGTTAGTGTGAAACAAAAAATTGAATTAAGAAAAAGTAAGAGAGATAAATAGTGGAAGGAGGTATTTATGAGTATGAAAAAATAAATAGGAGAGAGAATGAGTAAGAGTAATAGTAAACTGATTGGTGTTGTGAGTGTAAAGTAAAGTAAGAGAGAGAATGAGTGGGAGGAATAGTAAAAATTCTTTGCTATTTTCGGCAGGTCACACTAACCTAAGACGGACAAAAAAAGAAATAAGTTCACACTAACATGAGTCGGATGAAGTATATATTTTTTTTACATACGTGATCAAACACTTAGCCATCCATTCACCCCATTCAATTGCGCAAATAAATTTTCTCATCCATTCAACCCGCATTCAATTGCGCAAATAAGTTTTCACGGGATTCATAGCCGAAAAGTAATATTGATAATATTACATTGTCCACAAATATAAATATTTAAATTTATTCTAAAATAAATTTGAACTGTTATTTTAAGAGGAAGAGTTATAGTTATAAGACCATCTACAATGGCCAAAAAAATGGGTGTTGAATACCCATTCACAAAAAAAATTCACATGAATTGCTCCAATGGTGTGTGAATGGTTTATGTGAATGGGTTTGGTTGAACCCATTCAACAATGGTGAATGCAGAGAGTGTCAGCCGAAGAAGACACGCGGCGGCCACACACTGGGCCGTGTGTGGCGCGTGGAGTTCACGCGGAGAACACGGCGCGTCATTGCGTCGGCGGTTTTTTTTTTTTTTTTTCTTTTTCCTGGACTGGACGGGTGTCACCTTCTCATTGGCTGACGAATTATTTTCTTTTATCCCAATTATTTGAGCTCAATTATTTCACAAAAAATGTTTTTTTTTTAAAAAAAAAATTACACCAAAATTCCTAAAAAAAAAAATCTCTTTAAATTGACGTAAGTTTCATTGTATTTCAACACAAAAAAAAACCCATCTTTTTCTTGAAATGGATCCCAATAATAACTATTTCAACACTAATCATAAAAATAAAAAATAAATTTTAAGTGGTGGGGTATAGGATGATGAGTGGGAAAAGTGTTGAATGGAGGATTAAACAAACCATTGTAGGGTGTTTTGTTGAATGAGTGTTGAATGGATGAGTTGGAAGAGAGAGAAGCTGATGTGGAGTGATAAAGTGGGTGTTGAATGGGAAATTTCGTTTAATCCATTGTAGATGGTTTAAGGAAAAGCATTTTAAAAATAAAAAGTAAATTGCCAAAAGCAAATACTCCCTCCGTCCCGCCGGAAATTGCAAAACTTACCATTTTGGGCGTCCCATAGAAATTGCAAAATCCATAAATGGAAAGTTTTTAATACTTTTTAATTAATGGGTCCCACTTCTCATAGTCACATCCACTAACCCACTAACTATTCTCTACCCCACTTTCTCTCTCCCACTCAACTATCAACACTCACAACACATCACTTTTTTCACTTTTTCCCTTAATTCTTGTGCCATAATTTTTTTTTTAAAGTTTCCGGCGGGACGGAGGGAGTATTTGGTATTTTCAATCTCTTTGTAAGGGGGAGTGTGGGACTTGGGAGTGGCCGACAAAATAATTGCATGGTCAAAATAACTGCAAGGTGTGATTATACTATCATATGAGAAATAATAAAGTTACAATCGTGCCTTACAAAATGAGGTATCATAATTGTGTTTGTATTTTTAATTAAAGTGTGCAGGGTCCACTATCGATGTAGTCAATGAAATATCGTCACCACATTTTGTATCCTTCGTTTTGTAAACTTCTTTTGTAAGCCTAGCATTGCCCCTGTCATATTAGTATGAACTTTCATTGCATTAAGCTGCAAGGGAGTAAACTAAAGGGGAGGACTCTGCGCTTGCGCCTGCGCCAACGCCGGAATCGGAGCGGACTGGGGAGGAGAAATTGCAAACTGTGTAATTTTAGTTTTTTTTCTTTTCGTTCTATCTTCTTGTCTCCAGTACCAGATTGCATTTTTGTTTTTGTTTTTTTGTATTTTTTTTCCACACAAAACGATGCTCATGCTTCTACAGTTCTACCTCTTCTCTTATTTGCATTTCATTGCATAATTTGACGAGAGTGAGCGATTAACATAAGTTCTAATTCTGTAATTTTAGTTCTATTATCCTCAATAAATTCAAACAATTTCTATTACCCCCAAATATTTCTATAGAAGGGGGTCTTTTTTCATTTTACGATTGCCTTTAAGCTACATCAAATAACCGATAAATTATACTCCCTCCGTCCTATTTGAAGCTTCACCTTTTACCTAAATGAGTGTCCCGTTGAAAGCTTCATCATTTCCTAAAATGGTAAAAAATGTAGGCCCCACTTGTCATACCCACTCACTTTTTCCTCTCACATACTTAAATTATGGGGCCCACTTGTCATACCCACTAACTTTCCCCTCACATATTTAAATTGTAGGCTCCACTTGTCATACCCACTAACTTCTTCTGTCTCACAACCCTTCTTACACTTATCATTTTTCTTAATTTGTGTGTCATCATCAAAATGGTGAAGATTCAAATGGGACGAAAGGAGTACAATGAAAATATAAAAGGACACTCAAAACTCTCTCTTGGAAAACATCTTAAAACATTGTGCTTCCCAACATAACAATACTCGATCTAAAAAGATTCAAGAATTGAAATCCATCTCAAGAATTAATACAAAAAAGAACATGCAAGAAGAGCTCATGATTATTGAGAAGAGCAATGCTAGGGGCACAAAATAAAGTCACAAAATTTTGCTCATAAAATGAATAGAATGGATCGAGCTTGACCAAGTCAACCAAGTGAGATCAAGATCAAGCCAAATAAATATAGAATCAAGAGATTATATTTTACCTTATTTAGAGATATAGTTTACTTTATTTAGTTGATGTATTTTAGGAAGATGAGTATTCCTCAAGAATAGGGTTTAGGCTTTAGAATAAATATAGGGTTAAGTTATTGTAAATCTTAGAGAGTGAATAAACACAAATATATTATCATACTCCTCTCCACCATATTCTTAACATGGTATCAGAGCCTCCGGTATGGGGGGCCTGATTAACCAATATGCTTCCGCGACGAAAGTCCGATTGTTACCATGAATCGGTGACATGACGGAGACGATGAAGATGACGGGAGGAGCCGATGGAAGCCTCTTCGTGGCACCGATTGTGCACGACAAACACGTTGAGGAGAGACCCGTTCATGATGGCCAAGAAGCCCTTCGCGGCACGGAGTGTGCGGGACAAACGCGTTGGTGCAGACTCGGGACAGAAATCATTGTTGCCATGGTTGGCAGCATGGTGAAAAACGAACACATGGCGGGAGGAGCCCATAGAAAGCCTCTTCACGGCACGGGATGTGCACGACCAACGAGTTGAGGAGGGGCCCGACTAGAGCGGCGCTGCATGAAGAGCAGCATGCTGGAAGTTAAAAAAAAAAAAAGAATTGTTCCAAACAATTTGCGAGATGGTGCAGCACGGCACATAAAAGAACGCAGGCCAATTGCCGTTGAAGGAAAAGACATGAAGACTACTCACGTGCAGAAGAAAGATGAGGGCAAGGGTCATGTGAATGGATGACATTTTTTTTCTTTCACTCCAGTTTAGTTTTGAAAAAAAAAACAAAAAAATAAACTGGGCTGCTGGACGTAGCAGCTTGACTGTCGAGTTGTTAAGTCACTTGTGCTATCAACGTTGCACACAAGTGGACTGACGATTGAAAAACTGATTTTTTTTTCTCCCCGTTTTGATTGTCGTATTGGCAAGTTGGGTATCTACGTTGTAGATCCTCCAACTTGAGGGGGGAGTTGGAGAATAAGATGGAGCGGACCAAGACTGAATAGAATGGACCGAGCTTGACCAAGTCAACCAAGTGAGATCAAGATCAAGCCAAATAAAGATAGAATCAAGAGATTATATTTTACCTTATTTAGAGATATAGTTTACTTTATTTAGTTGATGTATTTCAGGAAGAGGAGTATTCCTCTAGAATAGGGTTTAGGCTTTAGTATAAATATAGGGTTAAGTTATTGTAAATCTTAGAGAGTGAATAAACACAAATATATTATCATACTCCTCTCCACCATATTCTTAACATGACGATATTTTATTAGTTACATCGATAGTGGACTCGCCACACTCTAATTAAAAACACCAATAAAATCATTACACCTAGAATTTTATGAGTAAAATTTTGTGACTTTTTTATGCCCCTAGTATTATTCTATATATTGGGAAAGGGTGACATTTCCACTTGGCCAAGGCATCCAATTTTGAACAAATATAGTGATACGTTACTTAGAATATTCCAATGATTCAATAGGAAAAAGGAAAGAGGAAAGAAAAGAATTATCTTAATTTCTTTTGCAATACTTATTTCCCTAGGTAACATTTATTTTCGTGTCCATTATATGAAAATAAGCATAAAAGCTTACGAGTTCATGAATTGTAGTATTAATCCGTCACACGGTGACATTAGTATCATGCGTCTTGTCAATTTTTCTTATAGTAATGCTTTATTTGTTTACATTGTTTTTATCATTATAAAATTATTTTGTAACACCCCAAATTTTCTTACTGTATCTGAGCATTAAATGACATTAAATAACAATAATTAAAATACCTCAAATTAGGGTTCTCAAACCAACCCTTTATTACATCATCAGTTCATTATAAATGCGGAAGCGTAACCATCAAAACTTGTCTCGGCAGGTAAACAACCCTAGCCATTAATGTATTTCAACTTAAACAGAGTAATTAATTATTCTTAAAATAACTAAATAATAAATCTTCAAATCTGTCGGTCCTTCTACAGCTGCTCTCCTTCCTTTTCCCTCTACTTAAATCCTGAAATAGAAATTGTAGAGAAGGGGTGAGCGAATGAATGCTCAGTAAGTTCGTACGTGACCTCCCCGGTTACTAAGGAGAGACGACCAGAACAAACACTATGAATGACTTTTGCAAGGATAGGTTCAATTACTTTTGATTTAAGACTGCAGAGCAATACAGTCATAATACTCTTAAGATTTTACCTTCAAAGGATTATGGCACTACGATCCAAAGGGATTCATTCTAGTTCCGTCAATTCCAAGGTACATTATATCCTCAATGCCAAAGGTACAATTTTTGTACACCATTAGTGTAGGTCGTAACATATATGGTATCCACACATATATGCTCGGGGTCTAGAATTATCCTTGTAATCAGACAATTCCTGAGAGAAGGCATGTGATCATTCATGCAATCCCTAGTTTAAGGACGAGTCTTTTCTAATTGAACTGTCCCGACAATGTATTTTCTAACTGGACATTGTACATTCCAACAAGTAAGTGATTAACTTACAAGTTAGGATGTGAACATACCAAGGTACAAGTATGTGATAACAAGTTTCAATCTTTGATACTTAGTGGATCAATGGGGACATCACTAAGTAAGGATTCTTCCAAAAGAACATTCAATAACGCGGAATTCATTCAAATACTATCATGCCATATTGATAGTCTAACTTATAGAAAGAAATATAGAGTTCCAATCAACAGGAGTTCAAATAACAGTAAGGAACGTAGTCCCTTACCTTGATTGATTTTCCTTGCAATGTTCTCCTTGTGCGAATCTACAAAGCATCGAATAGTTTACTTTAGTATCCTCTTACGATGTTAACTACTTCTACTTAGTTAACTGAGAGATGTGTTTTTACTTCTTTATTTCTTTACTTCTTTACTTACGTTTAAGTCTCTGACTTTGATTTACGAGTCAGTCTTTCAACTTTGATGAAATTGTAAATAAGTCCTTCAACTTTGGATTAATTACAATTTGATCCTTCAACTTTGGATTAATTGCAATTTGATACTTCAACTTTAGTTTAATTACAATTTGATCCTTTGACTTTTATTTAATTGCAGGAAGGTCCTTTGACTTTGGTTTTGTTCGTAAAGGTCCCCCAAGTTTCTTTTTAACCACTTAGACCCCTTTAACCTCAAAGGTTTCCTTTTCATTCCTTTTAACTTTAAACTTTATCAGTTTAATCCTTTTCCGTTAGGAAACTAACTGAAATCTTTTAATATTCCCTCTTCTCGTTAACTTTCTAACACTCAAGGTCTTCCAAGTACTTATTACATTCTTTCAAGTTAGTTTTCTAACTTTCCAATAGCTCTCTTAAGAGACATACTTTCTTTTCGTCATATTCCTAACGAAAACACTAACTTTTTCATCTTAACTCTTACATCTTTAATCAAGAATCGATACCCAATGTATATGGCTTCTAGGCCGAATTCTATACTTCAAAATTTAATAATTTGGTCAATTTTTCTTGTTAATTATTATTATTATTATTATTATTTATTTTTTTGTAAATCTCCAACATAAATTTATTCACTAGTCAATAACCATAATCATAACAATCAACAAAACAATTTACCAACACCATTAGGCCATTCGGCCGAACCCTAGGGGTGAAAAATCCATGTTTTTCCTTTTTCTTGTTAAACCCTAGTTAACCTCAATCCCATATTTGCTCAATTCTATACATTATAAAATATTTATTCTTCCCATTCATGATCATAGAATCAAATTTTTTGAATTAAGCTATGCATTTAACCATTAAACTTTTTGTCATCAATTTACTAGCATGCAAAACTTTAATGATTATTTCCTTTAAACATGCATAGGTTAAGATTTATTCATCCGAATTCAATGAAACAAATTTTAGAAGATGAGGTTTAACATTACCTTGAGATTGATCGGATTAAATTTCCAGAATTGTTGAAAATTTCCTCCCTCTTCCCTCTTCTGGCCGGCGGCTGCCCCTAGGAGATGATGATTAGGGTTTTTTTTTTTTTTTTTTTTTTTTGTTGTTTTGGTAATGGAAAATAAAAACCAAAAATTTACTACTCAAGGTTTTTATACTTTGGGTAATTGTTGATTTGGGCTTGACCTATTGTTTTAAGTTCGGGCTAACCCATTTCAAGCCCATTACAATTTTGGTCCAACTCTTTAATTACCTAGCCCACTTCCTTAGTTAACCCATTAACCTTAATTATCATTTAATTAAAATGAATTAACACAAATAAAATAAACTAATAAAATAAAAAAAAAATATCGAGTCATTACATATTTAGGAACCGACATTGGCGTATCGGCGGATACGAAATGGAGAATCACCGTTTCCTCCCTCCCCGACGGTTTCAACCAGATCGATTTCATCGCCGTTCTCATCGTACTTATCCTTACCGTCGTAATCTTTTACAGGTTAAAAAGGCAACAAACTCACCGAACGTGTGCGTGTGTGCGAGTGTGTGTGTGTGTGACGAAGGAGGCAGAAAGGGGGATATAGTTTTTTTTTTCATCCCTTATTTTTTGAAGATGTCATTTATAACCCCTTCAAACTTAATCGCAATTCAAACTACCCAATTCCGTTAGTCACGTGTTTTAGCACATGCTTTTTAACTGAGTTTTTAACGAATTCCGTAAAAAAAATCCCTAACTGGCGAAAATAAATTACCCCAAGGTGTGATCTGGCGAAAAAAGACAGTCAGGGCTCGATTGGAAGGGTGGTAACATACTTCAGAGTCTAAATTTCAATTAACAAATTCGTTTGCCCAAAATACCCTCACAAAAATGTCACGTGAGCAGCACGTGACGACTTAACGGGGATTTTTGACAGATTCCGTCAAAAATGTCCTAACTGGCGAAAATAAATTACCCCAGGGTCTGATCTGGCAAAAAAAGACATCCAGGACTCGCTTGGAAGGGTGGTATCATACTTCAGGGTCTAAATTGTCATTAACCCATTAAATATATATCAGTTTTTTTATAATTAAATAAATTTTATGAGGACAAAATTTTCTGAAACACTCATATTTTTCTATTTATGAAATAAAATAACTAACGATGGACAAGTTGTCCATCCCGCCAGAAATAAGCTTTTTGATAGAATTATCAAAACAAAAAGCAAGGCAAGAATTCACCAAGCAAGCGACATCAAGAGACTTGGGGAAGGATGTCTCTCGCGATATCAATCTTGTGAAAGCATGACGCTCTTGTGACATAAATATTTTTGTGGCATTCTGGGACATGATACTTATTTTATTATCAAAGTCCGGTGATCGGACTTCAAGGTCGTGCCTGTTTTGGCACAAGGCCTATCTTGTTCTCAAGTTCATCAACCTCATTTCAGCAAATTTATTTGGGCAAGGGATATTCAAAAGGTGAAACAAATCACCTTCTATATCACGAGAATGAAAAAGAGTTAACAGACGACAACAAGACTCTCACATTATGTCTCAAGGCAAGGCGACATTCAACTTGTTATAAAGACATCTCGCTCTACCCGGCTTGTGGATCTGACTTGACAAATATATGGAACTCCGGAGGAACCCGCTTTTGTCAACTTGAACAAACAAGAGGTGGCTGATGAACATCTTGATACGACGTTACCAGACACTTGATGACTCAAACATGTCGACATACATGAAATGCTACAAAGGGGAGTCCTAACTTTACTTGATATTATACATATGCTTGTATTTTTACTCGTAAAATATGCATATACTTGATTATCTACTTGATGACCCACATGATTATGACTATGAATGTTAAAATTACACTTCTATATAATATGTATAGTAGTAGGTTTTAATCTCGTAAAGTGCTGATGGCTTGTAAGCAAAAGTGGCTAATGATAATCTCAGACATCTCGACATGGGACAAGGGGGAGAACTAGCTAATTGTGGTTTTTGGCATTATATTCCCATAAATGTATGCCGGCTTAGACATGGTTTACGCGTAAGAAATGAAAAGGATGGTTGTGCTTATGTTTTACCGAAATGCATACACAAGTATGTGGTTATTTGTTTGATTACTCGTAAGTGGTTAAATGGTTAAAAGGATAAATGGTGGATGAATGCGTGAATAATATAGAAATAATGGAAAGGATGAATGTGTTTATTTTTGACTGAAATGCAAGAATTGGATTTGTTTGTTATGGAAATTGAGTTATATGAAGCATGTCCTAGGAAAAAAGACTTGGTTGGGAAAATTTGCGCTTGTTTACGTGAATAGTCTCTGGTTATGTGAATTTCTTAGTGTGAACTTAATCTCTTACATTCGAAAATGATATTTGCATCTTGAAAGAATCTAGCGCCTTGTTTATTGGAATGTTTTCCCAATTATAATATCGTGATTTGTGATCCTTCTTATATGTTTTACGTCTTGAATTACTTATCGAAGTTATATTATGATCGAGGAAATCGTCTTGGCGGGATCAAGAATTTCTATTGTATGTACTATTTACTCTTTAACTCGATCATGAATAATTAAGCTAAAGAGTAGGGGGCTTCTGATGCTACCATAGAAAAATTATTTGGCCCAAATCTATGAAAATGGGCCCAATAATATGTATCCGGCCCACGATAAAACATGACCCAATTAAAGTAGCTAATGGGCTCTTATTTTGTAAAGGGGGCTTGTCAAAATGAAAGTTATCTAGAGAAAATGGGCAATGAGAGCTCAACCCATGGAATGGTCACATGCTTTCCACATGACAAAATGGGCTATATAAGGGACATCCACAACCCTAATTGGTAAGCTCACAAACACACTTACAGCCACCATTTTTTACATACTGGTACTCTCCTTTGTTATTCTTGTACAAGGTTGCTTACTCTCACGCCGGAGGGGCGTTAGCCGGAGACGCCCCCGGCTTAGCTTACGGTTGTGTGTGTGCAGATCATGACGGAGAAGAAGGCCATTATCCAACCTAGACTACGAGCTCGGACACAGTTGCAGCCTATTTTTTGTGGACGCATCAGGTCCAATTTGTCGGATTAATGATCACTAGATTGATCAATTAAAACAAATACTCCCTCTGTCCTTAAATGAGTGTTCATTTTCTAGAAATTTTTGTCTCAAAATGAGTGTCCATTTTGATCATAACTTTGTCCCTAAATCTTTTTTTTTTCACCGGTCTCTTTATACATGCAAAAACTAAATATTTGTAAAGAGAATTACAAGATTATATATGAATTTTGCCACTTAATTATACAAAATGTTATGTCCCTTCAAATAAAATTTGGACACTCATTTAGAGACAGAGGTAGTACATATTTAAAGAAAATCGAATTTGGACCGTTAAATACAATTGAATTTTTTTAACTCACCATTTATGAAAAAAAAAAAAAAAAACTCACCATTTATGAAGAGAGTATGGATTTCAAAAAAATAATACGAAGAGAGTACATACTTGTTCTGTCCCAGCACAAGTGACATTAATTTCTTTTTTGTTCCATACCAGCACAAGTGATACTGACTAAAATAAAAATGTTTTAATGTATTTATATGTAACCAACCCCTCCATTTAACTTCACTCATTCTCTTTCTTCATTTTCAACAACTCAATTTATTCAATCAATATTACTATTTACCCCTACTCATTTTCTCTCATTTTCTACCACAGATATACTACCTTCTTCTCAATTATTATTCCCCACATGTTCTTGTCAATTGTGGTGTGACGAGTGGAGTATATGGAAACGCGGCATGCTAGTTGACAGTAACTGACTTATTTTTAGATATTGCAAGGAAATAATAGCCACATAGTTGGATTGAGGGGATAGAAAACAATCAAACCCACAAGCAATCCATAAACCTATCAATTGAAAGGACTCGGAACCGCTCCACCCAAGTTAGCTACACCCCTCTACCCAACGACTCCGATCAAGGTTATATAGGCGAGCGGTTTAGGTGTGCGGCTAAGATGATTTCAATTTTTTGTGGTCCCACCGAGATTGGACACATCTCATCCATTGGGTGGAGCTAAAATAAGGTGGCTCCAATCGGAACCATTGGGTGGAGCTAACTATGGGGTGCAGCGGTTCGAAATCCCAATTGAAATGTCACACTCTGTTACTTTCTGCTCTCCATAATCTATACTTAATTTCACAATTCAACTCTTTATAATTTATCCTACAAAAACCAAAAACACTACAAATTACTATTCCCTTCATTCTAAATTACATGTCAAAATTTATTTCTAATCAAAATCAAAGTTGAACACTTCTTTAGATCAAATGTAGTAATACATATATTTTTCACATGTCGAATTTAATCCGTGAACATGTTCCAATATTTTCCCTTTCAATAATAGTCAATTGATTACGAGTTCCATTCGAATATGAAATCGAATCTTGTTTCAGCATTCGACACTTCATTTAGATGTAATAAAATGTCTTTTTTTGAGTCCGTCGAGAATGCATTTTGATACACGCCCCCTCACGTGTAGCCGTGTGTAGCGGGCTTTGCCAAGGCTTACAACGTGGACTTGTTACGGGTGGCGCGGAGCAACATCGTGGGCCGTTGGGCCTGCACGTGTAACGGGTCAGCTCTGATACCATGATAAAGTCTGAGGTTCCATCCCAAAACCAATTGGATATGGGAGGAGTAGCCCATGATCTTTATATTGTCAATGCTTGGCTAGTTAATTCCCGATGTGAGATAATTGTCTCTAACACATTTAAGAAAAGATATCAATAGTTTTCCTTTTAAGCCATCAGTCATTTTTCTTCACATATTAGTTTGAATGAATGTCATGCATAGTGTTTTTTTTTTCCGATGTCCACGCCAGAAGGAGGCGGGAGAGGGATCGAACCCTGTCGTTCATTGAGTGTGAGAGTTGGCTTTACCACTGGCATGTTGTCATTCCTATTTTATTAATCTGTTTTGAAATTATTGCCATTAAATCATTAATTAACAATTATTTTCAATAAGTTTAAGGATGAAATAAATCGTGAATACTTGCAAAGTTAGGTGATACAAACTTACAAATAAGTGGTCCAAAAACACATGCACAAACACGTACTATTATTATATACAAACTTACAAATAAGTAGTCCAAAAACACATGCACAAACACGTACTATTATTATACTCCCTTTGTCATTTTTGTCCCTAAATGAATGTTCATTTTCAGAAAAATTTGTTTTGAAATGATTTTTTTTTTTGTGAAAACTTTGTTTCTACATTTTTTTTACCAATTTTTTTCATTAATCTTTTTATATATGCAAAACTAAATGATCGAAAGACTTTGCCATTAAATTCGTTAAAAAGTAAAAAAAAATCAAATGTTCTTTAAAATACAATTTAAACACAGAAGGAATAAAAATTTTGAGATGACATAAATAGGTATGTTCCATAGGACATTTATTTCCAGTGGACATGTGTAATGAAAATTTACCACTCTTTCCTTTGTATACATAAAAGTAATACATATATACAGAAAAGTAACAGTATTTTTTTCTATGTTTTCTTCGTTTGCCAAAGGTAATACTTATTACAACTAAAATGTAACGAACGTGTTACTTATATATAATAATGTTTATACATAATTGTAACACATATGTATAGAAAAAGTAATAATTCAACTATTTACATTTTTAGAGCTAAAAACACTTGATTAGTGTTACATGTAAAAGTATTACATTATCTATAGAAATATGTTATAATTTCTTTTATTAAAGTGTTACATTTACTTGTACAAACAATTACATTCATATATATGAGTTGTTACTTTTCAAATGTTACTTTCTTTCAAAAAATTAAATCAAAATACACAATATTTTACATTTTTGCAAAAGCATTATTATATTTCAGTATAAATGATAATTACATTTAGATATTGTTTGGGTTACATGTAATTATAGTTAGTATTACATTTGAAAAAATGGGTAAAACGAGCTTTTGTTTTTGTAAAACAGGTGTTACGTTTACTTATGAACAATATTACTTTATATGTATACAGTCATTACATTAAGTTATGGTAACTATTACTTTTGGTAAACGACGGAAAAGCCGAAAAATAATATAAAAACTCAAAAAAAAAAAAAAACCTATAGGAGGCTGCCACGTGGCGGGTCATGCACCTTGGGTCATGGGTCGACCCGTCTCATACATGAGACGGATCCCCTTATTCTCATTGGAAACCACCCCCAAAAAAAGGGCTTTGGACTCTAGAGCCCCTCACTACAAACTTATATTCTAAATAAGGACTCAACAGATCAATAATACCAGAGACACCCCTCGCTTTCAAAAAGACTAAACTGCCTTCTTATAACTAACATATAAGAGTCATTTTTTTTTCATTATTTTCAACTTTTTAGAAAAAAATAAAATATTATTCGGTCAAATCCCGGTCAAACTCTAATAACTGACATATATAAGACCAATAATTAACATATAGGAGTCAATTTTTTTTTTCATTTTTTTCAACTTTTTAGAAAAAAATAAAATATTATTCGGTCAAATCGCGGTCAAACTCTTATAACTGACATATAAGACCAATAATTAAGATAAAGGAGTCAATTTTTTTCATTTTTTCAACTTTTTAGAAAAAAATAAAACATTATTCTGTCAAATCGCGGTCAAAATCTTATAACTAACATATAAGAACAATAATTAACATATAGGAGTAATTTTTTTTTTCATTTTTTCAACTTTTTAGAAAAAAATAAAATATTATTCGGTCAAATCCCGGTCAAACTCTTATAACTGACATATAAGACCAATAATTAACATATAGGAGTACTTTTTTTCATTTTTAGAAAAAAATAAAATATTATTCGGTCAAATCCCGGTAAACTCTTATAACTGACATGTAAGACCAATAATTAAGATATAGGAGTCAATTTTTTTTCATTTTTTTCAACTTTTTAGAAAAAAATAAAATATTATTCGGTCAAATCCCGGTCAAACTCTTATAACTGACATATAAGACCAATAATTAACATATAAGAGTAAATGTTTTTCTTTTTTTTTTTCAAATTTTAAGAAAAAAATATAATATTATTCGGTCAAACTCTTATAACTGACATATAAGATCAATAATTAACATATAAAAGTCAATTTTTTTCAACTTTTTAAAAAATAAAATAATAATATTATTCGATAAATCCCAGTCAAACTCTTATAATTGACATATAAGACCAACAATAAACATATAAGAGTCAATTTTTTCACTTTTTTCAACTTTCAAGAAAAAAATTAATATTATTCGGTCAAACTCTTATAACTGATATATAAGACCAACAATTAACATATAACAGTCAATTTTTATTCACTTTTTCAACTTTTAAGAAAAAATATATTATTATTCGGTCAAATTCGGGTCAAACTCTTTTAAATGACACATAAAACATGTTTGCCTCTTATAATTAATATATAAAAGTAAAAAAAAAATCACTTTTTTCAAAAAAAAAATTACAAAAAAAAATAATATTATTTGGTCAAACTCGGTCAAACTCTTATAATTAGTGTATAAGACCAATTCTTCTCTTATAATTGAAGTATAAGTGTCATTTTTCACATTTTTTTTTCACAAAATAAATAATAAATAATGAATTTATTATTGTTTACTTTCATATTCAGTCAAACATCATTCAACTATTATACACAAACACACTCACTACTTAGATTGAAATGAGACAAATTTGCTAAACTAATCTATGTTTGTTTACAGATATGGCAGCCGCCTCATCCCACCACTGCAACCGCAGCACCTCAAACACTAACTTCTAATAAAAATTAAAATAACACCTATGCTGTGTTTAACGGGCCAGCACTGAACGGAATCCAACTGATAATAATGGCAACCCACAAATCTAGAAAAAAAAAACTCACAAATCATACAAATTGCGAAAATAGGTCTTATAGATCAGGGATATGGCCGGATCTACAACATAATAGCCGGATCTAAAGCATTCTGACCAGATCTATGCAAATAGGAACAACGACGGTCGCCGGAGGACGAGAAGGATGGGGCCGGATTGGATTTGACCAGATTTGGCGAATCGGAGTCACAGAAGCTCACCGGAGTTTCTAGTCTGAGTTTGTGATGTTCGTCGGCGATGAAATTGAGAAGGCAAGTCATAAAACTGCCGAATATAGATAGAAGCAACTGCTTCGGTGTCGGAAAATAAGGGGAACGGGAGAGGACCGGTGCCAGAAAAATAGGAGAACCGGACATGGAGGATGCGCCGGTGCCGGCGACGGGGGGGAAGGTTGAGAGAGGAGAGTGAGAGTCGCCGGTTTGTGGAGAGGGAAAGAGAACATGTGTGTCTGTGGTTTGAATCGTGAATGAGGGGAGGGGAGGGGAGGTTATTATATTTGACCGGTCAAATGGGGGTGAGGGGTGTCTGGGAAATTAAGATCTGTTAAGAACTCCTTATTAGAAAATTAGAAAAAGCCTCTCCTTAAAACGGAATAACACCTGTGTGTAGAGGGCCCTAGGGGAAAAACCCCCCAAAAAAATCAAATGAATAAAAGTAACGGCTCATACATCATAAGTGTACAAGAGTAATACCAAGTCTGAATAAAATACGGTAGGGGAGGGACACGGTTTCTTTCAGACTTCAATAATGGATGGTAAAGGTGCCTTAATATTCCTGCCCTCCTCTGGACACTTCGATTTTGTCAACCAATATTATTTCTCTGTCCTGATTTAAATTTTTTTGTTTAATTTTGTATCTTTATTTTTTTTACGATGTCCACGTCATAAGAAGGTTGAGAGAAAGATCGAACCATAGCGCTCACCGAGGGTGATGCATGGCTTTACCACTGAGCCACTCCTATAGGAACAACTTTGTACGCTATTAAGAAACCAAAGAAAAAATAATAAAAAAAAAAACAATCAACAGAAGTAGAGAGTTAAAGATATAATTGTCCAAAACACTATTCATAAAACAAGTGAGTAAAAAATAAATTAAATATATAACACTTTTTTTATAATTAAATGAATTTTATGAGGAAAAAATTTTCCGAAACACTAATCATATTTTACTATTTATGAAATATTTTTTTTTTCAATCGAAAAGGGCGAGGCCCCTAAAATTTTATTAAAATAAAATAAATTACAATAACTAACAACAATGGACAACGGATAGAGTATTCTACGACTTCGGTTTATTATCGTTAGTTATATAACAAGCTAGAGTAATACTAACTCCGTCCTAAAATGATCTTCACGTTTGACTATTTAAATTTTTTAAGAATATAAACACTTGCTTCACTAGCCATGCTTTGTTTAGGCACTTTTAAGCTTAAATTGTAGAAATATGAAGAATTTTTTGGAACAACGAGAAATAACAAATGAGAAGATAATTTTGGGACGGAGGGATTATAATAAATTGAATCTGCATGCCTCCTCTTTGATATATTTAATCCTCATAAACTTATTTTTCAGAATTTCATAGTGATTTGTGATTATAATTTCTATATTTGAATCTTAAGAAGTGTCCTAAGGAAACTTGTCAATCATTGGTAAAATAAAACAAATAATATATAGGTAAATATAAAGTCAAAAAAGTTCACAAATAATATACTCCCTCCGTCCAGGGGCGGATCTACTAGTGTGTCTACCATTGCCCAGGAAATGGTAATTTTTTTTTTTTTTATTTTTTTTTTACATTTTGAGTAAATAACTTCCTAACTATGCGCCTAGTTTACATAATCTTTATGTAGCTTAGTTGGTTGAGATGTTAGTGTTTATGCCAAGTGACATAGGTTCAACTCCCACTAGTTGCAAATAGTTTCCAATTTGTTTTTTAAACTCTAATAGGTGAGCTTTCTTCAAAGTTTTTGTAAAATTCTTTTGATACCACTTAAAAATATTTTTTCCCTCTACTATGATTTTCTTTTTAAAAACATCAATGTAAAAAAAAAAAAGTTAAAAAAAATTCTTAACCATCACTTTAACTGACATTAATATAAAATTTTGTAGTTGTTCATGACATAAGCTTTCTTGTTCAAATTCAAATTCAAAAAAAAAAAAAAAAAAAATCTTGACCACTTATGTTTTTAAATTTGCTCATCATTTTTTATTTCTATTTTGTCGATTTATCAACTATTATTGTGTGAATGATTTTTTCTTTACTAGCTATTTTTAGAATGGAGCATCGACCTTTTCCAATAATTCCCAAAATTTTACTTAGGGTAAATTGCCTAAGTATTTTACTACCTCTGTCCCACTTGAAAAGGTTGAAGGTTGATATTTCTTTTTGAGTTGTCACACTTGAAGGGTAACTTTCATCTTTAAGAAGCACTAATACCAAAGTACACTAAAAAAATAATATCGGGGGCGCTGCCCCCGAACCCCCGTTCATTTTAGTTTCACGGTATTTTTTTTCTCGCAAAAAGTAGGCAAGACCAAATGTTTTAGTGTAGATCCGCCACTGCCTCCGTCCCACCTCACTTGAGACCTAAGAGGTGGGCACAATAACTAAGGAAAAAAGAATAAAATAAAGAAAATGTGTGGTAGAAAATGAAGAGAGAGAATGACTGGGTAGTGTAGATTGAATATAAAATTATAAAAAGATTACCATTTTGAGGAGTCTCAAGTGAAGTGGGACGGACTAAAATGGAAATAAGTTTCAAGTGAGGTGGGACGGAGGGAGTATATGGTTATTAACTTCATATGTAGTGAGTTTGAAATGAGAATATTATTATGTCATTGGGTTGAGCTATCAAGTTTACGGCGAGCTACCTTCAATTTCTATGTGTTAATGTAATTTGTCTGTTTTGTTTCAAAAAATAAAATTAAAATAATAAGTCCCAACTCATTCAAAACTTAGGTCTTGGCCTCAACTTGGTCCAATTTGTAGGATTAATGATCACTAGATTGATCAATTAAAACAAATACTCTCTCTGTACTTAAATGGGTGTTCATTTTAAAAAAAAAATTGTTTTAAAATGAGTGTCCATTTGATCATAACTTTGTCCCTAAATCTTTTTTTTTTTCACCGGTCTCTTTATACATGCAAAAACTAAATGTTTGTAAAGAGAATTACAAGATTATATATGAATTTTGCCACTTAATTATTCAAAATGTTGTGTCTCTTAAAATGAAATTTGGACACTCATTTAAAAACAGAGGTAGTACATATTTAAAGAAAATCGAATTTGGACCGTTAAATACTATTGAATTGTTTTAACTCACCATTTATGAATTATACAAAAAAAAAAAAAAAAAAAAAACTCACCATTTATGAAGAGAGTATGGATTTCAAAAAAATAATACGAAGAGAGTACATACTTTTTCTCTCCCAGCATAAGTGACATTAATTTCCTTTTGGTTCCATCCCAGCACAAGTGATACTGACTAAAATGAAAATATTTTAATGTATTTTATGTAACCAACCCTACCATTTAACTTCACTTATTCTTTTTCTTCATTTTCAACCACTCAATTTATTCAATCAATATTACTATTTACCCCTACTCATTTTCTACCACAAATATACTACCTTCTTCTCAATTATTACTCCCCACACGTTCGTGTCAATTGTGGTGACACGAGTGGAGTATATGGAAACGTGGCATGCAAGTTGACAGTAACTGACTTATTTTTAGATATTGCAAGGAAATAATAGCCACATAGTTGGATTGAGGGGATAGAAAACAACCAAACCCACAAGCAATCCATAAACCTATTAATTGAAAGGACCGGAACCGCTTCACCCAAGTTAGCTACACCTCTCCACCCAACGGCTCCGATTAAAACCATATAGGCGAGCGGTTTGGGTGTACGGCTAAGATGATTTCAATTTTTTGTGAGTCCCACCGAGTTTGGACGCATCTCATCCGTTGGGTGGAGCTAAAATGAGGTGACTCCAATCGGAACCATTGAGTGGAGCTAACTACAAATCCCAATTGAAATGTCACACTCTGTTACTTTCTGTTCTCCATAATCTATACTTAATTTCACAATTCAACTCTTTATAATTTATCCTACAAAGACCAAAAACACTACAAATTACTATTCCCTTCATTCTAAATTACATGTCAAAATTTATTTCTAATCAAAATCAAAGTTGAACACTTCTTTAGATCAAATGTAGTAATACATATATTTTTCACATGTCGAATTTAATCCGTGAACATGTTCCAATATTTTCCCTTTCAATAATAGTCAATTGATTACGAGTTCCATTCGAATATGAAATCGAATCTTGTTTCAGCATTCGACACTTCATTTAGATGTAATAAAATGTCTTTTTTTGAGAAACATTGTGGGCCGTTGGGCCTGCACGTGTAACGGGCCAGCTCTGATACCATGATAAAGTCTGAGGTTCCATCCCAAAACCAATTGGCTATGGGAGGAGTAGCCCATGATCTTTATATTGTCAATGCTTGGCTAGTTAATTCCCGATGTGGGATAATTGTCTCTAACACATTTAAGAAAAGATATCAATAGTTTTCCTTTTAGGCCATCAATCATTTTTCTTCACATATTAGTGTGAATGAATGTCATGCATAGTGTTTTTTTTTTTTCCGATGTCCACGTCAGTAGGAGGCGGGAGAGGGATCGAACCCTGTCGCTCATTGAGTGTGAGAGTTGGCTTTACCACTAGCATGTTGTCATTCATATTTTATTAATCTGTTTTGAAATTATTGCCATTAAATCATTAATTAACAATTATTTTCAATAAGTTTAAGGATGAAATAAATCGTGAATACTTGCAAAGTTAGGTGATACAAACTTACAAATAAGTGGTCCAAAAACACATGCACAAACACGTACTATTATTATATACTCCCTCCGTCACACCTCACTTGAGACTTAAGAGGTGGACACAATAACTAAAAAAAAATAAAAATAAAGAAAATGTGTGGTAGAAAATGAAGAGAGAGAATGAGTGGGGTTAATAGTAGGTTGGTTGAATGAATTGTGTGGTGGAAAATGAAGAATAAGTGGGTGGGTTAGATTGAATATAAAATTATAAAAAAAAAAATCATTTTGGGGAGTCTCAAATGAAGTGGGACAGACCAAAATGGAAATAATTCTCAAGTGAGGTGGGACGGAGGGAGTATAAACTTACAAATAAGTGGTCCAAAAACACATGCACAAACACGTACTATTATTATACGCCCTTTGTCATTTTTGTCCCTAAATGAATGTTCATTTCAGAAAAATATGTTTTGAAATGATTTTTTTTTCTTTTGTGAAAACTTTGTTTCTACATTTTTTTACCAATTTTTTTTCATTAATCTTTTTATATATGAAAAACTAAATGATTGAAAGACTTTGCCACTAAATTTGTTAAAAAGTAAAAAATTTCAAATGTTCTCTAAAATACAATTTTTAAACATTAATTTAAATACAGAAGGAATAAAAAAATTGAGATGACATAAATAGGTATGTTCCCTAGGACATTTATTTCCAGTGGACATGTGTAATGAAAATTTACCACTCTTTCCTTTTTGTCTTGTTTGCTTATCACTCCAACTCTGTCGTATTTAAAATAAGTGTAATGTTTCTACCCACAAGAAAATAATACATCACATATTTTATATTTTCATTAATTCTTATGTTCAACTCCATTTGTATAAATTAAAGGACAAATTTTTGGATACATCCTGTGTACGGCGTGCGGCGGGCTTGGCTCATGGGCCGACCCGCCCCACCCGGCTCCTTCCCCCTCTCCCGTTGTGACACGTGTCCTTAAAAAAAAAAAACTCATTAACTTTAAAATGCTATATCTTGAGATTTATAATTCAGAAAAAAAATTAAAAATACCGCTGTGTTCGTCTCGACGAGACGAATAAAACTACATAGGTCATGATATGATTTGATTTTTTTTAAAAAAGAACATTTTTTTACACATAAAAAGTTTGAGTTGCTTTTCAGCTGAGATGTAACACTCTGTTCTAATAAAAGTAACAGTTTCATATTCAAAAAGTAACACTTTTTACAGTCAAATGTAACACCAATTTTACAACAACAAAAAAAATTGGATTTGCATTTCAATTGTTACTTTCTCAATAAAAAATTGTTACATTTCAGATATAATGTTACATTTAAGAATATAAACTGTTACAATTGAGAAAAAAAATGTTACATTCATTTTTTATAAAATGTAACATTAGTTTAATTGTCAATCCTATGTTAATTTTCGGAGAAAAAAAGTGTTACATTTGAAAAAAATGAGTGTTACATTTCTTTTATAAAAAGTGGTACATTAGTTTAGTTGTCAATCTTTATGTTATCTTTATCTTTATAAACAGAAATGGGGCTCGGCTCGGCGCCGTCGCACAGCCGTGCGACGGTTGTACATGAGACTTGCCCAAATTAAAGTGGGATGTTGACAGGGGCGGATCTAAAGTGTCAGTAGGGGTACACGTGCACCCGGTCAACCCACTTTTTTTTTAACTAATTTTTTTTTTTTACTAAGTGCACTACCAAAAAAAATAATTAGCGTGGCAATTTAACTAGAAGGGGTGTGAACTTAGTCGACGCTTGGAATTTTTTTAGTATGAAGTTATTTAGTGTAAATTGTGCACCCGGTGCTTGGAAATCCTAGATCCGCCACTGGATGTTGAGATATCTACCTCCTAGTTGATATGCCGATATTTCCTCTTTGTAGATATGACTTTTTTCCTTTTGGGTAGATGATATACATAAGCAAAATAAGGGGGCGTTTGGTTCGGATGATTTTTTTTAAAGGAATGGAATGGTCAATGGAATTGAATTCCTTAAAGAAATTGGAATGGAAAAAAATTGGTTAAACCTTGTGTTTGGTTGGCACGGAATGGAATGAAATTGTCATTCAATTCCTTGGCAATTCATATTTGGTTTCACGACAAAACTATTGGAATTGAATTAATATAATAATAATAAATATTATCGTTATTATTATAATAACAATAATAATAATAAATATAATAATAATAATAATAATAGTAAATATTATTATTATATTAGTATTATTATTATTTATTATAAATAATAATAATACTAATAGAATAATAATAATATACATTATTATTAATATTTTTTATTATTATTGTTAATATATTTATCATTATTTTTATTATATTATTATTATTATTTATTATTATTATATTTATTATTTTTATTAATATACTTATAAATATTATTATTTATTATTTATTATTATTATATTTATTATTGTTACTACTATTATTGTTATTATTTATTATTATTATTATTTATGAATAATAATAATATAATTATAATTATAACTATATTATGTTTTATTTTTTTATATTTTTTATTACTATTATTGTTTTATTATTATTATATTATTATTTATTTATTATTATTATATTTACTATTATTTATTATATCTATTATAAATATAATTATAATTATAATTATATTATTTTGTATTTTGTATTATTATATTTATTATTATTATTATTTTTTTTATTATTATTACTATTTTTTATTACTCTAATAATAGGTGTTCTTAATTTCTTCAATTTCATCAATGGAATGAAATGGATGGAATTGAGCATTCCTACCATTTTAGGATGGAATGACAAATTCCTTCATGGAATGGAATTGGACATTCCATTGGAATGAAAAATTAGGAAAGAAAGAACCAAACATGGCAATGGAATTAGTCAAACGGAATTGAGCATTCCTGTAGCGACCCCAAAACCCGTTTATATTTATTTTATAATTTTGGGGATTTTTAGTTGACTTATATGTGCATTTTATGTGTTGCATCATATTTTATGATTTGCATATCATACTTGATTATTTGTGTTATTTACTTAGTTAGTAAAAATAATGATTAAAGGAGTTAAATGATTAAGTTGAAACTTTAGGGTCCTTGTTGAAAATATAAGTTAAGGGCTTAAGTGTTAACTTTGAAAGTTGGGTGACCAAAATGTAAATTGGGTAAAGATATTTATGCCAACTTTCCTTTCTTTCTTCTTTCTCTGTGTGAACAAATTTCTTCAGCAACTTTCCTCCTCGTCTCAGTTAGGGTTAGGAGAAAAAGGTAAGTTCGACCCATTTCGATTTAATTCTTTTTATTTACTTACCCGTTTTAAAAACTAATTATATAAAAATGATCAGGGCGTCGAGTAGATCATTTCTAGCCGAACAAAACTTATTTCAGCGATACTTTTTTCCGGAACTAGGTAAGTTACTAATTCCCTTTTAAATGTTAAAATAGTCATATATGCTATATATGATACTCCTACTTGTTAATTTTGTGTTTTGGGTAATATTTGCTATACTTGTAATTTTGGGACAAAGGGAGTATATGGAAATGTTTTAGCTGAGTATGGGATTGGTTTGGAACTCAAATTGAACTTTAATGAAAGTTACTTAAGTTGTGTAGCATATATGTGTTATACTTGTGGGACGGAAGGAGTAAAAATTGAACTAAGGAAGAATCTGAGATTTGGCCCAAATTTGGAGGAGGCGCGCGCACCCTATATAAGGAGGCGCACGCACCCATTTGTTACCAACCTAGGCCAAAATTGTCTGGAGAAGGGAGGCGTGCGCATCCTCTTGGGTGAGGCGCGCGCACCCTTAAGTGAATCAACAATAGGGAAGTTCTGGTCCTAGGAGGCGCGCGCATCCTATGGGGTGAGGCGTGCGCATCCCCCCTGTTTCCAAGGTTTGATAGTTTGTGTTATATGGGGTATAAGAGGACAAGTTTGTATGTGATCCTTGGGGTTGTTTATGACTTAAACATGAATGTGTATGACTTTTATGTCGTTAATGAAAAAGATTGGGTTGTGACTAAATGTCCTCATTATGAACTCTTTATGAGAAATCTTTCGTGTGCATCTTGTGATGTTTTTGGCTTAATTCCTTCTTGGATTAAATGCCCCGGGTTGCGTTTAGCAAGTATTCATTACTGTGCTTCTTGTTAAAAGTCCAGCTGGTCTTGTTGTGGAGTCAGCCAATGGAAGAATTATAGTGGTACAGGTAAGTCCACTATAAGGTTTTCCATTGGAGCTTGTGAGTCAGGCGGTGGGAGAATTATAGTGGCACACAAGCCAAGTTCACTATAAGATGTCCACTGTGCCTTTTAGTTTCCCCAGTCCAGATTGGCCTTGGATGGGATGAATTGCTCCCTTTGGTGAGTATTTGGGTTATGACTTTGTGTCATATTTCCCTCTCTGGTTACTTGGTTCTATTGGTTATGATTTGGTTTTCGGGATCCCGACGGCTTCAGCTATTTATGTTGTTCAGATGGTTTTCTCTGATGGGTTTCTCAGATGGTATTCTCATCAGTTATGGTTATTGGTTAAACCTTGGCTTTGGTATCCACCGGAGTGTGGGCAATGTGATATAAGTGATATATGAGTTGATGTTATATGCTATTGCTTACTTGTTGATATTGTTCTTTATGATCATCATATCAGCATGTAACGTAGTTGCATTTTAGTAGCTTACTGTTTATTCTCACCCTTTATTTGATAAAGGCGGGTCCAGGGGATAGGACACTCGGCACGGGAGGACGTTGGTTTGGTTGGTAAGAGTTGGGACTTGTTTTGTTGAAGGTTACATTATGTAAATGTAAACCCTTTGGGTAGAGTACCCGTACTTCTTATGATTCCATCTATTTTGGTAAAGGTTGATGTATGTACATTTGTTTAAAAGTTTGTAAGCCTTCGGGCTAAGTACTTTCGTCGTGAAAGTGTTTGTGAAAGTTTGTTTCAAGTTAAGTGAAGTCTTTGAACTTCAAGTGTGTTTGGTGCCACTTTTTAAAAGGACATTTCGAAAAATTTTCTAAAAAGTTTCATAACGTCTTCCGTTCGTGTCCCGAGTGTGGGGCCAAGTAGGACCACGGGTACGGGGCGCGACAGTTGGTATCAGAGCTAGGTTGTAGATGGTCTAGAATGACTGAATGACCTAGGAGGGTAGTAGAGTATAGAGTGAGTAACGTTGAGTGTTTGATGCAGGTATTCGTTAAAAATGGGTGAAACTGACGGAGATCAGGCCGGCTCTTCGGGGCAAGGGGATGCCAGAGAAGAGGCTCGAAATATGTTTCAGGGAATGTTTGAAGCAGCGATGAAAACTTTAAGTGATCAGAGGCAAGAAAGGGAACAGGTACCACCAAGATATGGCCTAGAACAGTTTCTGAAAATGAAGCCTATGGAGTATGATGGAGAGCCCGATGTATCTAAAACTGAAAGGTGGATTGAATCGATGGAAAAGATCTTTGATGCTTTGAGATGTTCGAGGAAGATCAAGTCAGGTTTGCTACCTATAAACTGAATGGAGCGGCTGAGCATTGGTGGAAAGCTTTGAAAACAAAATGGGATGAGACTCATGTACCTTATACTTGGGAGAATTTTCTGGAAAGTTCAAAGAACACTTCATTCCTCGAGTAGATCAAGACAGGAAGGAGATGGAATTTCTTAACTTGGAGCAAGGTTCTATGTCAATTGCTCAATATTCAGCTAAATTTTCAGAGTTGTCCAGGTATTGTACTCACCTAGTGGCAACTGAGGAGAGGAAGGCTACAAGGTTTGTGAAAGGTTTGAAAACTGTGATTAGAACTCAGCTAGTATCCCATAAGCTGCAAGATTTCCAGGATGCAGTGGATCGAGCTTACCAAGTGGAGCATGACATTGAGGAACATAAAAGGAAAATGGAATTGTTAGGCGCTGGGAAGCAAGTTAGGCAACCACAACGTGGTGAGAGTAGAGGAAATCAAGGTGGATCTTCACAATTCAAAGGGTCTTCTCAAAGACAGTCAGGTAACAGAAATTCGAAGTTTCTTGGGGTTAGCTGGGTACTACAGAAGGTTAATTGAGGGGTTTTCTAAGATTTCAACTCCCTTGACTCATTTGACTCGAAAGAATATTCCTTATGTGTGGGATGAAAAGTGTCAAGCTAGTTTTGAAGAGCTGAAGAAGAGATTGACTACAGCTCCTATTCTCGCCCTACCTAATGGTAATGATGATTTGGTAATCTATAGTGATGCTTCTAAAGAAGGCCTCGGGTGTGTATTAATGCAGAATGGAAGGGTTATTGCATATGCTTCGAGGAAGTTAACTCCAAGTGAGCAGAATTATCCTACCCATGATATGGAGCTTGCAGCTATTGTCTTTGTCGCGCCCCGACCCGTGGTCCTACTTGGCCCCACGTCCGGGACACGCACGGAAGACGTCATAAAACATTTTTAAGAAAATTTTTCGAAATATACTTTCATAAAAAGGTCTTACATAACCAAACAACATTTACTAAACGTGACTACTAGTCACAAAACAACTTTCACAAACAAGTTCTAAGCCACTTGGCTACACACTTCACTTACTTACTTATTTACAACACGAACATCTACCAAAAGAGTTGATACAAACCAAGTCACGGGTACACTACCCAAAAAGGTATTACATTTACATAATGTATCCTTTACTTACACAAACTTTCCCAAAATATCTTACCCAAAGATCTCCTCGACGTCCTCCCTGTGTGTGTGAACTATCCCCTGGGCTCCTTCTTATCTAAAACAGTAAACAAATAAAGGGTGAGAATAAATCTCAGTAAGTTACTAAAATGCAACTACATTACATGCTCATATGATAAACATAAAGGAATAATGCCACAAATGATCATATAGCACATAGCACATAACATGAGAGGCTCCCTATCGCCAACCGTCCCATACCGGTTGGAAATAACGACCAACTCATCATACAACACATAAAGCGGAAATAAACACTCATACGTGGATACTGAGCCAAGGTTCTCAAACCAAACGATAGCCATCTGAGAGGCATCAACTGAGCAGCATCGAAGAGCTGAAACGGGTTCCGGAACCAAACAACAACGACAACAACGGGGGGAAAATGACACAAAGTCATAACCCAAAGTGCCCAACCTTTGGCCTAAGGAAGGGGGTTAAAAATGGGAAACCAATGATAGGAGCCTTATAATGTACTTGGCTCGGGAGACCATTATAATCCCTATCACTGCCCAACACACACAAAAGTACCAGCTGGACTTTAGACACAACCGAAGCAAAGAAAACTTGCTTAAACAACAAACGGGGTATGATTCCAAAGTAGGGAACCACACAAGCTCATATTAGAGAAGTAAACACGTTTTCATAATAGTATGCACCATATTGACATTAAGTCATCACACAAACCATCCAAACCATCACATTAATCCAAACTTGATCACAAAAGACCAACTCTACTATAATGAACCATGGATACTCATTTTGGTACTAATCACCTACTGGATTTACGTGCTATAAAAATCAAAACCCCACTCAATAACCAACCCATCGTGTAGTACTCGAGAAGAGCTTTCCAACGATAGTTTACACGACTAAAACGGAGTCCGGATGAAGAAGTTATGACCTCCGGAAGATTTTACGTAAAAATACACAAGTTCAGACTTTGGGCCCTTACACGACTCGTGTACCACTACACGACTCGTGTAAGAACTTTTACACAAGTCGTGTAACAGTACACGACTCGTGTAGAAAAACACCCCTTCAGAATCTCTCCTTACACGACTCGTGTACCCCTACACGAGTCGTGTAATCAGCCCAGAAATCCCATTTTGGCTGAAAACAAAATACTCCCTTCATCTTACCAACCCAAAACACTAACCTTATCAACCCTCAACATTTTCAACCCTTACCAAGGCTACAAATTCAGCCCAAGCACCATACAAACACCAACTTCTATACCCTTCCTAATACTAACAAGCTATGTACAAGTTTTTACTACTCCCTCTGTCCCAAATTTACAAGTATATTAAAAGTATACTAAAACATCATTTTATAACATATAAAGCATATAAACATGTTTATGACCAATTTAACATTTAAAGGGGGATTAGTAACTTACCTATTTTTCGGAAAAGATGTCAAGAAAAATAAGATGGATCGGTAGATATGATCTAATCAACACCCTGAACATTTATATATTTTTAGATTTGGAAATGGAGTAGTAAATTAAAATAGGGAAAATAAAAATGAAGAACCCTACCTAGCATCTTCTTCTTCTTCTTCAATGGAGGAAACAACCTTAAGAAAATTGGTGTGTGAGGTATACCCAGGAGAGGGGAGGAAGAAGGGGTATTAGGAAGAAGTTTTAATAAGTTTCTTCAATTCAATCACTAGAGTTCTCTTTTTAACAACTAGGCCCCTCTACTAAATTTTCACTAAAACCCCTATAGTTTCCTTAACACTACTAAATTCCCCAAATCAATTTACTACTATCATTTTAATTAACACAAATAGTCAAATAGAATGTGAAATTCATAAAAGATGATGCAACACATAAAATGCACACATAATTTTAAATAAAAAATACCAAAAATATAAAATAAATATTAAAATAAATAAACGGATTTCGGGGTCGTTACACTCACTCCCCCTTAAAGAAAATTCGACCCGAATTTTTGGATTGCTTACCTCAACCCTCAAACAACCAAGGGTACTTCCTCTCGATCTCCTCCCGAAGCTCCCAAGTCGACTCTTCCACGTTATGATTTCTCCACACAACTCGAACAAGGGGAATACTCTTAGTTCGCAACTCTTGAACTTTTGAATCAATAACTTGGACCGGGTGCTCCTCGTAAGACATACTCGGTTCAATATCCTCGGGAACCTCGGACAAGACATGAGAAGGATCATACACATACTTCCTAAGCATCGAGACATGAAAAACATTATGGATTTTGTCAAGAGAATGAGGTAACGCAAGACGATACGCCCTATCACCAACTCTACTCAAAATCTCGAATGGGCCAATGTACCTCGGTGCCAGCTTGCCTTTCTTCCCGTACCTTCGAATTCCCACTTTAGGTGAAACCTTCAAAAATACAAAGTCACCCGAATGAAACTCAAGATCTCGCCTCCGATGATCGGCATAGCTTTTCTGTCTACTCTGAGCCGTACTCAAACGATCCCGAATAAGTTTAACTTCCTCAACTGACTTGTTCACCATATCAATACCCCAAATTTTTGCTTCTCCCACTTCATCCCAACAAATTGGAGACCGACATTTCCTCCCATACAAAGCTTCATACGGGGCCATCCCAATACTTGACTGAAAACTGTTGTTATAGGCAAATTCTACGAGAGGTAAATGAGAATCCCAAGAATCTGAAAAATCAACTGAGCAAGCTCGCAACATATCCTCGAGAATCTGAATAGTCCTCTCTGACTGCCCATCTGTCTGGGGATGAAAAGCTGTACTGAACTTCAACTCTGAACCCAAAGCCTTCTGAAACGCTTGCCAAAACCGAGATGTAAATCTAGGGTCACGGTCAGACACAATACTCACCGGGACACCATGCAATCTCACAATCTCATTTATATATAAGGTTGCAAGCCTTTCCATCGAGTAACTAATCTCAATAGGTAGAAAATGAGAAGACTTGGTCAATCTATCCACGATCACCCAAACTGCGTCAAACCTTCTTCGAGTGCGAGGTAATCCCGTCACGAAATCCATAGTAACATGTTCCCACTTCCATTCCGGAATCTCTAACGGTTGAAGTAACCCCGCAGGCCTTTGATGTTCAGCTTTCACTTGTTGACATGTCAAACATTTAGATACATAATCCGCTATCTCTCTCTTCATATTATTCCACCAAAAGTGTTGCTTCAAATTCTGATACATTTTTGTGCTCCCTGGATGAATAGTATACCTCGACTTGTGGCCCTCATCAAGAACTTGGCGTTTAATCTCATCCACGCAAGGCACACATAACCGACCTCTGAAAGTTAACACTCCTTCGGAATTAAGAGAGAAATCCTCAAATTTACCATCTTCGATTTTATCCGCTATTTTCACCAACTCCGGATCATCCTTCTGAGCTTTCTTTATTTGTTGAATCAAAACTGGTAATACTTGAATACTCGCAAAAATAGCCCCATGCTTTGACTCACAAGGCTCCCAATCTCGAGCATCCTCTAACATCTTCCATTCACGCACCATCAATGAAGCCATAAAAGATTTCCGGCTAATGGCATCAGCTACCACATTTGCTTTACCCGGGTGATACGATATAGTGCAATCATAATCCTTCAATAGCTCCATCCATCTTCTTTGCCTGTTATTCAACTCTTTTTGGGAGAAAAGGTACTTCAAACTTTGATGATCGGTAAATATCTCAAATTTGGCTCCGTACAGATAGTGTTTCCACTTGTGCAACGCAAAAACAATCGCAGCTAACTCCATGTCATGGGTAGGATAATTCTGCTCACTCGGAGTCAACTTTCTTGAAGCATACGCAATCACTCTTCCATTTTGCATTAACACACACCCGAGGCCTTCTTTAGAAGCATCGCTATAAATTACCAAATCATCATTGCCATTAGGAAGCGCAAGGATAGGAGCTGTAGTCAACCTCTTCTTCAACTCTTCAAAGCTAACTTGACACTTGCCATCCCACACATACGGTACATTCTTTCGAGTCAACTGAGTCAACGGAGTAGCAATTTTAGAAAACCCCTCGATAAATCTTCTATAATACCCGGCTAGACCCAAGAAACTTCGAATCTCCGTAACTGATTCAGGCCTCTTCCAATTCACAATAGCTTCAATCTTGGAAGGATCTACGGATATTCCTCTATTGGAAACCACGTGCCCCAGAAAAGACACTTCTTCGAGCCAAAAAGCACACTTACTGAATTTCGCAAACAGTTGCTTCTCACGGAGAACAGATAGAACCATTCGCAAGTGTTGCTCGTGCTCCTCCTTAGACTTGGAATACACAAGAATATCGTCAATAAATACAACCACGAAGGTGTCAAGATAAGGCTTGAAAACCCGATTCATCATATCCATGAAAACAGCCGGAGCATTAGTCAACCCGAAAGGCATAACAAGAAACTCGTAATGACCATACCTACTACGGAAAGCAGTCTTAGAAATATCCTCAGAACGGATCTTTAACTGATGGTACCCACTCCTCAAGTCAAGCTTCGAAAAGACGACTGACCCTTGGAGTTGATCAAACAAGTCATCAATGAGAGGTAGAGGATATTTATTCTTTACAGTTACCTGATTCAGCTTCCTGTAGTCGATGCACAGTCTCAAAGACCCATCTTTCTTCTTAACAAACAGTACAGGAGCTCCCCACGGTGACACGCTAGGACGGATGAATCCCCGATCAATTAACTCTTGCAATTGCACCTTCAACTCTTTTAGTTCAGCTGGAGCCATTCTATAAGGTGCTTCAGATATAGGGGTAGTACCTGGAATCAAGTCAATACCAAACTCGATTTCTCTATCGGGAGGCATAGAATATTCAGAAGAAAACACATCAGGATACTCTTTAACCACATTCACATCTTCTACTTTAGGAGACTTTTTAGTAGTATCCAAAACACAAGCCAAATAACCCTCACAACCACGGTGCAATAGCCTCCTAGCTTTCACATAAGAAATCATACGAATTCCCGAACCCAAAGAAGTTGCCTCAAAAGTAAACACAGGCACACTAGGGATAGAAAACGTAACCACTTTCTTAAAACAATCAACAGAGGCATGATATTTACTTAACCAATCCATACCCAAAATAACATCAAAGTCTTGCAATGGCAAAATAACTAGATCAGCAAGTAAAACATGCTCACTAATATGCACATCACAATCACGCAACACCTTGTCAGCTATCAAACAATTTCCCATAGGAGTCGACACTTCTAGCACATAAGGCAAAGACTCAAAGGAAGAATGCAATCGAGATGCAAAAGACACAGAAACATATGAATGCGATGAGCCGGGGTCTATAAGTGCACGTGCCCTCAAACTGGACATAGAAATTATACCTCCAATTACGGTGGAAGCATCCGAAGCTTGTTGTTGATTGATTGCAAACACACGACCTTGAACCTTTGGTTTTCCTGAGGCATCCCTTTTCTGACCCTGAGACGATCCAACACCACTCCCCGATGGTTGACTCCCCAATCTCGGGCAATTTCTTTGAAAATGGCCAAGTTGTCCACAATTCAAACACTTTCCTTGTTTCTTCCAACACCGCTCCTCACTGTGCCCTTCCCTCTGACAATAATTACAAACCCTCTTGCCTTGACCCCCGGAGAAATTGCTTTGATTTCTAACACTCGGTTGCCCTTGTGGTTGTCCTCTAAATGGGGTTGAAGTCCCTTGTCCTCCACGATTATCATTCCTTTGCTGGTCTACCTTGCCTTCCAGCACTTGTTAATTCCACCTTCCTCTTGTGTTCTTCAATGTCGTGCTCCACTTGATAAGCTCGATCAACTGCATCTTGAAACTCTTGTAACTTGTGGGACACCAATTGAGTTCGAATCACTGTTTTTAGCCCTTTCACAAACCTTGTTGCTTTCCTCTCCTCCGTTGCAATTAAATGAGTACAATACCTCGATAGCTCCGTGAACTTGGCTGCATACTGAGCCACCGACATTGTATTCTGTTCCAAGCTAAGAAATTCCACTTCCTTCCGGTCTTGATCCACCCTTGGAATAAAATGTTCCTTGAACTTCCTCAGAAAATTTGCCCAAGTATATGGTACATGAGCTTCATCCCAACTAGCCTTCAGTGTTCTCCACCAGTACTCCGCAGCTCCACTCAACTTGTAGGTAGCAAATCTAACTCGATCTTCCTCAGTACATACTAAAACATCAAATATCTTTTCCATGGATTCAATCCATCTCTCAACTTTGGTCACATCTGGTTCACCATCATAGCCAGTTGGTTTCATCTTCAAAAACTGTTCTAGACCATACCTCGGAGGTGCATGCTCTCCTCCTTGTCTCTGATCATGGATGGTTTTCATTGCAGCCTCGAACATCCCTTGGAACATAGCTCGAGCTTCTTCCCTTACATTACTCTGGCCTGCAGTACCAGACTGTTCACCCTCATGTTCCGGCATTTTTACTGAGTACCTGCATAAAACACTCAACGTTACTCACTCCATACTCAACTACCCTCCTAGGTCACTTAGTCATTCTAGACCATCTACAACCTAGCTCTGATACCAACTGTCGCGCCCCGACCCGTGGTCCTACTTGGCCCCACGTCCGGGACACGCACGGAAGACGTCATAAAACATTTTTAAGAAAATTTTTCGAAATATACTTTCATAAAAAGGTCTTACATAACCAAACAACATTTACTAAACGTGACTACTAGTCACAAAACAACTTTCACAAACAAGTTCTAAGCCACTTGGCTACACACTTCACTTACTTACTTATTTACAACACGAACATCTACCAAAAGAGTTGATACAAACCAAGTCACGGGTACACTACCCAAAAAGGTATTACATTTACATAATGTATCCTTTACTTACACAAACTTTCCCAAAATATCTTACCCAAAGATCTCCTCGACGTCCTCCCTGTGTGTGTGAACTATCCCCTGGGCTCCTTCTTATCTAAAACAGTAAACAAATAAAGGGTGAGAATAAATCTCAGTAAGTTACTAAAATGCAACTACATTACATGCTCATATGATAAACATAAAGGAATAATGACACAAATGATCATATAGCACATAGCACATAACATGAGAGGCTCCCTATCGCCAACCGTCCCATACCGGTTGGAAATAACGACCAACTCATCATACAACACATAAAGCGGAAATAAACACTCATACGTGGATACTGAGCCAAGGTTCTCAAACCAAACGATAGCCATCTGAGAGGCATCAACTGAGCAGCATCGAAGAGCTGAAACGGGTTCCGGAACCAAACAACAACGACAACAACGGGGGGAAAATGACACAAAGTCATAACCCAAAGTGCCCAACCTTTGGCCTAAGGAAGGGGGTTAAAAATGGGAAACCAATGATAGGAGCCTTATAATGTACTTGGCTCGGGAGACCATTATAATCCCTATCACTGCCCAACACACACAAAAGTACCAGCTGGACTTTAGACACAACCGAAGCAAAGAAAACTTGCTTAAACAACAAACGGGGTATGATTCCAAAGTAGGGAACCACACAAGCTCATATTAGAGAAGTAAACACGTTTTCATAATAGTATGCACCATATTGACATTAAGTCATCACACAAACCATCCAAACCATCACATTAATCCAAACTTGATCACAAAAGACCAACTCTACTATAATGAACCATGGATACTCATTTTGGTACTAATCACCTACTGGATTTACGTGCTATAAAAATCAAAACCCCACTCAATAACCAACCCATCGTGTAGTACTCGAGAAGAGCTTTCCAACGATAGTTTACACGACTAAAACGGAGTCCGGATGAAGAAGTTATGACCTCCGGAAGATTTTACGTAAAAATACACAAGTTCAGACTTTGGGCCCTTACACGACTCGTGTACCACTACACGACTCGTGTAAGAACTTTTACACAAGTCGTGTAACAGTACACGACTCGTGTAGAAAAACACCCCTTCAGAATCTCTCCTTACACGACTCGTGTACCCCTACACGAGTCGTGTAATCAGCCCAGAAATCCCATTTTGGCTGAAAACAAAATACTCCCTTCATCTTACCAACCCAAAACACTAACCTTATCAACCCTCAACATTTTCAACTCTTACCAAGGCTACAAATTCAGCCCAAGCACCATACAAACACCAACTTCTATACCCTTCCTAATACTAACAAGCTATGTACAAGTTTTTACTACTCCCTCTGTCCCAAATTTACAAGTATATTAAAAGTATACTAAAACATCATTTTATAACATATAAAGCATATAAACATGTTTATGACCAATTTAACATTTAAAGGGGGATTAGTAACTTACCTATTTTCCGGAAAAGATGTCAAGAAAAATAAGATGGATCGGTAGATATGATCTAATCAACACCCTGAACATTTATATATTTTTAGATTTGGAAATGGAGTAGTAAATTAAAATAGGGAAAATAAAAATGAAGAACCCTACCTAGCATCTTCTTCTTCTTCTTCAATGGAGGAAACAACCTTAAGAAAATTGGTGTGTGAGGTATACCCAGGAGAGGGGAGGAAGAAGGGGTATTAGGAAGAAGTTTTAATAAGTTTCTTCAATTCAATCACTAGAGTTCTCTTTTTAACAACTAGGCCCCTCTACTAAATTTTCACTAAAACCCCTATAGTTTCCTTAACACTACTAAATTCCCCAAATCAATTTTACTACTATCATTTTAATTAACACAAATAGTCAAATAGAATGTGAAATTCATAAAAGATGATGCAACACATAAAATGCACACATAATTTTAAATAAAAAATACCAAAAATATAAAATAAATATTAAAATAAATAAACGGATTTCGGGGTCGTTACAGTCTTTGCATTGCACAAGTGGAAACATTATCTCTATGGAGCAAAGTTTGAAATTTTCACAGATCATTAGAGTTTGAAGTATCTTTTCTCCCAGAAAGAGTTGAATAATAGACAACGAAGATGGATGGAGCTATTGAAGGATTACGATTGTACAATTTCCTATCATCCGGGCAAGGCAAATGTGGTAGCTGATGCGATTAGCCGGAAGTCTTATGTAGCTTCATTAATGGTGCGGGAATGGAAGATGTTGGAGGATGCTCGAGATTGGAGTCCTTATGAATCTAAACATGGAGCTATTTTTGCGAACATTCGAGTATTTCCAACTTTAGTTCAACAAATAAAGGAAGCTCAGAAGGATGACCCGGAATTTGTAAAGATTATGGATAAAATCAAGGAAGGTAAATTTGAGGATTTCTCACTCAGTTCTGAAGGGGTATTGACTTTTAGAGGTCGATTGTGTGTACCTAATGTTGATGGGATTAAACGCCAAGTTCTTGATGAAGGCCATAAATCAAGGTATACTATTCATCCCGGGAGTACTAAAATGTATCAGAATTTGAAGCAACACTTTTGGTGGAATAATATGAAGAGAGAGATAGCGGATTATGTATCCAAGTGCTTAACATGTCAACAAGTTAAAGCTGAACATCAAAGGCCTGCAGGATTGCTTCAACCGTTAGAGATTCCGGAATGGAAGTGGGAACATGTTACTATGGATTTTGTGACAGGGTTACCTCGTACTCGAAGAAGGTTTGATGCGGTTTGGGTGATTGTTGATAGATTGACAAAGTCTTCTCATTTTCTACCTATTGAGATCGGTTATTCTATGGAAAAGCTTGCAACCTTGTACATTAATGAGATCGTGAGGTTACATGGAGTTCCAGTGAGCATTGTATCTGATCGTGACCCTAGATTCACATCTCGGTTTTGGCAAGCGTTTCAGAAGGCTTTGGGTTCAGAGTTGAGATTTAGTACAGCTTTTCATCCTCAAACAGATGGCCAGTCCGAGAGAACTATCCATATTCTTGAGGATATGTTGAGGGCTTGCTCAGTTGATTTTTCAGATTCGTGGGATATTCATTTACCTCTCGTAGAGTTTGCTTATAATAACAGTTTTCAGTCCAGTATTGGGATGGCTCCTTATGAAGCCTTGTATGGAAGGAAATGTCGGTCTCCTATCTGTTGGGATGAAGTGGGAGAAGCCAAGATTTGGGGTGTTCAGATGGTTAATGATTCAGTTGAGAAGGTTAAACTTATTCGAGATCGTTTGAGTACTGCCCAGAGTAGACAGAAAAGCTACGCTAATCATCGGAGGCGAGACATTGAGTTCGAAAAAGGTGACTTTGTGTTTTTGAAGGTTTCCCCTAAGGTTGGTATTCGACGATATGGGAAGAAAGGCAAGCTTGCTCCGAGGTATATTGGTCCATTTGAGATTCTTGGAAGAGTGGGGGATCGGGCGTATCGTCTTGCATTACCTCCTTCTCTTGATAAGATCCATAATGTGTTTCATGTTTCTATGCTTCGGAGGTATGTGTATGATTCTTCTCATGTTTTATCTGAGGTTCCTGAGGATATTGAGCCGAGTATGTCTTATGAGGAACATCCGGTCCAAGTCATTGATTCGAAAGTGCAAGAATTGAGAAACAAAAGTATCCCTCTTGTTCGAGTTGTGTGGAGGAATCACAATGTAGAGGAATCGACTTGGGAGCTTCGGGAGGAGATCGAGAGGAAGTACCCTTGGTTGTTTGAGGGCCTCGGTAAGTAACCCTAAAATTCGGGACGAATTTTCTTTAAGGGGGAGTGATTGTAGCGACCCCAAAACCCGTTTATATTTATTTTATAATTTTGGGGATTTTTAGTTGACTTATATATGCATTTTATGTGTTGCATCATATTTTATGATTTGCATATCATACTTGATTATTTGTGTTATTTACTTAGTTAGTAAAAATAATGATTAAAGGAGTTAAATGATTAGGTTGAAACTTTAGGGTCCTTGTTGAAAATATAAGTTAAGGGGCTTAAGTGTTAACTTTGAAAGTTGGGTGACCAAAATGTAAATTGGGTAAAGATATTTATGCCAACTTTCCTTTCTTTCTTCTTTCTCTGTGTGAACAAATTTCTTCAGCAACTTTCCTCCTCGTCTCAGTTAGGGTTAGGAGAAAAAGGTAAGTTCGACCCATTTCGATTTAATTCTTTTTATTTACTTACCCGTTTTAAAAACTAATTATATAAAAATGATCAGGGTGTCGAGTAGATCATTTCTAGCCGAACAAAACTTATTTCAGCGATACTTTTTTCCGGAACTAGGTAAGTTACTAATTCCCCTTTAAATGTTAAAATAGTCATATATGCTATATATGATACTCCTACTTGTTAATTTTGTGTTTTGGGTAATATTTGCTATACTTGTAATTTTGGGACAAAGGGAGTATATGGAAATTGTTTTAGCTGAGTATGGGATTGGTTTGGAACTCAAATTGAACTTTAATGAAAGTTACTTAAGTTGTGTAGCATATATGTGTTATACTTGTGGGACGGAAGGAGTAAAAATTGAACTAAGGAAGAATCTGAGATTTGGCCCAAATTTGGAGGAGGCGCGCGCACCCTATATAAGGAGGCGCACGCACCCCTTTGTTACCAACCTAGGCCAAAATTGTCTGGAGAAGGGAGGCGTGCGCATCCTCTTGGGTGAGGCGCGCGCACCCTTAAGTGAATCAACAATAGGGAAGTTCTGGTCCTAGGAGGCGCGCGCATCCTATGGGGTGAGGCGTGCGCATCCCCCCTGTTTCCAAGGTTTGATAGTTTGTGTTATATGGGGTATAAGAGGACAAGTGTGTATGTGATCCTTGGGGTTGTTTATGACTTAAACATGAATGTGTATGACTTTTATGTCGTTAATGAAAAAGATTGGGTTGTGACTAAATGTCCTCATTATGAACTCTTTATGAGAAATCTTTCGTGTGCATCTTGTGATGTTTTTGGCTTAATTCCTTCTTAGATTAAATGCCCCGGGTTGCGTTTAGCAAGTATTCATTACTGTGCTTCTTGTTAAAAGTCCAGCTGGTCTTGTTGTGGAGTCAGCCAATTGAAGAATTATAGTGGTACAGGTAAGTCCACTATAAGGTTTTCCATTGGAGCTTGTGAGTCAGGCGGTGGGAGAATTATAGTGGCACACAAGCCAAGTTCACTATAAGATGTCCACTGTGCCTTTTAGTTTCCCCAGTCCAGATTGGCCTTGGATGGGATGAATTGCTCCCTTTGGTGAGTATTTGGGTTATGACTTTGTGTCATATTTCCCTCTCTGGTTACTTGGTTCTATTGGTTATGATTTGGTTTTCGGGATCCCGACGGCTTCAGCTATTTATGCTGTTCAGATGGTTTTCTCTGATGGGTTTCTCAGATGGTATTCTCATCAGTTATGGTTATTGGTTAAACCTTGGCTTTGGTATCCACCGGAGTGTGGGCAATGTGATATAAGTGATATATGAGTTGATGTTATATGCTATATGCTTACTTGTTGATATTGTTCTTTATGATCATCATATCAGCATGTAACGTAGTTGCATTTTAGTAGCTTACTGAGATTTATTCTCACCCTTTATTTGTTTACTGTTTTAGATAAAGGCGGGTCCAGGGGATAGGACACTCGGCACGGGAGGACGTTGGTTTGGTTGGTAAGAGTTGGGACTTGTTTTGTTGAAGGTTACATTATGTAAATGTAAACCCTTTGGGTAGAGTACCCGTACTTCTTATGATTCCATCTATTTTGGTAAAGGTTGATGTATGTACATTTGTTTAAAAGTTTGTAAGCCTTCGGGCTAAGTACTTTCGTCGTGAAAGTGTTTGTAAAAGTTTGTTTCAAGTTAAGTGAAGTCTTTGAACTTCAAGTGTGTTTTGGTGCCACTTTTTAAAAGGACATTTCGAAAAATTTTCTAAAAAGTTTCATAACGTCTTCCGTTCGTGTCCCGAGCGTGGGGCCAAGTAGGACCACGGGTACGGGGCGCGACAATTCCATTCCCTCAGTTTACCACGAACCAAACGCCCCCTAACTGTTAGCTAGAAAGTAGGGATTTTTAGCTAGAATGTAAGATTGCAATTGGTCAAACCCTAGGACATCTTGTATATAGGCGGCTTTTGTGCACTGAATCACACGAGAAATACATTTGTTTTTCCTTCGTATGTATTTTGACTTCTAACATGATATCAGTCATGACTGAAACCACATGTGAACTTAAATGGCTACGGGGACTTCTTGCCTCGTTCAGTATTTCGACAAGGATTCTATGGTTATTTCATGTGACACAGTCTGCTTTGCATGTCGCTCACAATCCTCTCTCATGAATGCCCAAGTATATTGAAGTTGATTGCCATTTGGTTCGTGATGCCATACAGTCCAAACACGTCTCGCCCCACCATGTTCATACCTCGGCACAACTAGCCGATATTCTTACCAAACCGTTGGATGCTCGACAATTTCAAAATTTACTTTCCAAGTTGGGCGTTTGTGAGCTACACACTCCAACTTGAAGAGGGGGGTTGAGATATCAGTAGATATCTTCTAGTTGATATGCCGATATTTCCTTCTTTGTAGATATGATTTCTTTCCTTCTTTGCAGGTGATATCTATAATACAATACAGGACGGAAATAACCGCCTCTTAGCCTGGGATAAAGAGCGGTAGAGATTAATTGGTAACTGTTTCAATCTTGCGGCCTAAATTTCCTCTCCATCCCACGATCCCTCCTCTCCCACAATCTCTCCCTGACTGCGATTAACCATGCGGTTGTTGAGCGGTTCCAAAACCCTCCCACGATCTCTCTTCTCCTCCCACTTCCATCAGAGGTTTCTCATTCACCGTTGATTACGAGTTCAGTTTGAGAGGTACCCTTCCTCTCTTCAGCCGTTCTCTCCGGACTACGGAATTCATTGGAGGAAGCGAACAACCAAAATACATCCAGCCATCCAGGCGTTCATATATTTCGCATTTGCCTTTTCCTGTTCTCAAAGGGTAAATTCAATCCTCTGTTTATTCATCCCTTTCTTCTGGTAATTGTTTCAATTTAGCAAGCGTTTTTTTTTTTTTTTTTTTTTTTTTGGGGGGGGGGGGAATTTGAGTATACTGCAAACCTAACTCTCTCCCTTCCGCCATTGCTTTAATACTTGGGAGAAGAATTCGACCATCACCCCCGCAGTTTCTTGTTGTCTTCGATTCTGTTCTCTGGTTAACGCTTTTTATGGCTGTTGGTTAATGCACTGTGCATTGTTTTCTTTGGTTTCACAATTGGATAGGGAGGTGATTTTTACTTTATGCTTTTCATTGTTGTTGTTATTCACAGAACGGGAGCTTTTAAAATTTAAGGTTTATTATATACTACTCTGATGTGCTTTTAATATATTCATGTGATTTTCTATACTGTTATGTTTTCTATAAACATTATTCATGTGCTTTTTTTGGTTAAAGAATGTACTGTTATGCTTTGGGCTTATGGCAGTGTAAATTTGGTATGGTAGGAAGTAGCTAAAGATTTTCCTTCTCAGTCTCTGCCATTCTTTTTGTAAGCTCTCATGCATTTATGTATGCCGTAGAATTAGAATTCTCCTGCTCCCTCTTTGGCGTGTGTATAAATTTTTATCCTCTTTGTTGAACTGAAATGCAAGCATTGTTAACATGATTTTTCATTTTGGGGTTGTTTAAGTATCTTCTTATCCTTATGCTTTCTAAACTACACCTCAAACATTTGAATCTCTATTACCATACGGCGATTGCGCCTAAGAAGGTGACGAAGAAGATGTTAGAAGGCTGTGAAAATGAAAATGCTGAACCAAGTGAAGACTTCTGTGGCTTTGAAAAAGAATTCTTTAGTTGGTAGTGTTTAAAAGATCAATGAGAAGGTTAAGAGAACTGAGTAAGGAGTGATCAGGAAGAAGGCTACGGTGCGGTCTTGGTGATTAAAACATCAAAGAAGTGAAAATCTTTGCACTGCAGACGTGAAATTTGGTAATTATTTTGGGTTGGGAAGATAGTATTAAGAATTTTGGGCCACTTGAAAATGCAGGATATAGAAAATATAAGTATGCTTCAAGTTGTTGCACTTTACAATTATGAATGTATTATTAGTTATATTGTACAACATTTCATTCTATTTTACTTTTTTTAATGAATGAATCTGCTAACTCATTCTTCTGTTTTAATTCAAACTGTCGTTTTTAAAGCTCACGATTAGGATTTGATTAATGTTCATAGCAAACGTAAAGGTTTTTTTTTTACTGCTTTTATTCAAGATAGTTACTCCCTCCGTCCCAAAATATATGTTCTATTCTACTTTTTATTCATGTTTTAACTATAGGTAGCATGGCGAGGTTAAGGCAGACAGCAAGGAAAAGTACCGCCCAACGAGCGAAACTACCTACGGTGATCCCACGTGATGAGTTCATAAGGAAATCTAAAAAAGCAAAGGATTATGAGTATGCTTACTTAAAGAACAACACAACAACAACCTTCTCCAGAAAAGAGTTATGGAATTACAGAGTGAAATGGAAGAATTGCATAATCGATTGCACGAAGCGATATCGAGGTTTGAAAACTCACCGAAAGTTACGCCGGAAAATCGCAAAGAAAGAGAAATGGGTCAATCGGTCCGCAATATTGAGTCAAAACCATCAGGAGAAAGTGGGTTCATGCTTGGATTGAATAGGCGAACCAGATCCCGGTGTTCAATCGGACAAAAAGTGACGAAAAGATGATCAGCAAGTCTCACCGGAGCTCGAGGTGCCGGCCGGAGATTGGAGGAGCTGCAAGAAGGATCGAAATACTGAAGGGGGACGGATTCAAAGAAAGCCCATATTTGTACCGAAAATACCCTTGATAAAAAGTCATGTGCATTGGCACATGACTATTTAACGAAAAAAATGTAACGGTGTTAGTGATAGTGACTTTCGATTCAATAAACTCTTAGTTGGATGTGTTGTTTCAAAAGGAAATTAGTTTAGTGACCAAATACCCAAAATGGTCATAGTTGAGTGATTTTTGGTGCAGTTTTGCCTATTATTTTTTATTTTAAACACATTAGACCATTTTTCAGAATTTAAAAGGTCAAAAGCTACCATCATTTTTTTTTTGAAAATATTAAAATTTAAACGTAAAAATTATACATATTCTGGTTATCCATTTCTAATCTTCTATTTTTGTATATAATTTTATTTTTTGTAAAGAAAAAGACAAAATTAGTTAGAAAATGAACTTTTATTTTGGAACAATTTATAATCGGTACGAGTCTATGATCGAGCAACGTGTTATCTGAACATAAAAAAAATATGGTAAGGAAATGTTTGGCAGGAAGGAAAGGTAAGGAGACAATTTAGAGTGTGAACTGTGAAGACGATGAATATGATGCACACTAATTTTTATCCAAACAGCTGAGCTAATTAATGTGTTTTTGGAGTGATTAGAAGGAAGAATATTCTTGACAACCATTAATTTAATTAATTAATAAGTGATCAAATACTGGTTGGTCGATTTGATTCATTTCATGTGATTACTAGTACTACTCTTTTCAATGATTGTAAATTGAAAATACTTCATACTGATTGGAGCGGCTAAAAAGTTAAACATTTTTAAAAATTAGGCTTAAAAACTCCTCGTTAATACGCTTAATTAGCAAAAAAACTGATTCTTTTTCAATCCATTTTGAACGCGCCGCTCTACCAAATTGGTAGAGCCGTGCGTCTAAAATGGAGTGAAAAAAAAATCAGCTTTTTGCTAATTAAGCGTCTCAATTGAGAGTTTTTGAGCGGAACTTTTTAAAATCTTGGTCAATTTTGGCCGCTCAAAATAATAACATCCACAAAACAGTCTAAAAAAAATTTCCGTTTTAAAACTGTGCACAAGGCCAAACGAAACGAGAAGGTAAGGTGACATGTAAATAATGTTTGGTTCCTCAGCAGTTACAAAGGAGTGGCTCAGTGGTAAAGCCAAGTCTCACCCTCGGTGAGCGCTAGGGTTCGATCCTTCTCCTCGCCTCCTCATGTCGTGGACATTGTCAAAAAAAAAAAAAAAAAAAAAAAAAGCGCCATTAGGTCATCATTCAGACACCAATCAAACAAAAAATGTACTCCTCCCTAACGGATAACAAGTCAAGTGGCAACCGTTGAAAGCGAGGATATTTTCGGCCTGGCCCCATTTTGTTTCGTTATTAGTCACAAAAAGGGGGAACAGTTGGAGAATAAGATGATACCTGACCAAGTTAACACCTCTTTCCCTACGTCTCTTTTGACACCAATAATTCATCGTACACGAATTTGGAATAGAAAAAATTTGCTTCACTACGGTCCCGCTCCACCCGGTAATCCAAGCGCCATCTGATTGATCATATGCAGCCGCCCTCAGTGGGGCTAGTAACCAAGGTTCTCCACACCTCCAGCAGGGGTCGAACCCAGGACCTCCCTAAGGAAACCCTTAAACTCACCCACACATATCACTGAGCTATAAGCTCTTTGGTACTTCATTAATAGTTACAATCATTTTTCCTTACCGTAAGTTAATTTAAGCGGCCTATGCGCCTGCACACAACCAAAAATCACTTGTATATAAAAATAGCCAAAATTCTCAAAAGCGACTTATCTATAAATATATCAAAAGTCAAGTAGGAGGTGGTGGGCTGTCTTTTGGCCGTCACTTATAAATGAATGAAAGCACGAAGAAAATTGTTCCAACACCATCTTATCACCTTAATTTAACTTTGTATTTTCATGCAACTTATCATCGGCTTTCTATATTTTATCACATGTAACTCTCAGTCTATTAAATCAACTTCAATTCAATATTTACAGAGTTGGTGACATGACAATTACCTTATTTTGTAAGTATATTAAAATATACTCCTCCCCGCTAAAAAACTTTAGTTTTTATGGTATCTGAAGAGGATGAAAATATTCTATCTTGTTTAAATCTTTGTGATTTTTATTTTCAAGTAAATTAGTTAATTAGATTGTGTATATTTTTTATTTATAATTAGTTGTGTATATTTAAGATTTATTTCACTAACATATTAATGGTTTTCTTTGAAAAGTTTTTATGTATTTTAGGAGTGTAGGTGGACTCTCACAAGGAAAGAATGATTGGTTGATTGAAGATCTCGTGTGATTGAAGAAGCGGCCAAGGGATATTATAAATACACAACGTCAAACTTCAAGGTGTTTAAGTGTTTTCATTTATTCAAGAGATTTAGAATAGTTTGATCTTTTAATTGTTTTTGTTTCTTTCATCCTTTTGTACTCTGAAAGAGTTTTAGTAATGAAAGTTTTCCAGCAAGTAAATTCTTGCTGAAGTGTTTAAATCTGTTTCTAAATTAATCCGCTGCATTTCTGTGTTTTTGAGATTCTGTCCATTGACAGTTGACAAGACAACTGTCAGACTTAACAAATCAATATTTTTTAAACTCTTAATTATATTTTTTTTAATTGTCTCAATCTATATAAATGACACCTCTTCTCCTGTAACATTAAAAAAAAAAAATACTAGGGGTACAAAAAGTCATAAAATCTTGCTCATAAAATCATAGGTGTAATGATTTATTGGTGTTTTGAATTAGAGTATTGCGGGTCCATTATCGATGCAACCAATACATTATCGCCACCTCATTTTGTGAGCAAAATTTTGTGACCGTATTTTGTTCCCTAGCATTTAGCATTGCTCTTAAAAAAAATTAACTTAAGGGGGGTGGGACCATTGTCTTTGCTAGAGCCATGTGAATAAAGGTTGGTCAGCTTTCTATTCCAAACAATTCCAGATACATAGAGTGGCCCACAGGTAATAAAACAAAATGTAAGCCACTAGTCCCTTGACACGTTCACTATCATTACCTAAGTTACCGATAATGACCATGCACTACTCTTTTTCCTGTAAGAATACGTACAATAGATATCAATAAAATGGTTTTCAACAAAAAAAAAATAATAATAATAATCAATAAAATGGAAGAAATGGAAAATAGATTTCACGTTTTCCAAACATTGAATACTAATTCAAATAGAGAAAATACTTATATTTTGAGTGAGATTGTAGCTTAGGTGCGAATAACTACTAAAGATTGAATTGATTTTCTGAAAAATTAGTTGTTTTTTTTTTTTTTTTTTTTAACGTTTAGTATAAACGTATTGATTAGCCAAGCCGTGACATTTTGTATATAAATGAAATGGTGACATTTGTGTAAATTTTTTTTACCAGAAAGAGTAACTTATATATTTAAGAATATTGGCTCAGGGCCAATAAAGTTATGATACATATTCCTAGCATATATGGCATTGTTGTGAGCATACTTAATAATTTGCCTATGTACTTTATAAATATGAAAAAATTGTCATAACCTAATAGAGATTTTGATATATGAGATGATGTTGTCCAAGTCTTGAGGTAGTTGCATAGTACCTTGAACGTAAGCACGCGCTAGCTAAGAGTTTGTAAGGACCTTGATTTCTGTAAAGTTGTGAGCAGTTGCCCATTCCAGTCCTTTGTGAATTGCTAGGCATTCAGTGTGGATACTTGATTGTGTTTTGCAAGATTGGCTTCCAATTGCTATTTTACCGCTTCTTGTATCCAGAGTTCCCATCCTAATCCAGCCCATCTAGCGTTCTTCTTCCATGCCCCATCTGTTACAAGGGTAACCAAGCTATCTGAGTTGTTGTTTTTGAGGTATTCTTCTAGAGTCTTTCCATTACGAGAATCAAGACTCTGAGGATTGTTGTTCCCATTTGTGTTGCTCTGAGTGTTTTCTTCTGTGTTGGTGTGCCGTTGTGTCCGCTGTTTTTTTGTTCTTTTTGATTCAAGAGATTAAATATGTTGGAGTTTGTGTACCGCTGCGGGGAGGATGTTGTCTATACTGGGTTGAGAATGGTTAAAAATAATATCGTTTCTGTTTATCCACATTTCCCATAGGCTGAGGATGAGGATGATGAGGACTAGCTCTAGCATACTAAGGTCTGAGTTTATCCATTTTGATATCCATGAGAAGAGGGAAATTTATGGAGTATCTACAGGGATCGGAGGGGGAGGTAGGTAGGGGTGAGCAAAAAAACCGAAAAAAACCATTAAAACCGAAAAAATCGGACCGAAAAACCGGTCCAATAAGGTATTTGTTAGGACTGGTTTCTAAAAATTAGAAAACCGAAATTAGTGGTTCGGTTTAGGTTTCCAGCTTGTTAGAACCGATAAGAAACCGAACCGAATCGATAATCTAAAACTATGTCGTTTTATTCCTAGCTTATTATTTGAATTAATAGTTGTAAACTTTAATTTGTAGTTTTTGGCCCAAGTAGGATGGCCCATTGGCCCAATTCATACTTCAACCAGAAAATGTGCTTTATTTGACCTTATTATTTATTATGTGCAAATTGGGCCTCATTTGAATGTAGCCCATTAAGGCGGCCCAACAAACCCACAACCCAACCATCCATTCTATTAGTTTGACACCGAACCAAACCGATATCACACCGAAACCGAACAAACCAAACCATTAAGAAACCGAAGCTTAATGGTTTTAATTACATAAACCGATAACTATTGGTTTGGTGTCGGTTTTGGCCTAAAACCGAACCAAACCGACCCGTGCACACCCCTAGAGGTAGGGGAAGAGAGCCAACCTTGTTGAGAAATCCAGAAAGTAAAAAACATGTGCATAGTGGATTCTTCATGATTTCCACAACGGTTGCAAAGAGCTAGGTCCGTGCACTTTCTTATATGTAAAACTTTTTGGGTTGGTAACTTTTCTTGAAGGAGTCTCCAAAAGAAGATTTTAAGTTTTGGTTCAATGGGTGTTTGCCCAAAAAAAAAATAAAAAAAATCATGCTTTTTGGATTGAAGGGTTTTGGGCATTTTCTAGGAGGGTTTTTGTGTCTCGATGGTTGGAAACTGCACTAAAATAACTAGACTTTACTGAGTATAGACCATTTTTTGTATGCACTCAGGTTTGATCATCAACTCCTGATTAGGGGATAAGGATATTTAGGAATGAATCCGCAATGTAAAGGGGAAAGACTTTACGCGCGATATTCATACCAAAACAATATCACTAGCACTTTAAAAACACTATAACTGTCACTTAAAAAGACGATGACTAGCATTAAAAATGCTGTTGACTGACACTTTTTTTTTATTGACTGATACTCAACAAATACTCTTATTAGCACTAAAAAACACTACCTGTAACGCCCGTCCTAATTCCTGTTAAATTCTTGACTTGCATAATTATATGCTATTTTAATTGAGTTAATTATTTAACTAATTGAGCAAGTTTAGGTCCTAATTGTTCAAGTTGAAACATTAGGGTCATTTGTGAAAATTAAAGTTTAGGGGCTAAAATGCTTAAATTAAAACTTGAAGGGCCTTTTTGCTCAAAGTGGAACTTGGAGGGCCTAGTTGCAATTCTTGGAAAGTCTTAAGGATAAATATCCTTCTTTCTTTCTCTCTGGGAAAGAGAATTCTCAGTTTCTCTCGATCATTCTCTCTGTTTCATAAAAGGGAGTTCAGTTTTACCCTATTCTCGACTCCCCGCGATTAATTATGCCTCTGTTCGAAAATCCGACTTCGCATAAATGATCAGGGCGGTGAGTAGAGCATTTCCTGCCGAACAGAAATTAGTTTGGGTTAATTTGATTTCGGACTAGGTAAGTCACTAGCTCCCCCTTGCTTGTAATAACATGCCTATGTGTTATTCTTGATACTTGTGCTTGTTAATTTCGCAAATTGAATGAATTTTGTGATACTTGTAAATTTGGGACGAAGGGAGTATTTTTATACTAGGTACAGAATACATGAGCCTTAATGGGTTCGAAAGTTAAAAGAAAATTATACTCCTGCTCGTGAGACGGAAAAATATTAACTTGATTTAAATATTATTAGAAAAATTGTACCATTATTTGTGGTATGGGGAAATGAATGGAAGTATCCCTAAATGATTATATTAGTATATTAGAAAATTATTGTTATACTTTTGGGACGGTGAAATATTTAATTGGAATAAAAGGAAATTATCTTATTATTTGTGGGACGGTAAAAGAAATGAATTGAGCTTGAAATAGTGTCCTGGGTATTGCCTAAGGGTTAGTGAAAGTATACTCCTACGCTTGGGACGGAGAATTTTAGGCCTGAAAAGAAATTTAGTGTTTGCTGAAAATTGTACCAGGCGCCCGCCCACATAGATACCAAGCGCCCGCCCATTTCATCAGAAGTTTTGGTTTCAAAAGTGCTATAATGAGCGGCCGCCCGGTCCATCGTAGGCGCCCGCCCGGTCCCCTGTTTCAACAAAAGTGTTTTAAATCTAAATTGAAATAAAAGCTTACCCCTCCTAAGGCATATAGCCTTAGTATAAGATGTCCTAGCAAGTGTTGTGATACCTTAGGGGCATCAGAAGTGAGTCTTGAACATGATTATTCAATGATTTGAATAGAGAATTTGAGCCTAAGAGTAAGAACTCTTTTAATTGTCTTGAAAGTGCTATGAACAAGCACTAATGTGTTATATGTGTCTTGAAACTAATGTTTGTGCACCTTAGGGGTACTAGAGCAATGTCTTGAGCTTAAACATCCAAAGTATAGGATTAAAAACTTGTACGTATGAGATGTATAACTCATCTACTTAGCTTGAACTTGAAGTATAAGACAATTAAATCTTGTACGTGATTTGAATATCCAAAGATTGGAATAATAACTTGAGTATAAGATAATTAATTCTTGTACATGACTTGAAACCAATACATGTGTATGGTAATGAACTTGAAAGTGCTATGAACAAGCACTAATGTGTTAGAACTATTCTTGGTGTATATGTGAAAATCTTGCATATAGCTACTTGATAGAATGTGGATTCTTGACTACTTGATATATGGTATGAATAACCAAAGAGTTAGAATATGGAACTAGATAGAGAATGATCAACTCTAAGACATACTTGAATCTAATACGTGTGTATTGAAAGTGCTATGAACAAGCACTAATGTGCTAGTACTTGGTTTTAGTCGTGCATATACTCAATGAAGTATATAAAGTATAAAGAAGATATCTTGTTCTTGAGTGGAGTTCCTAAAGAATGAGGGACTAGTGTAATATGAAGATAATTCATAAAACAATGATTATAAAACATAATATGTGTTCGGAAATGTATTCGATTATTAACGATACATATATGCGAGATATGATTATGACTAGGTACAATACGACCTATTCGATTACGTGCTTAGAGTCTAAGATGTTGGGCTCTACTCAAAAGTAAGGGCATTGTGATAGACACATTAGTGTGTTAAAGATTATATGAATATGTACGTGCAAATATTTCATATGATAAAGTAATATAGTATGACATACCCTACTACTTGGTTGGGGTCTGTTATTAATAGACTCTAATTTGGCTTGATTGTGTTAAGTGGACACATTACGTGCCATTGTTATACTGATTTGTATTCGCAATTATTGCGTACGTGTACTTGTATTTGGTGAGCACATGATTACATGGTTCCTGAAGAGCTAGTCCACTACTTTTGGATTAGTTCTACTCTCGTAGTTCAAGTAAATACCTACTTGTGCATTCTTGTTTGAGTCCAGCTGGTCACCTTTCTTGTTCGGAAATATATAGGTTCACGCTTATCGCGAGAGCTGGGGCTTAAGTGATAATCGGGTCCCTATGTATTTGCGCTTGACCCCTTACTACAGGCCATAGTAAGGGCATAGCTTCCTTGGTTGGAGCAATACGCCTGACTAAAGTGAATGCTAAACTCGTGAACACCTCGTGAATCTTGTTCTTGTGAGTGACACTGGTTACCGGGTCCTCTTGTGTACTGCAAAGCAGCAACTTGATTGATCGTGATTTGTCAACTGCAATAAGCAACGACAACAATGGTTTACTTGGGAGTAATAAGGTTGGAATATCCTTTGTAACGTGTTAGTTTAGCCTTATGTGCTAGCTACTTGATGAGTTGGCTTAACCTCTCATATACTTGTTACTTGATGATATATTGAGCATGATTACTTGATAATCTTCTTGAATTGCATGATTACATGATAACATGCTATATACTTGTATCTAGTAACTTACTGAGATTTATCTCACCCCGTTCCTTGTTTTTTTGTTTCCCCCCCCCCCAGGAAAGCAAGTGGTAATACGTTGTGAGGCTCGACTTAGCAGGGGCCTACTTGGCAGGTTATTCTTGTTGGGGATTGTTATCCTTTCCATTTTGGTGAGGACGATCTTGTATCAGTTGTTTAGACTCAGTATATTGGGTAGACTTGTATAGTGTTCTTGTAATGCCAGCGTATGTGCTAGGCATGTTTTCCGCTGTGTACAACCATTTGGTTTAAATTTCTTGGTATAGAACTCGTTGTGAGCTATCTTAGCTCGTTCCTCTGGAGTATATTTATGAGGTCAGCTTGATATAAGCAGATGTCATTCAGTTTCTCGTTTCTTGTTAGTCACGCGCACCAGGTTCGAGGTTCTATTAGGGAATCCCGAGACTTGGGGGCGTGTCAGGTTGGTATCAGAGCTATGGTTTAGCTCTAAGCCTGGATAGGGTCTATGGCCTAGGTTAGGTTAGTCTTGGGTGTGTTTTAGACGTCGAGTGCTTCGTTACTTGTTGTTATACCAGGCATAGGACTGGTGTTGATAGTGTTGATCCCAATTAGAATAAGATGGTTTGAGAATCGAGAGCGCGAGTCTTTAAAGACTTAGGCGTATCTATCTTGTACAGTGGACATTGTTTCGTGCTATATGCATGCTTGTCCTCATTTTTTGATTTACGTGAAAGTGTATTTTCTAGTAAGAGACTACATGCTTGATATCGTTATTTATAAGAGCTTGATAGAAGTGTGGGTGATAACACCCTATACGTTATATGTTAACTCGGTCATGTTACCTGCATGGGGCATTGATGTGATACGTGTTATGGCTTGGCTTTTTATGTGTTAGGCCTTTCTTGTTTGCCACAATAGATGGTGAATATTTTTATGCTAGTATGCTTGACTATTTATATGAGCATGATATAATTATGTATAATATTCATGTTCTGCATTGAAAGTTCGAAAATGGTTATCAAGGTTGTGCTGAATATTTAGCATATGTGGTTGATGGAAGAATGTCTACACCAAAATTGAAGAATGGATACATCATTCTTTGTGAGATCTCAGATATAATTTCTACTGAGTAGTACATGATACTTGATGAGAACCTTGAGTTATCTTGAGTGGCTATGGTACAAATATAGTGCTGATATCTAAATCAATGTTCATGACATCGGTTGAGTAAAAGAGTTGAAGATTCAACTTGAGGAATTTCTTGATAGAGGATTCACCCAGCTTAGTATATCTGCGTGGGGTGTATCTGTATTGATTGGCATGAAGAGATATGGTACTTTGCGATTTCATATTGAATGCAAAGAATTCAACCAGGTGACTATAATGAACCAGTACTTGTTATCGTGTATGGATGGTTTATTTGATCCCTGAAGTTAATCAGTGGTCTATTTAGTGTTTGATTGATAAATGGCTACCATTATTTGGAAAGTCAACTATGAGTATATATTAAAAACATCTTCTCATATCAGGTATGCTCGTTATGGATTCGTGATTATGCTATTTCGATGGATATATGATCTAGCAGTATTAATGGATTTGATGAATGATATCTTCAAACCAAAATTTTATTTCTTTGCGATGGATTGATTAATGACCTGTTGGTGTATACAAAGTCGCAGACTGAGAATTGATTGTATTGAAATTTCTCGAGAGAAACAATTGTTTCCAAAAGCTAGCAAGAGTTAGAGGATCTGTTACCTTGAAGTGGATGCCTGAAGTAAGTATCTTTGTTGACATGTACAAGTGGAAATAACCGAGGTACGATTATTCTTGAGATTTTCTTGATCTTGTTAGAGATTCATTAATGAATTTCGAAGGTAGCTCTATTATTAACTATTTGACACAGAAAGCTACACTTTCCGATGGATTGATAAACATGAAGTTAATTTTTTTTAAATATTGAAACGATGGATGACCACAACTTCAGTATTTGACCTTGCCTAGTGGATTTGACTAGTATGATGGTTATTTGAAGGATATGACCAGTGTTACTATTTTCTCGTGTATGTGTCAAGATTCACCAATATAGTGGATATGATAAATTCATTATGCATAGTGAAGCTCGAACAAGAGATAAAACGTGTGTTAATTCAAAATGGTAACGTACTTGTATATGCTTCGAGGAGATTGAATCTTTATGAATATTTCTACTCATGACTTGAAACTGATTGTGATCCTACGGCTATTGTATTAGCGGATTCATTGAACATAAAGACTTGTATTTCATGATTGATGGTACTGAATGGGAGAAAATTTCTGAGTATTCAACTAAATCCTTGAATTGCGATTATTTGAAAGCAGAATATCAGAGATCGTTTGATTTGTTATAATCCTTCGAGATTTGTGAATATATGAATATATTGCGATGGATTTCGTGGAAGGATTATCATTTAATAGATAAGTCCCGATGATATTGGTAATAGTGGATTGATTAATCAAATCTGCTTGACTTTATGTGTTATGATGTTATGATCGATACATCTTGATTACATGGGATACCTATGGATATAATATATGACAGGGATTCTTGTTCTACATCTTGTTCTACACCTTGTTTTACATCTTGATTATGATAATTTTCTGAGCACTCTGGATATTTAACCGAGGTTGCTTCTTGATCATATGTTGCGAGCATGTGAAGTGGATTTCCTTGTGGCTATTGTATGAGTTTGCGATTTAGCGGAAATTCCATCACCCGAATTACTTAGTATATGGGTAATTACTTGTATGGATACTTAATTCTAAAGGAAATGTCTTGAGCACGGATACTTCTTGTGAAAGTTTCATGGGAAAGTCACGGTATCGAAAAGGTTATGTGAGAATAATACTCACAGGTAATTGATAATATGGTGTGGTATACCATATTCTTGCTATTCTTGAGTTCTATTTGTTATTTATATGTGTTATAATCTCGATTAGTAAAATTCGAGGACGAATTTTCTTTAAGGAGGGGAGGATGTAACGCCCGTCCTAATTCCTGTTAAATTCTTGACTTGCATAATTATATGCTATTTTAATTGAGTTAAATATTTAACTAATTGAGCAAGTTTAGGTCCTAATTGTTCAAGTTGAAACATTAGGGTCATTTGTGAAAATTAAAGTTTAGGGGCTAAAATGCTTAAATTAAAACTTGAAGGGCCTTTTTGCTCAAAGTGGAACTTGGAGGGCCTAGTTGCAATTTTTGGAAAGTCTTAAGGATAAATATCCTTCTTTCTTTCTCTCTGGGAAAGAGAATTCTCAGTTTCTCTCGATCATTCTCTCTGTTTCATAAAAGGGAGTTCAGTTTTACCCTATTCTCGACTCCCCGCGATTAATTATGCCTCTGTTCGAAAATCCGACTTCGCATAAATGATCAGGGCGGTGAGTAGAGCATTTCCTGCCGAACAGAAATTAGTTTGGGTTAATTTGATTTCGGACTAGGTAAGTCACTAGCTCCCCCTTGCTTGTAATAACATGCCTATGTGTTATTCTTGATACTTGTGCTTGTTAATTTCGCAAATTGAATGAATTTTGTGATACTTGTAAATTTGGGACGAAGGGAGTATTTTTATACTAGGTACAGAATACATGAGCCTTAATGGGTTCGAAAGTTAAAAGAAAATTATACTCCTGCTCGTGAGACGGAAAAATATTAACTTGATTTAAATATTATTAGAAAAATTGTACCATTATTTGTGGTACGGGGAAATGAATGGAAGTATCCCTAAATGATTATATTAGTATATTAGAAAATTATACTTATACTTTTGGGACGGTGAAATATTTAATTGGAATAAAAGGAAATTATCCTATTATTTGTGGGACGGTAAAAGAAATGAATTGAGCTTGAAATAGTGTCCTGGGTATTGCCTAAGGGTTAGTGAAAGTATACTCCTACGCTTGGGACGGAGAATTTTAGGCCTGAAAAGAAATTTAGTGTTTGCTGAAAATTGTACCAGGCGCCCGCCCACATAGATACCAAGCGCCCGCCCATTTCATCAGAAGTTTTGGTTTCAAAAGTGCTATAACGAGCGGCCGCCCGGTCCCCTGTTTCAACAAAAGTGTTTTAAATCTAAATTGAAATAAAAGCTTACCCCTCCTAAGGCATATAGCCTTAGTATAAGATGTCCTAGCAAGTGTTGTGATACCTTAGGGGCATCAGAAGTGAGTCTTGAACATGATTATTCAATGATTTGAATAGAGAATTTGAGCCTAAGAGTAAGAACTCTTTTAATTGTCTTGAAAGTGCTATGAACAAGCACTAATGTGTTATATGTGTCTTGAAACTAATGTTTGTGCACCTTAGGGGTACTAGAGCAATGTCTTGAGCTTAAACATCCAAAGTATAGGATTAAAAACTTGTAAGTATGAGATGTATAACTTATCTACTTAGCTTGAACTTGAAGTATAAGACAATTAAATCTTGTACGTCATTTGAATATCCAAAGATTGGAATAATAACTTGAGTATAAGATAATAATTCTTGTACATGACTTGAAACCAATACATGTGTATGGTAATGAACTTGAAAGTGCTATGAACAAGCACTAATGTGTTAGAACTATTCTTGGTGTATATGTGAAAATCTTGCATATAGCTACTTGATAGAATGTGGATTCTTGACTACTTGATATATGGTATGAATAACCAAAGAGTTAGAATATGGAACTAGATAGAGAATGATCAACTCTAAGACATACTTGAATCTAATACGTGTGTATTGAAAGTGCTATGAACAAGCACTAATGTGCTAGTACTTGGTTTTAGTCGTGCATATACTCAATGAAGTATATAAAGTATAAAGAAGATATCTTGTTCTTGAGTGGAGTTCCTAAAGAATGAGAGACTAGTGTAATATGAAGATAATTCATAAAACAATGATTATAAAACATAATATGTGTTCGGAAATGTATTCGATTATTAACGATACATATATGCGAGATATGATTATGACTAGGTACAATACGACCTATTCGATTACGTGCTTAGAGTCTAAGATGTTGGGCTCTACTCAAAAGTAAGGGTATTGTGATAGACACATTAGTGTGTTAAAGATTATATGAATATGTACGTGCAAATATTTCATATGATAAAGTAATATAGTATGACATACCCTACTACTTGGTTGGGGTCTGTTATTAATAGACTCTAATTTGGCTTGATTGTGTTAAGTGGACACATTACGTGCCATTGTTATACTGATTTGTATTCGCAATTATTGCGTACGTGTACTTGTATTTGGTGAGCACATGATTACATGGTTCCTGAAGAGCTAGTCCACTACTTTTGGATTAGTTCTACTCTCGTAGTTCAAGTAAATACCTACTTGTGCATTCTTGTTTGAGTCCAGCTGGTCACCTTGCTTGTTCGGAAATATATAGGTTCACGCTTATCGCGAGAGCTGGGGCTTAAGTGATAATCGGGTCCCTATGTATTTGCGCTTGACCCCTTACTACAGGCCATAGTAAGGGCATAGCTTCCTTGGTTGGAGCAATACGCCTGACTAAAGTGAATGCTAAACTCGTGAACACCTCGTGAATCTTGTTCTTGTGAGTGACACTGGTTACCGGGTCCTCTTGTGTACTGTACAGCAGCAACTTGATTGATCGTGATTTGTCAACTGCAATAAGCAACGACAACAATGGTTTACTTGGGAGGAATAAGGTTGGAATATCCTTTGTAACGTGTTAGTTTAGCCTTATGTGCTAGCTACTTGATGAGTTGGCTTAACCTCTCATATACTTGTTACTTGATGATATCTTGAGCATGATTACTTGATAATCTTCTTGATTTGCATGATTACATGATAACATGCTATGTACTTGTATCTAGTAACTTACTGAGATTTATCTCACCCCGTTCCTTGTTTATTTGTTTCCCCCCCCCCAGGAAAGCAAGTGGTAATACGTTGTGAGGCTCGACTTAGCAGGGGCCTACTTAGCAGGTTGTTCTTGTTGGGGATTGTTATCATTTCCATTTTGGTGAGGACGATCTTGTATCAGTTGTTTAGACTCAGTATATTGGGTAGACTTGTATAGTGTTCTTGTAATGCCAGCGTATGTGCTAGGCATGTTTTCCGCTGTGTACAACCATTTGGTTTAAATTTCTTGGTATAGAACTCGTTGTGAGCTATCTTAGCTCGTTCCTCTGGAGTATATTTATGAGGTCAGTTTGATATAAGCAGATGTCATTCAGTTTCTCGTTTCTTGTTAGTCACGCGCACCAGGTTCGAGGTTCTATTAGGGAATCCCGGGACTTGGGGGCGTGTCACTACCACTGTCACTGTCACTGCCATTCAAAAATTCTATCACTATCAGTGTTAAAAGAGTGTTAGATGTATGGTTAAAAAGTGTCAGTTGTAATGTTAAATAATGTCAGGTCTAGAGTTAAAGGGCGTCAAGAAAGAGTGTCAATTGTAGTGCTAATAGTGTTAGATCTGGTATTAAATAAAGTCTGTTGTAGTTTTAAGAAGTGACAACATGTGTTAATTAGTTCTTATTGTTTACAAAAATGTCTTTACGTGATTTTAGAAAAAGTTTCTCTTATTTATAAAAATACCACGATCCATTTTGAAGGAAGTTTCACTTATTTGCAAATATCATCGCACGGTTGAAAAATACATTTTCCTAATTGTCAAAAAAGGATATGGTATTTGAATAATTTTTTGATCTTAAACATTTAAATATGCAACTTATAATTTCAAATTTCTCTTTCAGAGATTACTAAAAAAAAGTATGTAAGTTATATATTATTCATCCTTTAAAATTATTTAAATTGAATAAATATAATCATAGTGATAAAATCTTAGTATAAATTTAATAGAATTAGTTTTTATTTTTATTTGAAATCGCTTAATCTCAATTCTAGTCAAAGGTTAGTATTGTACTTAATACCCTTATTATTATGACGGAGAGAATTAAACATGTTCAAGATGAGAAAATCTGGGAAAAAACGTGTTTTTCCTTAAGGATGCGTAAAACGTGTTTTTAAGTTGGCGCGGTGGCATTTTTGTAATTAATTTAACGGGAAGTTGTTGTAACGCTGATCGGAAGTGCCAGTCGTAGTGTAAAAAAGTGTCAGCACATGTACATTGGCACTTATTGACATTGCCACTCGTAGTTTTTAATAAGTGCCAGTATCAATGTTAAAAATTGTCAGTGTAATGGCTGGCATTTATTGACACTACCACTGGCACTTTTAATAAGTGTCAGTATCAATGTAAAAAAGTGTCAGTGTACTTACTGGCAATTTTTAACATTACCACTAGGGGTGTAAGTGGTTTGGTTCAAACCGCGGTTTGAGACCGAACTAAACCAAACCATACGGTTTGGTTTGGTTTTCAAACACGAATGGTTCGGTTCGGTCTCAAATATTGACAAACCACTTGGTTCGGTTTGGTTTGTGGTTTGACCTCCCAAACCGCGATTTGAAACCGCCAAACCGAACCACCAAACCAAACCGCCAAACCAAACCACATAACATAAACTAATTATCCTAACCTCCCCCCCCCCCATTTGTATCTTATTTTAAAAAAATCGAATATTTATTAGTACTTATTGTTGTACCAATAAAAAAAATTACATAGACTAATTCTAACCCATATTTTGTATCTTATTCAAGTATTAATTTCATTATTTGTTATCTTAATTGTGACACATGAAAAACCAAGTTCTCTCCCAGATCGATATTGTAAAGTGTTTTTCTTCCTTCGGCCTCCCTCTTCATCCGACTTTCCCCTTAAAGACACGCATCTTTCGCTCTTCCTCCGTGATCACAGAAAATTCAAACAAATAATGAGTTATGGTTTGAGTCGTGGTTTGAACCGTAGTCTAGACTGCGGTTTGAACCACACAATTGAACCGCGGTTTGAACCAAACCGAACGAACCATAGCGGTTTGGTTTGGTTCGGTTTGAATTTTTTCATGATTCAGTTCGGTTTGGGATTATCTTAAACCGATGACTAGTGGTTCGGTCCGTAAATTCCCCCAAACCGAACCAAACCGAACCATTTACACCCCTAATTATCACTGACACTTAAGAAAAGTATCAGTTTCATGTTTATAAAACGCAAGTATGAAATCACTGGCTTTTTGTAATATTAACACTGGGCATTTACTATGGTTGCCAGTATTTACGAAAATGCCACCACTTGTTTCGAATAATAATGCCCAGCATCTTTGAAAAACACGTTTTTCCTTTGATTAAGGAAAAACACGCTTTTCACAAGACTCACTCGTTGTTCAAGATGCAACTTGAGCTTAAACCTTTAAATAAAATGTTTGATACTCCCTCCGGTCCAAAATAACTGTCACTTTTGGACCAAAATATTGGTTCAAAATAATTGTCACTTTTGAGCTAATTGTCTCTCTGATCCTTGCATTGAAACTTGTTCTCTTTTATTAATTATCTTAGTGTGAGACATTAATGTAAGAAAGTTGCACACTTAATAGGGGTAAAGTTGAAACTTTTGTCACTAAGTCATGATAATTATTACATTTCTTAAGAGTTGTGCAAATGCAAAAAAAGACAGTTATTTTGGACCGGAGGGAGTAGTTAAGATACCGCAGATGCTGACGCGTGTTTATAACCAGAACCGTCTTCAACCGTCCGATTAAGTTATCATTAACATAGTCCCAAAAGGACAAAAACATAATTTCGCACCCCTGAAACCGACTATAAAAGGAAGTCCCCTGGTTTCGGAGCCAAAAGAAATCGAGACCCCAGTTTTAGCCGCCGTTATATAAAAGCTCCGATTGAATTTTTTTTCTCATTTCATTATAGAGAGAAGAGAGATTGAGCCTCCGGTTAGGGAATGCAGAGAGATGAGTGGAAATTCGCTTTCTAATCGAGCTAGGGTTAAGAAACCAATCGGCGGCAGAACTTGCCACCGGAAACACGTCGAAGACGGGTGAACCACAAACCAAACACCTCCCCCATTTCTGCCGTGAACAACCACTTTTTTGAAAAAAAATTATAGCTCAATTATTCTCTGTTTTTTTGTTGTTAGTCGGAATTAGATATGGCGGTGGAGGATAGGACCGGCGTGTTGCACGGAAAGTACGAGCTAGGCCGGCAATTAGGCCATGGAACGTTCGCCAAGGTGTACCACGCTCGCAACCTGAGTAGTGGAAAGAGCGTGGCGATGAAGGTTGTTGGGAAAGAGAAGGTGATTCAGGTCGGAATGATGGAGCAAATCAAGCGTGAGATCTCTGTGATGAAGATGGTGCGGCATCCTAACATCGTTGAGCTTCACGAGGTCATGGCTAGCAAGTCTAAGATCTATTTCGCCATGGAGCTCGTTCGAGGTGGCGAATTGTTCGCGAAAATCGCGAAGGGACGGCTCCGTGAAGACGCCGCCAGAGCTTACTTCCAACAGCTCATATCCGCCGTCGATTTCTGTCACAGCCGCGGTGTTTACCACCGTGACTTGAAGCCGGAAAATCTCTTGCTAGACGAGGAAGGTAATTTGAAGGTGACGGATTTTGGATTGAGTGCATTTGCCGATCATCTCAGGCAGGATGGGCTGTTGCACACAACGTGCGGTACTCCGGCGTACGTCGCGCCGGAGGTGATAGGGAAGAAGGGGTACGACGGAGCGAAGGCTGATATCTGGTCATGCGGCGTCATTCTGTATGTTCTCCTTGCTGGATTCTTACCATTTCAGGATGACAATCTAGTAGCCATGTATCGTAAGATTTACAGAGGCGATTTCAAGTGTCCGCCGTGGTTTTCAACTGAAGCTCGCCGGTTAATTACCAAATTGCTAGATCCGAATCCGAGCTCCCGAATCACAATCTCGAAGATAATGGAAACCACGTGGTTCAAGAAGTCGTTACCAAAAAATCTGAAAACGAAAGAGGAACAAACCTTTTTGGTTGAAGAAGACGGCGCCAACTGGAAAGGGAAAGCGGCGGAGAGTATGAACGCGTTTCATATAATCTCTCTATCTGAAGGATTCAATTTGTCGCCATTGTTCGAGGAGAAAAAGAGGGAAGAGCGGGAAGAGCTTAGATTCGCAACCACACGGCCGGCCGGTGCGGTGATATCAAAACTGGAGGAGGTGGCGAAGGCGGTGAAGTTCGACGTCCGGAAGAGCGGAGACGAAAGCTGCGTGAGGCTACAGGGGCAAGAGAATGGACGGAAAGGGAAATTGGGGATAGCGGCGGATATTTTCGCCGTGACTCCATTGTTTCTGGTGGTGGAAGTGAAGAAGCAAAGCGGTGATACCCTGGAGTACAACCAGTTCTGCAGCAAGGAGCTCCGGCCGGCGCTTAAGGACATCTTCTGGACGTCGCACGCCGATCAATCAGCTCCGGCGTAGTTATTAATTTCTGTTTATGGTTTTTAAAATATTAATTAATTAGTTTCGAATTGTTGGTACTTCCAATTTGCTGTTTGTTTTGTTTTTATCTTCAAAAGTTTGATGGTGTGCTTGGAATGATTGTGTGAATCAATATTAATTTAATCCAACTCTTTTTTGTGAATATTATATTTACAAGTGAGTGGGAGAGAGAAAGTGGGGTAGAGAATAGTTAGTGGGTTAGTGGATGTGAGTGTGCAAATGGGTAAAAACTTTCCATTTATTGATTTTGCAATTTCTATGGGACGCCCAAAATGACAAGTTTTGCAATTTCAAGCGGGTCGGAGGGAGTATTTTTTTAAACTACTACTCGTATTGGTTATTCTATTTAAGTGCAATTAAAAAAAATCTAAATTTACTTAAAATTTGTTTTATTGGTCATTTATATAGTACATGGCAGTCCAAGCCCATGGTCAATATGTTTAGATCTTTCCGATAAATGACCTACTATATGAACATGGAAATGGAAACATTCATACATACTAAAGATTTAAATTTGAATGATACTACCTCTGTCCCAAAAAATTAAACCTTTTTTTTTTCGTTGTTATTACTAATGAATTTTGCGTAATAATTTAGACTGCTTTTATTTCGCATAATGAATATGTAGAACTTGTTATTGATAGACCATTATGTATACTCTCAATATCAATTTTTAGATTCTCATTAAAATAACTAAAAGTTGTCTAAATTATTGCTCAGAATTATTTGTAGTAACGACAAAAAAAAGGGACTATCTTTCCGGGACAGCGAGAGAATGCATTTTTGGATTATGCTTATGCATTTGGGATTAAGTTTCTTTTTTGAGCAAACTATATATTCAATTTTATTCACAATTAAAAAACACACACACACACATAAAGGTCGGAAGTTCACCTCAAATTTCAATAAGAGTTCCAACTCTTAACCTACAACAACTATATTTTGATTTAAATCATGAGACATTCGGATTCCACTCTAAGTAAAATTTGGACAATGCCTCAATCCGTTATTTAAAAAATCCCCCTTGGTTAATATGTTGCGTTGAGCTCTTTATCTGTAGAATATGGGTTGACGAGAAAACGCCTACCATACAAGTTTTAAATCCACGAATAATCGTTGTGCAGTTAAGACACTGACACCCACTTCATTGTGAGAAAATACAAATATCGTCGTTATTGCAAAATGACAAAAACAACATACAAACAAATAAATAAACAACATCGACTCTAAGGAGAGAAAATCACGGCACTTACAAATGAGAGAATCCAATGTGTCTCAGCAAAAGAGATTTTTTTTTTGTTGAAAAGCAAGAATTTCTCTTAATTTAACAAGTAATCATTGAGAAAAATCAATAAGATTGTCAATTCTGAACCAAATTTAAAAAGACGATGTTTCACGAATGACGGAGTCACGTCTAAAATGTAATAATTGCAATTAAGATCTACACATAAATAGCCTAACACATCTCAAATAATGATGGCCAACCATAAATCAAATCTAAATTGAATGTCCTTAAGAACTAACTTGTGATACCCAAATGTTTCTCCAAATAAAATTAAGAGACCGCTCAACATTGGCCTTTAGTAAACCCCTTAACAGTAAGAATTTGGCTTTAAAAACACGAAAAAATAATGCATTTTAGTAGGCAGTAAATGCGCAACAAAACATATGTGCAACAAAACATCTCATTGCACCAAGATAAAGCATCGATATCATTCTAAGACTTTCACAGAGGAGAAAAGGCAAAGGCTCCCAACAAAAATGAGAAGGCAAATGCTCACGACAGAGGAGGGATAACATATAATAGAACGAGAAGTAATGTAACACGATTATTCAACACTTCAACAAGAAAATTAATACAGCAAACTAGAAATTAAAATGTTGGGAATATGTCTTTGAATCAATGGTTAATGATATGTCCACAAAAAGTGTAGTAATTTCTGAGGTTTGAATTGAGCAAGAAAAGAGGATAAAAATTAGAAACGGATAACTAAGGAAATCCTTTTGATACAAGGATTAACGCTTATTGGTTTAATCAGGTTTCTTATTGTTACAAGAACTTATTTAAGAAGGAAAACTATTTCCTAATGAGAATAAAGTTGTTTTGTACACAAGAAATAGAATTTATTCTCCCCTAGCATAATTTTTTGCCGGTCGTTTTTTCGAGATACAAGTAGATATCTATAATTTTAGATTTAGGTTGACGGTTTATTGAGCTCAATAATTCGTGCAACTAAATTAGTGTGATCATTTTCTATAATTGTCATTAAAAGTAATATATTCTCCCTCCACCCATAGACGTAGCCAAGTTGGTGAACCACATAATTTTTGTGTTCGCGTGTGTGATTATTTCGCTTTTTGCCATCGTTCTTAATTATTGCTCTAACAATTGGTATCAGAGCTAAACTGGTTAGGACAAGATCCGAGTATTCCGGTGCAAAGAAGATGGGTCAAGGATCTGAATCATCGATCGAAAAGTTTAATGGGAGGAATAGTATTTTATTATTTTGCAGATCAAGATAAAGGTCCTTCAGTTATCGTGCAGTGCACGTGCATTTCGCGTGCAGCAAATGTGCATAGCACGTGCAGCGTTCGTGCAGCAATCTGGGGTGTCTAAGGTTGAATACATCAAGATAGAAGTAGTGTTGAAGAAACAAGGCTTATTGGCACCGTAAGTCATTGACAAGGAGGGGAAGGGAAGTGAGGAAATGATGGATTTTCTAGAGGAGAAAGTGCATTCACAAATCATTATGGGTCTTGGTGTTGATGCTCTCGTGGAGGTGGCTACGGAAGCTAGGCAGTTAGGATTTTAGCAAGAAGAATTATCATAAATTTTCTAGAAAGAGGGGCCCGAAACCTGAGAGCAAATGTTGCTATGGGAGATAGTAACATTAGATATTATGCTCTAGTAGTGAAAGAACGCTCATGACACGGGGATGAGTGTCTTCTAAACCTAAGGTTAGAGCAGACTGAGATGGTTGAGAAATAGGTGGAACTGTTTTCTTCTAAGGGGAGTAGATGAGTAAACGATCCTGAATTACAAATGACTATCTAAGCAAAGAGTTGGGACAATTTGTCTCGGCGGGCAAGCTTTAGTGCCGACTAAACTTGCCAAGCAAGAAGAACTATTAATTGCCCGGAAGGAGCAGTGCTATAGATAGGTGGTATAGAGGCACATAAGAATACTCGGCGTAGCATACCTTCTGTTTGTTTGGGAGAGAAAAATTGTCCTGTGTGACAAATAGTGCCTGGGGTAAGCACAAAGATTGTAGTTTATTCGCCTTTGACATGAGTGGGTTCGAAGCTTTCTAGTCTAGTTCGAATCTCATCGGTATTGGGATTGAGAAGCAATCGTGACAAGGTACAATCTGGGGATTTAAGGTGGTATATGTTGCGAAGGCCTGGAAGTATATGCACAAGTCTAATCGGTAAAGGGGTTTTTAAATTATAGAGGTGTACAGTCCTGAGTGTTCAGCGTAATACATGTTGATGGTCTAGAAGGGCTTTTCTGAGACATCAATGTTGGGTTTCTTGGCTCTCATCAGTGTTATGGATAGGTAAAAGAAACAAAATACTCTCTTCGTCTCAGTTTAAGGTTCTTACTTTCCTTTTTGGTATGTCCCAATTTAAGGTTCTTAGTTGTTTTATTCCTTAAATGGCAAAATATGAATAGTGTTTTGGACATCTTTATCCTCATAAAGTTCATATATTATTAAAAAAAAACCATCACTCACTCATCTACTATTCACTCACTTGCTTTATGAATGGACAATTATATCCTTCACACACTACTATTGTTGACTTAAATTTGCCTTAGTTTCTTAATAAGCGTGTAAAGTCAAACTAAGAACCTTAAACCGGGACAGAAGGATTAAGTAATATCACATGTTAGTGGAGTTTTATAGTGAGACAAGTTATTTCATTCGACGATAATAGTACAAATACAAATAACATCTGAAGAGTATGGGCATACTCGTCTTTTTCTTTAAGTATCTTTGTGATTCTGATTTGTGTATATTGTTAGTAAGTGTAAATATTTAGGTAAGTTTAAGGTTGATTTATTTGACTAACATACTAATACTTATCTTTGGTAAGTGGATATATTTTTAGGTGTTTTATTTTAGGAAGACTCTCAAATGGAAAGAAGGATCTCTTGGAGTGCAAGGGTGCGGCCGAACATGTATAAATACAAGCCGACTCATTCATTGTTCACTACTGATTCTACGCAATACATTGAGTGCATTAAGTTCTTGAGAAAGTCTTGTTTTCTTAGAGTTTCTTGTGAAGAAGAACTCTAAGGTGTTGGATGTTTTCATTCGATCTAGAGTTTTAGATCAATTTGTTCTTTTGATACGTTTGTTTTCTTTCATTCGATTTGTACTCTGCAAATCGCTTTTTATATATGAAAGTTTCCAGCAAGTATTGTCACGCCCCGGAAATTCTAAAAATCCATAAATATAAAATTTACATAATTAACATCTCCAAAATGCTAAATACCAAACCGGGCGCGTGAATTCTACTATAAACCAATACCAACAAACAATACCTCAACGAGATTTTAACTCGGAGACTAGAAACAAACGCGGAAGCAAGAACAACTGTTAATAATATAAATTCCCAAAGGACCCCAGTAAATACATAACCCTGGACGACCACGACCTTTCAACTATACAAAGAGGCCCTGAAGAGTAACTACCCCAAAGGCGATCAACCTGCTCAGAAGACTCCCGATACAACGGACCTCAAACGATACCACTTGCTTTCCTGGGGGGAGGGGTTAAGGAAAAACAATTTGAAACAAGAAACGGGGTGAGAAAAATCTCAGTAAGCTACTAAATGCAACTAGATGTCATGCTATCATGAACAGTAATATCCAATAATCAATCATAGCATACAATCACATAACAACAAATGAGAGGCTCCCTATCGCCAACCGTCCCATACCGGTTGGAAATAACGACCAGCTCATCATGCAACACATAAAGCTGAAATAAACACTCATAAGTGGATACTGAGCCAAGGTTCTATAAACGGAACACCATCCTTTGAGAAGAGTCCGTTGAGCAGCATGAACGAGCTGAAGCCGGTTCCGGAACCAAGTAACAACAACAACCAGTAGTGGGAGAAACAACACAAAGTCATCCCCCCACGCGAATAGCTAGAATACTCACCAAAGGAGCTAGCTCATCCCAACCACGATCACGGGAAGGGGCATCCCACTCAAGGCCACTGAACATGGGGAAACTGGGTTACCAGTGAAGTACATTATACTGGACTCGGCTCGTGCCATTATAATATACATCACTGCCCAAAACAAACACAACAATGCCAGCTGGACTCTATATAAGCACATAGTAATAAATACTCGCTTGAAACAACAACGGGGCATTGATTCCAAAGTAGGGAACCAAGCCAAATTCATCACAGAGGATGCAAACTAAATCTCATAAAGAGATAAATCAACAACAACATCACACATGAAGCTACTCAAAAAGAGTTAAACGGTTATCCACATTCATACATTGCAAACATGGTCACAAACGGACCCAACCCAACATTCTCAAACCATACTTAGTCAAGTACCATTACATGTTTGTTCACAAAGGAACCATACCAAATAATTACCATAAGGATGCAACTATTACTCAAGAAGAGTCAACGACAACGACAACGGGAAGTCTTTCATAAAAGAGTTTAACCACGATAAACAAAATTGTTCATAAGGAGCCCAACAATATTGATCATTAAAACAATGATTCCAAGACAAGGTTCCATACCAACACATCTTAAAGATGATGCCTATAAGTTACTCATTAAGAGCACAACCCAAACGGTCACTCACAAATAGTACCACGACCATTACCAAGATGACCCTAAAAGCCTACTCATAGAGGGTACTTATGGTCAAGCACTCAACCATTTCCTTATACCTGGGATTCCCAATAGGAACTCCGAATAATTCCTCCATAAGGCTAATCACTCCGAAGGTACCCAATCACTATTTCACATCTTACATCCGCTCATGGACGGACCAATTCTTAACATTCAGCCGAACAAAAAAGGTAACACATTCCCATACATGATCCCCAATGCACCCATTTCAACACTTTGGTATCCCATGACAACCCTCTAGGTACTATAAGATATTACTTAAAACCTAGACCAAGTCTTTTCCTAAAATCAATTTGATTGGAACCAACATGAACACATCATAAGATTACCAAACATTCACTAATAATACTTAGTTACGTTCCACCACACATTTGTTCACCAAAGAACCATTTTCACCCACTAGAGTGGTCCTTGACCCATACAACATATACCCCAAACTTGATCACAACGGACCGGTCATAACATTTTGTATTATAGAACACTTACTGGAAACTCAACACAATCCAAACCATAAACCCCACAAAATAAACCCACTCATCTTGTAGTACTCGAAAAGAGCTTCGAGACGATAGTTTACACGCCTAAAACGGAGTCCGGATGAGAAAGTTATGGCCTCCGGAAGATCGAACGAAAAACGGACAAACTGGAGGAAGAGGGATGCGCGCGCCTCCCTAAAAAGTGATGCGCGCGCCTCCTAAGGTCAGAAGGCTGCGATTTCGAAGCAGAAAAGGATGCGCGCGCCTCTCCAAACATGGTGCGCGCGCCTCCTTGCCCGGAGGGATGAAATCCGGCCAAAATCTGGGTTTCTACCATTTTTCTTACCCATTTCATATTACAACCTAAATCAAACATAATCAACCTTCCACCAAGCATAAAGATGAACCCAAAACAACTTATAACTAGAATTGGGACTCAATTATTACCATTCATCAACCAAGATCAAGATTTAAACCCAACATTCCTAAAATCACCATTTTCAACTCAATTCAAATCCAACACTTCCTACAAGTTCACCCGAGTGCCAAAACAACTTCTAAGCCTAAAATGACTCATCTCGCAACATTTAAACAACACAACCAAGGGATGATTCAATTACTCAAATTTACACAAAATATGAATAAATTGCAAATAGGTTCCGAAACAACCAAGAAAGCCATATAAATCAACTAGAACATTAATAGACTTAAAGATGACCATTTTTAGCATAAATAGGGGAAAAGCAACTTACCCGGATTTTATCAACGGTGAAGGAACTCGAAATTTCTTTGATCCCTACGATCCTATCGACGATCTAAACATTATCATGTTATGAGAAATGAGAAATAATGGGAGGAAGATGACTCAAATGAAGAGAGAAGGAGGAGAGAACTTGCCTTTCCATGGCTATGGAGAGAGAGAGAAATGAGTGGGAATGGAGAGGATGAAAGTGAGGGAGGTGAGGGGAAAAGAGGGAGTAAGTAGGGTGATTACGAAATTTACACATTGACCCCCTTCCCTACACACTAACTCAATCATCTTATATTCCTCACTAACATTTAAGACCCAACACTCTACACTAGCACAATTAACCAATTAAATGCTAGGCACGACCACATCACGAAACCCAAAATGAACACATAATTATTTAAATAACTAAATAATTTAAATAACTAAATAAGCAAATAAATAAATAATAATTATTTATTACTAATAAAATAGAGCCTAGTTTTCGGGTCGTGACAATCTACCCTCCTTAAAAAGAATTCGCCCGCGAATTCTCTCATCAAAATCATGACACGCAGTCATAACGAGGCTACAAAATATCGGTCCCCAAATAGCACTCCTAACCCCAAACAAGAACCTATTGGATAATTCAAACATAGTCTCCACGACTCAATAACCCAACATATATTACACACACATATCTCAAGTATACTCGTATTAAACATTCTAAAATCAACTTCCTCTTTCATCCGGAATTTCAGATTCCCAAGACTATCACTTGATCACCGATCCTGAAACATAACTGATTTGATCCCGATTAGCATTATGTCCTCAATCAACCCTAAATTCACCAATATTCAAAAGTTTTACTTTTCCGGTTCTTCTGTACGTATTGACGATCTAGGCGTCATCTCATAATCATACTACTACCCGAACAAATAAGAGAAGGAATAGAGCTAACAATTACTGTCATCCAGTGACTCAATGATATACTCAAAATTTTACCTTTATCAACTATCCGGTTAAATATGATCCCACCACTATACTCGCTTTCCTTATAAGATGGAACATCATACAGTCATACTCTTTGAATTCCTCGAATCTACTTGCATTATTTCATACTTGGTTTTCTAAGGAAATATATCCGTCCACTTTTGATAGTCCATTAACATAACATTTCAACTTGGTCCCAAAATAAAATAGAATAAACAATCTGCTAAGGAAATGCCAATAAAATCACAATCCATCCCAAGTCATAGATAGTTCTATTTATCAAGAGTTAGTCCTCGAAACACACATAAATACTTCATCACTTCTAATCGTTACTTACCTCAGTCCCTATTTGGAAGCATCATTATCGATAACAAGCTGATCAGCTTCACTAAAATGGAGAACCTGACTTAACTCCAAGAAAACATAACACCGGTTATACCTTGCAAGATAACAGTGATACTAGCTAAATCCACCAAACAATATCAATACTTAAATTATCATCAATCTTTATTTTAATAATCGAAAGTTGATTTCACATTCATCGGTTCTTACTAAAGTCAAGAAATCCCAAAATATGCGTATCTCAATTTACATATTTGTCTACCCTTGCAGAGATCAATTAATACCTCAAGAACCCCATTACAAAACAATAAATCCTCTAGCTCATGTTAAAACTTGCGAACCCTTGCTCCTCCAAGCAATTGTAAATAAAATCCCAAATGGGTAATAATTCTCAGCCTACAACTTGGTGTGTATCAGTATAACATTAAGTCATTCACTCCCAAAATCAAATTACGATTTAAAAATAACAATCTTTGATAACACTATATCATTTATCCTTCCCAATGATATAACCAAGAATTCAAAATAAACGAACCCCTTAATAGAAATTGCCTTCGTTATTTCCTCATATTCGACCTTTGACTAACAATAGCCCCTTATCAATCAAACTCTGACTAAACCACTGATCAACTGCAGGAATTACTAATTCACCAATATAAGACAACAAACACTAATTCGCCAAAGTGACCTAATTGAACTTTCTGAAAATCTCACATTTAGACCCAAAATCATCTAACTCGAAGATCGACAATTAGATTAGAATCTATTAAAACTCAATCCAAACTATTCAATCAAGCTTCCCAACCACTCAGAGACTGGTCAGGATTATTTACAAACTTAGCGACCAAAATGAAATATCCGCTCATACTCATCTTTAAGCATTCTTTCAAATCTCTACTATACCTTTCTCCCATGAAGATTAATATAACTTCTCACTAAAGATGCACCCACTTATAACCCATTATGCTTCTAAGCAAAGTCACACAATCAGTATAAAAATACTCACCGTAAATCCATAACAACCAAGAGATTTGGACCGCATAGAAAACTAACTATACTACTTAACTTGTCAACACTCTATATAGGCGGCAGAACCAAATCACCTTACCTCCATCAGTAGCAATCACGAAATTTCGTACTCAGGGATACACCTCAACATAATTCATCTAATGAGGACAAACATACGAATATAGCATAAGGCATTTCCACTTTACGAAAGGTACACCCAAGTATTCAAAGACTCACACTCTCGATTCTCAAACCAACTAACCCCAATGAAACTAATACTATTAACACCAATCTATACTGGGTATTCCACAAAAGAAGAACACTCTACGCCAATATCACGACTCATAACTCAACCAACTTCTATCTTAACCTCATCTTTCAAGAAAACTTAGTTTTCTAAACCGCTCAATATCATAACACCCAAGTGTTGAAACCTATTCAATATCAGAGTTCTTATTCCCTTGCAAGGTCTAAAACCATTGCTCTGATACCAACTGTCACGCCCCGGAAATTCTAAAATTCCATAAATATAAAATTTACATAATTAACATCTCCAAAATGCTAAATACCAAACCGGGCGCGTGAATTCTACTATAAACCAATACCAACAAACAATACCTCAACGAGATTTTAACTCGGAGACTAGAAACAAACGCGGAAGCAAGAACAACTGTTAATAATATAAATTCCCAAAGGACCCCAGTAAATACATAACCCTGGACGACCACGACCTTTCAACTATACAAAGAGGCCCTGAAGAGTAACTACCCCAAAGGCGATCAACCTGCTCAGAATACTCCCGATACAACGGACCTCAAACGATACCACTTGCTTTCCTGGGGGGGGGGGTTAAGGAAAAACAATTTGAAACAAGAAACGGGGTGAGAAAAATCTCAGTAAGCTACTAAATGCAACTAGATGTCATGCTATCATGAACAGTAATATCCAATAATCAATCATAGCATACAATCACATAACAACAAATGAGAGGCTCCCTATCGCCAACCGTCCCATACCGGTTGGAAATAACGACCAGCTCATCATGCAACACATAAAGCTGAAATAAACACTCATAAGTGGATACTGAGCCAAGGTTCTATAAACGGAACACCATCCTTTGAGAAGAGTCCGTTGAGCAGCATGAACGAGCTGAAGCCGGTTCTGGAACCAAGTAACAACAACAACCAGTAGTGGGAGAAACAACACAAAGTCATCCCCCCACGCGAATAGCTAGAATACTCACCAAAGGAGCTAGCTCATCCCAACCACGATCACGGGAAGGGGCATCCCACTCAAGGCCACTGAACATGGGGAAACTGGGTTACCAGTGAAGTACATTATACTGGACTCGGCTCGTGCCATTATAATATACATCACTGCCCAAAACAAACACAACAATGCCAGCTGGACTCTATATAAGCACATAGTAATAAATACTCGCTTGAAACAACAACGGGGCATTGATTCCAAAGTAGGGAACCAAGCCAAATTCATCACAAAGGATGCAAACTAATTCTCATGAAGAGATAAATCAACAACAACATCACACATGAAGCTACTCAAAAAGAGTTAAACGGTTATCCACATTCATACATTGCAAACATGGTCACAAACGGACCCAACCCAACATTCTCAAACCATACTTAGTCAAGTACCATTACATGTTTGTTCACAAAGGAACCATACCCAATAATTACCATAAGGATGCAACTATTACTCAAGAAGAGTCAACGACAACGACAACGGGAAGTCTTTCATAAAAGAGTTTAACCACGATAAACAAAATTATTCATAAGGAGCCCAACAATATTGATCATTAAAACAATGATTCCAAGACAAGGTTCCATACCAACACATCTTAAATATGATGCCTATAAGTTACTCATTAAGAGCACAACCCAAACGGTCACTCACAAATAGTACCACGACCATTACCAAGATGACCCTAAAAGCCTACTCATAGAGGGTACTTATGGTCAAGCACTCAACCATTTCCTTATACCTGGGATTCCCAATAGGAACTCCGAATAATTCCTCCATAAGGCTAATCACTCCGAAGGTACCCAATCACTATTTCACATCTTACATCCGCTCATGGACGGACCAATTCTTAACATTCAGCCGAACCAAAAAGGTAACACATTCCCATACATGATCCCCAATGCACCCATTTCAACACTTTGGTATCCCATGACAACCCTCTAGGTACTATAGGATATTACTTAAAACCTAGACCAAGTCTTTTCCTAAAATCAATTTGATTGGAACCAACATGAACACATCATAAGATTACCAAACATTCACTAATAATACTTAGTTACGTTCCACCACACATTTGTTCACCAAAGAACCATTTTCACCCACTAGAGTGGTCCTTGACCCATACAACATATACCCCAAACTTGATCACAACGGACCGGTCATAACATTTTGTATTATAGAACACTTACTGGAAACTCAACACAATCCAAACCAGAAACCCCACAAAATAAACCCACTCATCTCGTAGTACTCGAAAAGAGCTTCGAGACGATAGTTTACACGCCTAAAACGGAGTCCGGATGAGAAAGTTATGGCCTCCGGAAGATCGAACGAAAAACGGACAAACTGGAGGAAGAGGGATGCGCGCGCCTCCCTAAAAAGTGATGCGCGCGCCTCCTAAGGTCAGAAGGCTGCGATTTCGAAGCAGAAAAGGGTGCGCGCGCCTCTCCAAACATGGTGCGCGCGCCTCCTTGCCCGGAGGGACGAAATCCGGCCAAAATCTGGGTTTCTACCATTTTTCTTACCCATTTCATATTACAACCTAAATCAAACATAATCAACCTTCCACCAAGCATAAAGATGAACCCAAAACAACTTATAACTAGAATGGGGACTCAATTATTACCATTCATCAACCAAGATCAAGATTTAAACCCAACATTCCTAAAATCACCATTTTCAACTCAATTCAAATCCAACACTTCCTACAAGTTCACCCGAGTGCCAAAACAACTTCTAAGCCTAAAATGACTCATCTCGCAACATTTAAACAACACAACCAAGGGATGATTCAATTACTCAAATTTACACAAAATATGAATAAATTTCAAATAGGTTCCGAAACAACCAAGAAAGCCATATAAATCAACTTGAACATTAATAGACTTAAAGATGACCATTTTTAGCATAAATAGGGGAAAAGCACCTTACCCGGATTTTATCAACGGTGAAGGAACTCGAAATTTCTTTGATCCCTACGATCCTATCGACGATCTAAACATTATCATGTTATGAGAAATGAGAAATAATGGGAGGAAGATGACTCAAATGAAGAGAGAAGGATGAGAGAACTTACCTTTCCATGGCTATGGAGAGAGAGAGAAATGAGTGGGAATGGAGAGGATGAAAGTGAGGGAGGTGAGGGGAAAAGAGGGAGTAAGTAGGGTGATTACGAAATTTACACATTGACCCCCTTCCCTACACACTAACTCAATCATCTTATATTCCTCACTAACATTTAAGACCCAACACTCTACACTAGCACAATTAACCAATTAAATGCTAGGCACGACCACATCACGAAACCCAAAATGAACACATAATTATTTAAATAACTAAATAATTTAAATAACTAAATAAGCAAATAAATAAATAATAATTATTTATTACTAATAAAATAGAGCCTAGTTTTCGGGTCGTGACAAGTATTCTTGCTGAAGTTTTAATTGTTATTAAGTTCTTTATTTTCCGCTGCAAATCTGATAACTGTTAAGACAACTGTCTGGACAACTGTTAGCACGTTTGAATACACAGTTGTTCACACAGTTGGTCGATTCCCAGAACAGTCCTAGCCGCCTGATTTCTTTCAATTGGCACCAGAGCCTGGTCTCGATACACTGAGATTGATCTGTTATGGCCAGTATGGACTGTTCTCATACTCGTAATAAGCCGCCTACTCTGGATGGTTCTAACTATACCATTTGGAAGGCTAAGATGATCATGTACATCAAGAACATTGATCATCGGGCATGGGTCAGCATTCTAGTGGGATATACATCCCCGACTATGGAATGGGTTGATCCAAAAGGTAAAGCATCTGCATCTGATGAAGAGAAAAAAGATAAAATATTTGTTCCAAAACACGAGCAAGACTGGAATGCAGAAGAGATTGCTCTTGCTAACTTCAATGCTAAGGCAATGGCTGCAATCTCTGATCATGTTGATCATAATCTGTATAGGTTATTCTCTAACCATACTGTGGCTAAGAATGCTTGGGACATTTTACAACTTCACTGTGAAGGGTCAGATAGTGTTAAACAAACTAAACTGAGAAGACTTATGACTGAGTTTGAGAATCTAAGGATGGGAGAAGATGAGACTATTCAAAATTACTCTGCAAAATTAATGGATATCTCTAATGAATCCTTTGCATTAGGAGAATCTATTTCCAATGCTAGGCTTGTGAGTAAAGTCTTGAGGACTCTCCCAGAAAAGTTTAATATCAAGGTTTCTGTCATTGAAGAAACCTGTGACACTAGGACAGTGAGTCTTGAAAAGGTTCTGAGTATTCTTACTACGTTTGAACTGAACCTTGAAGTACAAAAGACTAGCAAAGCAAATTCAATTGCTCTTGCTAGTGCTTTAACTGTGTCCAAAGATCTTGTGGAATTGTCTAAAGACATGGATGAGTCAACCTTGGAGGAAGATGAGTGTGCTATGATCACTCAAAAGTTTAAAAATGTGTTGAATAAAAAACGACAACAGAGATTTCCTAACAAAGGATTCACTCCTTCCACCAAGGCTGAACCATTCAAAAAGGACTCCGGTGTGATAAAACCGGGATTTGAAGGCAAAAAACCGATTGAGTCGGTTCAGTGTAGGGCGTGTCAGGGATACGGCCACTATGCTAATGAGTGTGCTAACACACTTAAAAAGAGAGGGATGAGCTTAACTGCTACCTTGAGTGATTCAGATGATGATGAAGAGATTGCTAATCTCTCATGTCTTCATTCATCTTTATCGTCTCTCTCTGACAGTAAAAGTGATAGTGAGGTTGTGCAGTCAGATGACAGATCAACTGACTATGAACAGATAAGGTTTTTGGTGTTAATCATTGTTTTTGAAAACATAAAAATGAAGGAGAGTGAAACTGTGATTGATTTTACTAAAACTATAGAAAAAATTGCTCATGAGTTGGAAGTATTAGGAGAATCTTTTTCTGATACTAGGCTTGTAAACAAGGTGTTAACATCCATCTCAAGAGGTTTTGATGGGATAATTTCTGTGATGAAAGAATTCTATGATCTAGAACATATGAGTTTCATGGAACTTAGAAGGAGATTAATTATTCATGAAAATTCTTTTTTAAAATCATCACCTCCTTCATCTTCGAATTCTGAAAGAAAATCGTGTGTGTATGCTAGTCATAGTGATAGTGAATATGACAGTGAATCTGACAGTGACGATGAAAAGTCAAGTGTCAGCACAGAAGAAGTTACTGAATATACTTGCTTGAACTCCACATGTGCAGGTAAAGATGATGAGTCAAAGCAGGAAGAGGATGATCTCCTTTCGTATGAGGAACTACATGAGAACTATGTTGAGTTGTTCGCAGATTGGTCCAAGCGAATGGAACAACTCAATGAGTTCAAGAAGTTAAATAAAAAGCTCACCTCTGAAATTTTGATACTCAAAGCTGAGAATGAAAGGTTGTCGAGTGAAAGTGAGATTCAGAAGGACTCTTATCAATTCTCTTCCTTCTGCTGGGTATTAGAGTTGAGTTAAAAAGAGGTTCCTAACTCCCCTAAGCAGGAAGGGGAATCCAAGGCTTTCAACTAAGCCTTACAATAAATAGGGGTTAGCACCTTTCTGACTTCACTGAACTGAGGAAATAAGAAAGCGGAAACTCGAAGCTCTGCCGAGTGGGAATCCCGGATCTCTGTCTTCTGCCTTCGAAACAGCTACTAAAGAATGTTTACAGCAAATAGATAGGTTGAGGCGAGGAACTCGCAACTTAAGTAAGGGAAAAATGCCAGGGAATAAACCAGAAGCGAAGAGCGAAGGGCATATCATTAATAGTAGCGGGTGAAATATTCCGTTAGGGGGTAGGGGGTAATGGCAATCAAAATCTTCATTCAGGGCAACGTAGGAAGGTGATTTAATCACACTCCGATCCTCCCCTCCGGGAAAGCATTTCAATCACATCCTCAAGGCCGGAAAAAAGGCATAGAAAAAGAAAGATTTCCGTTGGTATGCTCATATTGACCCAGAAGTGGTTTATAATCGTATGGTTTTTCCAACCAACCAGATAAAAGAAGAGATTGGGCCAGAGGCCTTATTGCAGCGATTCAGAAATGTCCTCAGAGAGGATCAAGATAAGAATTTCCTGAACAACTAGCATCAAAAAATGGGTAACTCTCCCAAGTGGAGGAAGGTAGGGAATCTAAGAAAGAAGTAAAGAGCAGTTGGAAGTCGAATTCTAATCTAAGGGACCAGAAAAGTCTATTTCAATAGGGAATCCCAAATGAAGACCGGAGCTCGAGTGAAGCTGCGGCGAGAATGATTCATTGTGAATGACTGATGTTCAGAGCAGTCCAGCTGCGAGACATGCCCGAAAGCGTGGTCCTTGTGATCTCTTCCTCACGAGACAGAGGGGAAAGGTTGAAGCTCCGAGGGGTAGATTGCCTTCTGGCATTAATTGAAAAAGTAGTTCATTTCTTTCTACCTTCTTCTTCGGAAGAGGCTTCAATATGAATAGGCTCTCCCGCCTAACGTAAGTGTTGAGGAACTTCCTCTCCTATCCTCGAGAGCTTCTTTGCCACTCGTAGCGACCGGAAGAGCTTTGCTTTATTCCTTTCTTTCACCGGCATTTTAAGGGTCTTGGTATCCTAGTACCAACATGAGCATCGAAGCCTTCTCATTCTATATGCCAGAGAATAAGTTCTAGCTATTTAGATCTCAGGAGGAGTTCCATCTTACATGGAGAGTCTTGCTATATAGAGAAGGTCCCATCTTAGTTTCCCCACTATATGACTCCGGGTTAGAGCATCCGACAGTCTTCATTTCCGCATTTATCGTATCCGTTTAGATTGTTCTCCTTTCTTTCTAACCTACCAGCTTAGTGAGTTAGTTCCCTTAGTTAGCCAAGGCATAGAGCTATAGCCGCCAAGGTCACGTGTTTGTATGTAGGATTGATAAGGTGAAAGAAAGATAGAGGACTAAGGTCTAGTCCACCTCTTAGAAAGATCATACTGTCAAATATTCATAGAAAGATAGAAGGTATGACCGTGAGGTATTCCCATGAAAACAAAGATAGGAAAGAAATGAGATCTGCCTTCGGCATAGTCTCGTTCGTTCGCTTCCTTTCCTGGAGGAGGGAAAAAGAGGATTGGTAAGAAATAGGCTATATAGAATTGACTCATTGCCTAATCCTTAACTAAAAGAAGGGCATTGTTGGCACCTTGAATAGGCTTCAGGTATCAACCCCATGATAGTGCTTAAACATAGCTTTCTCTTTAATGACATAGGCCATGAGAAGGAAATAAGAAAAAGAAGGTTATGATCGTTAGAGGTTGAGCTATAGGTAAAGGCTTTTTTTAGCTACTGGCTTAAACAAGAAGGAAGAGCTTTTTAGAAAGATTGACGGGTAGGCATCTTTCTCTCTTCTTTCTCTCTTTACTGCCCTTTCTCTTCTTCCCCTTGCCGACTCTGAACTAACTCATGCTTGAATGTGAACAACCGATAGTAAGTAAAGCAGCATTCTACAGACTTTTTCTATGAAAGAAGGAGAAGGTCTTTGTCCTCGAGGGAGGGAAGCGTAAGCCAAGCCAGCTTAACAAATGACTGGTCATTGTTACATTTTTCGTTCCAACGACTACGACCGAGCCTTTGCTCTTTTCATCCTTCAAGCTTTGAGTGGACAGAACCCTCTAGATGAAGGGAAACCTTTTATCCTAATATGTTCACCCCTGAATGAGAGTCCTTTATTAAGGTCCTTTCCCATCTCCGCATTTGGAGTAAGGCCCTACTGCGGACTCCCTGGCACACTTCTTCTTTCTATTTCACTCATCCGATCCCGCGAAGATTCCTTTTCGTCGAAGGTCAAAAATTCAGCCTCGAGGTGAGGTCTCGCCCGGAGCTTTAGTTCAGTCAATGGAAAGAAGTGGTTGAGCTAAGGACGAAAAGAAATGATGTTCTCAAATCTTATTCATATGCCTCCGCACACAGATGGGAGTACCGCGAAAGAGATTTCAGACTATGATCCGCTAACAGCACTCTCTGTCTCCTTTGCAACATAATACGGGAGGCCAGCCCTTTGCCCTTTTCAAAGGGTCCGTAAACCAACAATTACTAGACTATATCAAAACTTGACTTGCTGCCGAAACTTCTGATTGATTGACCAGAGAGATTCCTCAGAGATATGAAATGGATTAGCAGCAAGTGAGTGAGTGTACTCAAGATTCCATTGATTGAAACCTTCGAAAGCTGTGTGATAGCAAGACCGACCTACTGAGTCTCGTGAACGACTTTACTTCTTTCTTACTGTCATCTTCCAGTTTAGGACTCTCAGCAAGCTTGAATTCGACTTCTCTTTTTCACTTATCGAAGCTTGTAAGCTAGTTTTGGACTTCTTCGTGGGTGCGGCATCTCGGACGTGGAATATAAAGAATTCCGTTATGAAAGAGCGCCTTACCAACAAGGAGGGATAATTCTAAGAGAAAGTCACCAGTAAGAGTATCCTATCAATATGGAATCAATAATGATGAAAAGGGCTATCTTTGTATATATGCAAGAGCCCTTCCGTTGGTCAAAGAGAAATGAGTCCTTGATGGATGAAGAGGTGTCTAGGCGGTCTGCTTTATTCTATTTATTCCTGCTCCGATCCATTTTCTCGATTTTCGGATTGTCAGAGGAGGGAGGCAAGTCTGGTAGTAGCGGAGAGCATGGTTGTTTTCCGGCACGAGATGGGCTTCTGGACCTGCTCTTGGGTCTTTCTTGAAGATCTACCCAGTCAATCCAACCTTGTCCGGGGCTGATGATTCCTTCGATCTGTTCCTAGTGGATAACTTCGTATACCCGTTTACCGAGAACGGGATGGTCTCTTCATTCTGCGCAAGACGCTGGTGTGAATGGCGCTAGAATAGATGAAAGCGGGACTCCGTGGTACATTTCCCATATCATAGTAAAGCCGATCTTCCCGCGAAGGGCTAGGAATGAAATTCAATGTGGTCGGTCAACCTTTTGATGCTATGTTAACCTTGGCCCTTTCTGCGAATAGGTGGTTTTCGTTTTGCGAGGGAGTACTAGAGGACACATGACTTTTTGGAAGATAACTGACATTTGAAGGATTTTACCTCTTGACCTTTTCATTTTTAGAGAAAAAATGAACTCTTTTTATTTGATTTAACCGCACGAAGTATGTCGACAGAAGCACAATGGATGAAGTTATCTGTCTGCAGAGATAATGTGCATCCATAGAGGATATAGGGATGTCGACAAGGTTCTGATGTTACAACCTCTTGAAAGTTGGGAGTTCGAAAGGCATAACTTATTTACTTTTAGCCTAGTATGCCAAATTCACTCATAGACTGACACGAGTCTTTATCATGCAAGTAGGACTAATTACCGTCATTCTCTATACTTTTGCGGACGATTCTCCGAATAGCATGTAAAATCGACCTATTCACATAGACTTTATATCTTTCAAAATTTCTTAGTAAAAGAAAGAGAAACCGTCCCATCCCAAATAACGTAGTAGAGTACTAAGGAAAGCGCGTAAAGGGCCGGTCGTGGAAAGACAGAAGAGGAAGACCTTCAACGATCTTCTACGGGTCCAGTCGAAGCTATCGAGGAAGAGTAAAAGAGGAAGGCTGTGACTTAGCTCGGGAAAGCAAGCCATACAGGAATAAATGGAAGACTAGCTATACCAATACCTAGGCTCTGAATAAGTAGGAAAGTGGTCTTAGCTGCCACTACGGATCCTATTTATAGAGTATTAGCGGGCAAGATAGCTACTAAATAGGAAGAAAAGTCAATCACTATCTAATCTCCGATTCCGAGGGATTCAATTGAATTCCCAGAAAATCGATAAAGACAGAGCTTTCTTTTTCTTATACAAGAGGTTGACGGGCTGGGTTGGCTTTGATGACCTTGCTTTTCTGGCTTTGTCAGGCGGACATCCGCCTGCCCCCGAGTCTGCTGGTCAGCCCCTTTCTTCCTGAACGAGAGGAGCTATAGAAGAGAAGTGCACCGAAGACAATGAAATATATACTCTATAAAGAAATATAAGATGAACAAGAAAATGGAAATATTTGATTGAATTCCATCTTTCTGGACTAACTAGATGAAGATGAGCCTAAACTGGAAGGGGACTACCTTCTTTATTGACTCAAAGAAGGACTCAAATATAGTTCTCAGTCAAGTCTCAAATCATCTTTCTTTCCTTTCCAACCTTCATCTGGGAAAGCTTCCTTGGGACCTCTTCTTTCTTCACATACCCTTTTATGGTCAAATAGTCGTGGGATACCTGCTTTCTTAACTATCTGATCAAGCTAGTCCTTCCCCCCATAAAAGATAGAAAGGGCTAATACCAGCCACCGAGGCATCCTCTATTTAAAGACTGGCTGGAAAGGCTATACATCGAAGAGTGCATTCGTATAGCCATAGCTTCTCACAAGGCAGTCCCATAGACAAGCACTGGAGTACTATTAGCTTAGTATTGGGTTAAGCTATTTTCTAGACTAAGCCAAAGGAGGACAAGTTACCATACCTTAAGAAGACTATTGATATGCTTCACTGGGCTCACTCGTGTAAAATATCTCATTAACCAAATAGAGCTTCCAAGGCTGATTAGGAGCCCGTCAAGCTTTCTTCAACTCAATATGCAACTCATTCTCTACCTCGTGAGGTCTTTGCACCATTGGTTCTTAATCCAAGTAAGCCTTCTCAGTTGTATGCCTTATACCCCCGAGTGGGTAAAATAGATGATTTGCTGACTGCATTCTGTCCCATCTAAAAAGATTCCCTTTCTCGCTATACCTTCTTTAGTGCATTATGCCCTTCAAATCTACTTTGTGGGGTACGTGAAACTCTTCCCTTAGCCTATTTTGGCTAAGCGTTCTCCCATGTAGAGAAAATGGGATAGGAATTCGAATAGGCTTCCGCGAACTAGTTCCCCTGGATGAAGTAAGAAAAAGTACATAAGGAGTGATAAATAAAAACTTGGTTACGGGAACCGAAGGTTAGGCCTACTACTTTTTGATAGCTAGACCTAAAAAAGTGTATTCCTATGGGTCAAGGGTTCTGCCAATTCCCAGAATACTAATGTACCCTCGTGTATTTAGATTAGATAGAGTGACTGTTTAGCAATCTTTTTTGAATTCAGTCTGGCCGAAAGCTGGCTAAGTCCAGGCAATGAAATTCACTAGTGGTGGGACATGCCAAAAGTGGCTTTTGTTAGAATCAATCACTTCCATTCCTCTCATTAGGTCAGGGGTGGGCCGGATATAGGTTCGAATCCTGCCACCTTTCTTGTGGATCATCCTGTGGTTACCGGATGCTGGAGTGATGGGCACATGCTTCTCAGTACTGATTCGTATGGAATTAGCACGACCCGGCGATCAAATTCTTGGTGGGAATCATCAACTTTATAATGTTTTAATAGAAGACTTCTTCTGAATGGCATAATTGGGAGATTGATTCCTCGATCTTCAAAGAAAACTGACTCCGAAACAGCGTTCCATTCTTTTTAGCGTGAAAAGATTGGAAATCAAGCAAAGAAAAGGAAGTGGTATTCTAACCAGTCGTCCGAAGAAGATCCCTTGCGAACTGCTTGAAGAAGCCCTTTCTAATAGTCCTTTCCACCTCCCTTGAGCAGAACTCTCAGACATAGCAGAGCCACCATTTATGTGCTAATTTGCAATGAGACTCTTGTCTTGATACTATCCGACCATTCTTTTGGGCACAGGGAGGCGAGAACATCTTGACCGCTTTTTCTTTTTCAAAATCTGCCTCCTGCGCTATACGGCTTTTTTGAGTCGCCCTATCTTGCAGGGAAGGGGGTGTCTGAAGCGATTTAGACTATCCATTTTGTGTACGAATTGAGTCTAGTGATGGATCGGGGCAATTCATACGAACAGTAGTCATTCTGGGGTTTACATATACTAATAACCCCGCAGGAGGCTGACAGTCCCGCACGAGTTGTTCCCTTTCCCTTTCAAGAGGATGAGATTCTAGGGGGGGATTTGTCCTGTCGATCCGGCGGCGACTTCTGGCCAGAGACCTCTTTCCTTCCGCCGAGGAAATCCAAAGAGCGAGATTCAGGATGGGCTTGCTTGGCCTTGGGAAGGGGAGAGGGGAGGTGGGCCCCTTCATTTCCTTAGAATTATCCCTCCTTGTTGGTAAGGCGCTCTTTCATAACGGAAGTCCAATCTTCTCCTTAAGGCCGATTGGTAGCCTTTGAATGAAGATTTCGCCGACCCTTTGAAGAAATTGAATGGGATAGGAAAGAAAGTTGTCTAAAGGGAATGTTTTAGTGAGATTAGCACGTACGGCTCTTTGAGAAGGTGGAATTAACATTTCCTTGTTGTACCTCACTCTCGTCTTCAATGGGCATTCTCTGGTCCAATTGCTGTTTTTGTTTCTGTATTTCTGATTTATCCACTAGGCCAGTCTGGTTTGTTCTTTGCGCCTAGTTTTGGTGTAGCCGCTATATTTCGATTTATCCTCTTTTTTCAAGGATTTCATAATTGGACGTTAAACCCATTTCATATGATGGGAGTTGCCGGTGTATTGGGAAGGATCGAAACCACATTCGTAGGCCGACAATTTTTCTGGGTAGGTCGAACTAAATCAAATCGATAGGGGGTTTTTGTGTCTTAGGGATATCAGCTGTCGTCAGGCGTATACAGCTTTGGAAAAAAGGCAATATCCATTTCTTTTAGGGCTGCAGGATCCGCCTCCCAGTTGCTTCAGCATTTTCTTCAAAGTCACAATTCGAGAGTAGACGTGTGAAAGAACCGTGTGTTCTTATCCCCTGTTGCAACCATTGAATGCGAAATTTTTGACACCAGTGAAGCTCTTCCTGATGTAACACTTTCTCGTACTCTGCAATAAGGTCCCTTTCTAAGCGAATCAAGAAAGGAGAAGGCTTTTTAGTTTCAAAAGCTTTTGATACACTAGGCATGGGAGTAGTCGCTTCAATGGCCGCTTCTTTAAGTCTTGTCTCGGCACGTGACCAATAAAGATCCTAGGCTGACTACCATTCTTTTTCTTCTTTCTATTGAATAATTGGCAGGCAACGAACGAGCTAAAAGCAGAGTAAACTAACCACTATATATCTCTTTCAATTGAGTGAGCCCAATGCTCACGTATTAGTTTGTACCTTTTTTAGAAGAGTGAGCTCGGTCTTAGCTGCTTTCCTAGCCCTGTGACCCTATCTATAAAACCGACACAAGTTGAGGAATTCGCCTATTATCCCACCGAAGGAAGATTCATTCCCTTCTGAGATTACTAATCCACGTAGAAAGAAGAGCTACTCGGGTTAAGACAAGCAATAGCTATATGAGAGATTCACAGAGAGATTCTGAAAGTTTCGAGTGTGGAGGGTGAGAAGAGGGCTGCTCCCCCTCTTTTCTTTTCCGCACCAATCCTTATTTACTACTACATCTTTTTGGGGGTGTATAGCTCAGTTGGTAGAGCATTGGGCTTTTAACCTAATGGTCGCAGGTTCAAGTCCTGCTATACCCAAACCTACCTTACACTATAGTATTCCTAAGGATGCGTAGTAGCGCAGCACTCTTTGGCCTTTATTTAGAGGCGCTTCGGCGGCGGATAGCAGCCTGGGCAAAGCACTCTGCTGCGGCGAGCAGCCGGTTCTTATTGCATTCACCAATAAAGTCTTGCTCGCTCCTGAACTCTGCAGCGAGTTCAGTCACCACCTCTGGGCCTGAGCTCTGCTCGAGCGTAGTCAGCCAGCTTCGTGACTTTGCTTAGCTTCCAGCCTTGAAAAGGGAGAACCTTTCACTATCTAGGCGCCCGGGTCCCACTGACTTCTTCCCCGAAGGGGAAGCCGTAGTCCCTGCCCCTGGGATAAGTGGAAGGAGTTAGGAGGAGGGAGCGCCCTTTGCCCGTCTTAATAAGAAATAGGCGGCTTCACCTTCAAGCCGTCAAAAAAATCGAGCTAATATGTGATCATGACAGTACACTGATGCATAGGTCTTCTTTACGGCCTTTTGATCATGATGCATCATGAACGTGCCAATATGTGATCGGGGTGAGCGGTGGTTAGATATAGGGGCGGCAACTGAAATGAAATGATCGATCCAAAGCCGAACAAAGGATCGAAACTCCTACCCTTCCTTGGTCGCTAAACTCAAGGTAATTACAAAGTGAGTCAGACTCAAAGATTCACCTTCACGCCCACGCCCTGGCGAGCAAAATTCTATTCCTTCGATTGAGGAAGCTGATCAAAAAAGAAAATACCATAGAATAAAAGGAAGAAGAGCTGGAACGATCGCCTTGGGTAATGCTATCCTTGCTTCATAGACTGGGGTCAATAGGACTTGCTTTATAGCTCAGGGAATAGCTCAGGTCAATAAAAACCCGGTGTAGTAGGGAATTTCGAACTTTAGATTTGCTTGAGCTCTAGCTTCAGCCCCCTCTTGCAATTCTTCTTTTATATAATTACGAGCGTCTACCCAGCCAACCTATAGATATAGAAAAGGTTTATTGAAACTAATCTAATTTTTATAGAGCCTTCCTCCTTTCTAGAAGAAGGCCCTACTACCTCCTGAGCTAGACCTAGACATTGGAAAATTCCAGTAAAAGAGAAGAGTGCATGGCTTCCCTCACTCATGACTATCAACTCCATCACTCAGTTTGCTTTGTGTGCTCTGGTCTATAGCTTGTCGTGCTTTGCTTGCCTATTAAGTTAAGGGCTGTGGTTGGCGAAATTGACCGATGATGGAGCGTCGTTAGGATAGAAGGAATGAAGACCTTATTTGATGGTGGACTAGAGGCGCAGAAGCGCTTTCGTTGACCTGAGCCTGTCGTCGGTCCTTCATGATCACCTCCAGGAATAGCATAATAGGTGCACAAGAGGCACAGTCTTTGTATTCTCCTTCGTTGCCAAAGTGACTATCTTTTATGGTCGAGCTCCTACTTCCATTCTCTCTAAGTAGACTATATAAGGGCAGAGGCCTTTGGTGTCCCCTCCAGTCAAGATTTGATCCCAGAAGTCGAAGGTTCGATCCCTTCCGTCCCAAGGATATCTGTCCATTCTTTCTATTGAACTATTGAAGAAAACAAAAATGGGGCCTAGCCGATTGGTAAGGCGGCGGGCTTTGGTCCTGGAAGTCGAAGGTTCGGAGCTCACTCACTCTTTTGATTTGGAATCCCCTTCGGGGCTCTTTCCGGACCCGCATCCCCTTCGGGTCTGCTCACCTAGGTTAGAGGTCATGCTTACCAAGAAAGATAATGAGAGTGAAAAATATAAGAGGGAACTTGAAAAAGAAACTAATGCTCTCATGAAACTTAACAATGGCAAGGCTAAATTAGAAGAGGTTCTGAACATGGGAAACCAAGGAAGAGCAGGAATAGGCTATGGAGATCCATTGTTTGTTAAAGAAGGTGAGGGTACCTCGAAAAACAAAGAGATTTTGAATGATAATCAAGCATCTTTTCACAAAAATAGGAGAAACAGCAAGAGGAGATTTGTGTGTCATCATTGTTTTGTTCCTGGACACATTCGTCCATTTTGTTTTAAATTGAAACAGGAACTCGGACTGGACAAGAACAGCGGCCACTTGAGCAGACAACTGTGGGCACAATCTAACAGTCAGTTGCCCAGTCAAGTGCTCAGTCAGCAGCAGCAGGTAAGAAAGGTATGGGTAAAGAAAAATACTCAGCAATGCAAAGTGGCTCTTACCTCCTTCAAGAGTTGTGTGGAAGAAGGATGGTACTTCGACAGTGGCTGTTCTCGCCATATGACAGGTGCTCGTGAGAATCTCAAAGACTATGAGGCATTCAAAGGTGGAAAAGTCAACTTTGGTGGAGGTGCAAAAGGACACGTAATCGGCAAAGGTAAGTTAAATGTTAATGGTTTGCCCAACTTGCAAAATGTTTTGCTTGTTGATGGTCTCAAGTCAAACCTGATCAGCATTAGTCAACTTTGTGACGATGACTTGTTTGTTCGGTTTGATAAGTCTAAATGTGAAGTGTTTGATTCCAAAAGTATGTGTGTTATGTCAGGCATTCGATCTTCCGATAATTGCTATAAAATTGGTGAACCTGAATCTTGTTTTTCTGCAAAATCAAATGAACTTGAAATTTGGCATAAAAAACTTGGACATGCCAGTGAGAGAAAAATAAGTGAGTTGATTAAATTCGGGGCAGCTAAAGATTTGCCAAAATTGGATTTGAAAAAATTAAGTGTGTGTGGACCTTGTCAAAAGGGAAAACAAATAAAGTCAAGTCACAAAAAGGTTCAAGCTTTTGGAACTTCTAGGTGTTTGGAATTGATTCACACTGATTTAATGGGTCCAATGGAAGTCGAAAGCGTGTCTAGAAAGAAATATTGCTTTGTATGTGTGGATGATTTCTCTCGTTATACTTGGGTCATTTTTTTGAGAGAAAAATCCAACACTATTGAAGAATTTAAAATTTGGTACAAGAAAGTGAAAAATCTCTATGGTTTAAAAGCCATTAGGATTAGATCTGATCATGGTACTGAATTTGAAAATTCTGTTTTTTCCTCTTTTTGCGATTCGAAGGGAATTACTCATGAGTTCTCTGCCCCCAAAACTCCTCAACAAAATGGAGTAGCTGAAAGGAAGAATCGTACATTACAAGAAATGGCCAGAGTCATGTTGAGTGCTAAAAACTTGTCAAAAAGGTTTTGGGCAGAAGCAGTTAATACGGCTTGTCACATAGGAAATCGTGTCTTTCTAAGAATTGGAAGTACCATGACGCCCTATGAAATCTTACTTGGAAAGAAACCCACAGTCAAATATTTCCATGTCTTTGGATGCATTTGCTATATTTTAAATGACCGTGAGTATCTCTCCAAGTTCGACTCTAAAAGTGACAAGGCCATTTTCATCGGATATTCTCAGAATAGTAGAGCCTATAGAGTCTATAATTTGAAAACCAAAACTATTATGGAATCTATAAATGTTATATTTGATGATGCTACTGATCTTAATGTCAAATCTGCTGAGGATGATGTTTCAGGGTGCACTTGGGAGCACGAGCAGATTAACGATGAATCTGGAACACAGACTACCAACGAATCTGCAGAAACACAAACTGTGAGAACAACTGACAGACAGGATGAACAGTCAGTTGACCTATCAGATGGTCAAACAGCAGTCGATTCTGGTTCAGATTCTGAAATCGAAAAATATCAGGTGAGCAATGGCAAAGATCCATCCTCAAGGATTCAGGAAGACCATCCAACTTCCCAGGTGATTGGGGGGGTGAACACAGAAAGAAAAACAAGAGGTAAGAGAATCAATTACCGGGAATTGGCCGGCTTAATATGCATGAATTCCGTATATCACCAGGTAAACTCTTGTTGCTTTGTGGCTGATTATGAGCCCAAAAACGTGTCTGAAGCCTTGAAAGATGATAATTGGATCAACGCCATGCAAGAGGAATTGATCCAATTTGAAAAGAATGAAGTTTGGTTCTTGGTCCCTAGGCCCTCTAATATCAATGTTATTGGGACCAAGTGGATATTTAAGAATAAATCTGACGAACAAGGCAAAATTATAAGGAACAAAGCACGTCTAGTGGCTCAGGGTTACACTCAATTAGAGGGTGTGGACTTTGATGAGACTTTTGCCCCGGTAGCCCGCATTGAGTCCATTAGACTGCTATTAGCAATCTCATGCTATTTAAAGATCACTCTACATCAAATGGATGTAAAGAGTGCGTTCCTAAATGGTTTTTTAAATGAGAAAGTGTTTGTTGAGCAACCTAAGGGGTGTGAGGATCCCCATAAGCCAAATCATGTTTTTAAGTTAAATAAGGCACTCTATGGTCTGAAACAAGCCCCACGTGCTTGGTATGGGAGACTAACAGAGCACCTTATTCAAATTGGCTTTAAAAGGGGAGAGGTTGATAAAACCTTGTTTATTTTGAAAAACAAAAAGGATATTCTCGTGGCCCAAATTTATGTGGATGACATAGTCTTTGGATCTACTTCTAAAACTATGCTTGATATGTTTACTGAGAGTATGACGTCCACATTTGAAATGAGCATGGTTGGGGAATTGAAATTCTTTCTAGGATTACAAATATCTCAAACTAATGAAGGAATGTCAATCTCCCAATCAAAGTATGCCAAAAATTTGGTTAAAAAATTCGGCCTCGAGAATGCCTCTCATTTGAAAACCTCCATGGGATCCTCTCAAAAATTGTTTAAAGACGAGGATGGAGAGAGTGTTGATCAAACACTCTATCGGAGTATGATAGGTAGCTTGCTGTACCTTACAGCTAGCCGCCCCGATATCATGTTTAGTGTCTGCCTCTGTGCTAAGTATCAAGCTGACCCCAAGGTATCCCACTTAACTGCAGTTAAGCGTATAATTAGATATGTGAGTGGTACCACAAATCTGGGGTTAAGTTATACGAGGGACACTAACACGAACCTGGTTGGGTTTAGTGATTCAGAGTGGGCTGGGAGAACTGATGATAGAAAAAGCACCACGGGTGGGTGTTTTTATCTTGGGAATAATCTTGTGTCTTGGTTTAGTAAGAAACAAAACTGTGTTTCTTTATCAACTGCTGAATCTGAATATATCGCAGTTGGTAGCTGTTGTACCCAATTATTGTGGATGAATCAAATGATAAAAGATTATGGTCTTAAAAGTGAAACCTTGATGGTATATTGTGATAGTCTAAGTGCTCAAAACATTGCCAAGAATCCTGTACAACACTCTCGAACCAAGCACATAGACATTAGACATCATTTTATTAGAGATCTCGTTGAACAAAAAATCATTACTTTGGAACATGTAAGTACAACGGATCAACTTGCTGATATCTTTACTAAAGCGTTGGATTTCGAGAGATTTTCTTCTCTTAAGAAGTCTCTCGGATTGTGTGTTACCAGTTGACTGCACCACTGTGCGGACAACTGTCTGCATTTCTGTATAATGGTATAATACAGTTAACACAAAAAAAAAAAATATATATATATAAAAAAAAAAAAATTGCATTCATTCTAGCACGATTGTCTCTTGTGATCACTTGTTCTTCTTTAGTTCCTTGACTCCGAGTTTTGACCCGTGAATGTGAGACCCTTCTTGACTTGATAATAAAATTATCTTGTTAATTCCTTCGTGTTGTTTATCATGGAGTGGACATCAAATCTAAGCTTGCGAGAAGAACAAGCTGCCTCCAATCTTTGCAGTTACTACTCATTTAGGCAAAAAGCTGAAGTGTTTAAATACATAACTTGAGATCAAGGGTAACACTGTATTGTGAGAGTGAATAGCTCTTCCCGTAACAGATTCATTGGAGATATGCCTTTAAAAAAAAAGGGGGTGTTCTAAAAGCTACATGATTGAAGGTGTAATCTCATTGAATTCTTGTGAGTTGAGACCGAGTCAAGAACTGAGTTGATCATACTTTGTCACGCCCAAATTGAGACAATCTTCACTTGTGTGTTTAGGCATATTTTCCTTAAGTTTTTTTTTTCTCTTTTGTATTTATATCAGCAAATTGAACTGTTTTCCTTCTTGTTACAGATTTAGTGATTTCATGTGTTCATCGATAATCCAATAACGTGATGTTCAAGTTTCATGCAGGGAGTGATTTTTTTTCGTGTGGAATGAAGGATTCTGTGGTATTATGGCAAGTTTTATTTTGAGTAACTGAGATTTTTTTTACAATGTTTATCAAGATCTCTCTTGAGGAATCACAATCCCAGTATTATTTGGATTTTTAAAAGGGTGTCCAGCACTAAAAGGAGCCACAAATCGTTTTCTCCCTCATTCAGTGCACCGGGTTGTGTCTGAGTTCTTTCCCTCCTGGATATCTCTCTTGTCTTGTCAACTGTAAGGGCACACCTCCCTCCTCATAAGTACCGTCAACCACTTCCTTCCCTCCTCATCAGAAATTTCTTCTCTTTATTCTTCTTTCTCTCTAAAATTTGCTGTTCAAAGTTCATTACACCGGGTTTGTGTTTACAATTTGTGCAGAAAAATCTCCATGGCAGCTTCGTCTTCACAAGCTCCGGCGCTCACCTCTTGTGTCGCCAGTGTCGCCGACTTAATCAATGTCCCACAATCCGATTTAGCGGTCGATCCTCGATTTCTAGGGTTGCCGGAGCATGCAATCGACGTCGACAACTCTCTCCAGGTCTCAGCCTTGTCCAAAGCTCGCAAAGTCATGGCTCCCGGGTCTCGCCGTTCCAACCGTCTTGAAAAATTGGGAACATGGGCCTATTCTGGGTCTTTCAAACCCAATGAAGTTCGTGCCACCATGGATGCCGAGGCAAGAAAGGCGAAATCATCAGTCAAAAGTGGTTCCCGTCGACGGTTGATGTTAGCAGAATCAGAGGAAGAAGACCCTCCGTCTTCTCCGGCGCCGGCAACCAATGCCGACGATTTTGATGAAGATGTGCCGGTGGTGACTCTATTCCGGGCAACAAGGGCGAGAAAAGGTACACCATTCAAAAAAACACCTCTGTCTACATCATCTCCAATAATTCCTAGGGTGCAAACCCGTAGTGCTAAAAGGAAGGTTCTGGAAACTTCCATGCAAGAAGCGGGGTCCACATCTCAGCATGACGATTCTAGTGACAAAGATGTTGAGGTTGACTCTGAGGAAACCCCATCCGAGCAAGAGGGCCCACGCCGTGTTAGTCAGTAGGCATCTTCTGGGGTCAAGGCATCTGACAGGTCAACTGTGAGAAAAACTGTAGGTTCATCTCAGCCTGCAGTTAGACAGTCAAGGGGTTCGGCTGGAATATCCAAAAGGGTACGTAAATTCTCTTCTCTTATTCCCAGTGTCCCATTTAATCTAGACCTTCCCCATGATCCAAAGTTTTATTATCCTTCTTCTGCTGAGCGGTTTGCAAAATATTTTAAAAGAAAATTTTCTGTTGAGAGGGTAAAGGATGATCGTAGTTTTGGGAAGTTGTTTTTGATTGATTTTCTGAGTGAAAGAAAACTGATCAAGTCTTTATCGTTTGCTAAAGCCTTCTCTCGTCAAGTAGTGACTGAGTTTTATGCCAATCTCTCACGCGATGTGGCTCTGTCAGAATCACCAAATTTCCATCGCACTTTTATTAGGGATAGGGTAATAGAATTCTCACCTCAGTCAATCAATGCTTTTCTTGAAACCCCAACCACTCCTCTCTCTGATATTCCGAATGACCTGGATGAGGCTGTTCGGACCATTACTGGTCATTCTGTGTTATCTTGGCCATCTGATCTTAGGTCCACTTCTCTTTCCCGCCGTTTCAATTGTCTTCACCACATCATGGTCACCAACTGGAAACCCTCATCCCAACCTTCTATTGTGACAAAAGAGCAGGCTCTCCTTCTGTATCAAATTGGGGTAAATAAGTTTAATCTGGGTTCTGCAATTTTTGAGACTATTGTGAGTTATTCTGAAACTCCTGATTCTCCATACCGTCTTCCTCATCCCTGCTTGATTTCAGCCCTATTGGGCGTTCATGGGATTTCTGCTAATCCAGATGACGATTTCATCTCTCTTCCTCCTAAAATTGTCCAACCCAAAACAATGTTTGCTCCAAATCGTTTCAATGACTGGCCTATGCCAGATGACACTCCTGTTGACAGGACATCTGCCAGTGCATCTGTTCCTCCAGTTCAGCCATCAGTTCATCCATCAGATTCCTCTCAAGCTATTCTGCAGGCTCAAATTGATTCAGTAAGTGATCAGATTGCTGCACACAAGGCAGATATTTTAGCCAAACAGATTATTGTTTCTGGATTGGAACACACTCTCATTGAGCTTCGCAGAGCATTGCATGGTTCTAAACAAAAAGGGGGAGAAAGCTTGCATGAAGGGGGAGCAGCAGCTGGTACAAATGCAGGAAGAGAAAATGCAGGTGCTATGATTGTTGCTGGTCCAAGTGGGACTCAAGATGATGATTTAGAATTTTCTTTCGAAAAGGACATAGCCACTGCGGTTGAAGATGAAGTTCTTGGAGAAGACCTATATTCTGGACTTTAAAGTTTATTTTTGTTTATTTTTTGGGCTTGTAAAAACATTGACAGTTTTTTTATTTCTGTTCTAGCTGGTTATAAATTGTTCTTGGGAAATATGTTTTTGTTAATGTTTGCAGGTTTTGTTCAGAACCACAAAGATAGGGGGAGATTGAAGAGTATGGGCATACTCGTCTTTTTCTTTAAGTATCTTTGTGATTCTGATTTGTGTATATTGTTAGTAAGTGTAAATATTTAGGTAAGTTTAAGGTTGATTTATTTGACTAACATACTAATACTTATCTTTGGTAAGTGGATATATTTTTAGGTGTTTTATTTTAGGAAGACTCTCAAATGGAAAGAAGGATCTCTTGGAGTGCAAGGGTGCGGCCGAACATGTATAAATACAAGCCGACTCATTCATTGATCACTACTGATTCTACGCAATACATTGAGTGCATTAAGTTCTTGAGAGAGTCTTGTTTTCTTAGAGTTTCTTGTGAAGAAGAACTCTAAGGTGTTGGATGTTTTCATTCGATCTAGAGTTTTAGATCAATTTGTTCTTTTGATACGTTTGTTTTCTTTCATTCGATTTGTACTCTGCAAATCGCTTTTTATATATGAAAGTTTCCAGCAAGTATTCTTGCTGAAGTTTTAATTGTTATTAAGTTCTTTATTTTCCGCTGCAAATCTGATAACTGTTAAGACAACTGTCTGGACAACTGTTAGCACGTTTGAATACACAGTTGTTCACACAGTTGGTCGATTCCCAGAACAGTCCTAGCCGCCTGATTTCTTTCAACATCAAATGAAATAAAAATAATATTTCGGACCAACCAGCACAAAGTACATGGTGAATTGGGTTGGTGAAACATTTATTTGTTTTCTCCAATATGTATCGAGTTGGATTGTTCATCCATTCTTGCGTATTCATTTAGAAGATGAGTTTTATTGATTATCGAAATACCAAAAAACATAATGGGAAGTTAGCAAAATAACAAAATTTTGTATACATTCAAGAAAAATACCAAACTTTTAATATATAAACCTCCACATATTACATATTATATTGAACACCATTATCATCAATTATTTTTGGACAACAAAAATTTCAGATCACAATTTTAATATTAAACCATAAAGAGTATTAACTAGTTACTCCCTCCGTCCCAAACCAATCACTACTTATTTCCATTCTGAGTGTCTCATACTAATTGCTACTTACCCAAAATGTTCAATTTTTTTCTCTATTACCCACTCACAACAACTATCCACTAACATATTTTTTTCACTCGTACCCACTCACAATACTTACTTTTCTAACATATTTTCTTAATACCCGTACATTCATTTTTAGTACCGAATAGTTTGGGACGGAGTTAGGACTGGGGGACTAAAAAAGCTGCATGGTACATTTGCTTTTACCAACAACTCTAGGCAACGATTAGGTAGGCATATGCCGCATGCATGAATACAAGCAACGATTAAGACAACTCATTTCCCGAACTTCTTGATGTCTTACCCAATTTTTTATTGTGAAAATCTATAGAAAAACTTGTTTTATATTCATTTAGTATAAAACATGTTTTTATCTCTTAATATAAAACATAATTTTTTTAATATAAAACAAATTTTACATATTTTTTTAGTGTAAAACAAATTTTTATAAGACTGACTCTTCTTTATTTATTAATTCATAAATTCTTGAAAGAAAGAAAGAAGGTGAAAATGAAATTGCAAAATAAATGTAAACTCGCAGTTATATTGCGACCTAGTTATGTCGTAATCAATCAGATCCCAAACCCATGCCAGACATGTAATATCTACTTTACATCGTCCTCTGTTTGAATTTTGATTGAATTTCAACAAATAATTAAGAATAATACTAGGTGCACAAAAAAATCACAAAATTTTGCTCACAAAATCATAGGTGTAGTGATTTTATTGGTGCTTTTAATTAGAGTGTGGCGAGTCCACTATTGATTCAACCAATAAAATATCAACATCTCATGTTGTGAGCAAGATTTTTTGTGACTCTATTTTATGCCCCTAGCATTGCTTAATAATTAATGGTCACCCTTTTTGTTTTGTTCCCCACATGAAATGAAATGAAGGTGGACAGGTTAACCGCAAAAATTATTCTCTTTTGTTCTCTCGCCTGTAAATACCATACATTGACACTTAGAAAATTATTCGTTCCGCTGCATAATAAACATCGCATTTTATTTAGACAAAAACTCATGTGAGAACATGAGAACCCGTCTCATGGATGAGACGGATCATTTTTGACCCATGACCCGGCCCATTGAACCAGCTCCATGACCCAGGGGCTGACCCTGCCACGTGGCAGCTTCTCATAGGCCAAAAAAATATGGTTTTTTTCGGTTTGTCAAAAGTAATAGTTACTATAACTTAATGTAATAACTGTATACATATAAAGTAACAGTTTGTATACATAAAAGTAATACATATATACATAAAAGTACAATGTTTTTTTCTATGTTTTTTTCGTTTGCCTAAAGTAATACTTATTACAACTAAAATGTAACGAACGTGTTACTTATATGTAATAATGTTTATACATAATTGTAACACATATGTATAGAAAAAGTAATAATTCAACCATTTACATTTTTAAAGCTAAAAACACTTGATTAGTGTTACATGTAAAAGTATTACATTATCTATAGAAATATGTTATAATTTCATTTATTAAAGTATTACATTTACTTGTACAAACAATTACATTCATATATATGAGTTGTTACTTTTCAAATGTTACTTTCTTTCAAAAAATTAAATCAAAATACACAATATTTTACATTTTTGCAAAAGCACTATTATATTTTAGTATAAATGATAATTACATTTAGATTTTGTTTGGGTTACATGTAATTATAGTTAGTATTACATTTGAAAAAAATGGATAAAACGAGCTTTTGTTTTTGTAAAACAGGTGTTACGTTTACTTATGAACAATGTTACTTTATATGTATACAGTCATTACATTAAGTTATGGTAACTATTACTTTTGGTAAACGACAGAAAAGCCGAAAAAATAATATAAAAACTCAAAAAAAAAAAAAAAAAAAAACCTTTGAGAGATTGCCATGTGGCGGGTTATGCCCCATGGGTCGGCCCGTCTCATAAATGAGACGGATCCCCTTGTTCTCATGGGAGACTAGCTCTTTTAGTTATCAATATTGTTTTCTAAAAAAACACTTATGTGTGTACGTCTCATAATCCATGTTTAAAACAATACTAATATCTACTAAAAAACTAAATAATGTATGACGACTGCAATTAAAGTTTCTTCATGTCGATAATACCTCATACGAACCAACAAGCAGCACACAGATATTTGAATAAACAAATTAATCATCATAAGAAATGTCCAAACATCAGTATTAATTTTCATACTAAACGTCAATTTTATAAGGAAAAAGGAAAAAAAAAAAAAAAAAAAAGAGAGAGAGAACAATAATTGAGAGACATGATTAAGCTAAGACAAACTTTTGATTGAGATTAGGAAATCATACCTAAAATCAGCTAAATAAAATGAAAATGTCCAGACAGAAAAATATAAGGTCTTAATCAATAGTTGGAAGTGATATTACTAAACACCTGCATGTCGCTAATTAAAGTCGGTCCAAATGAAGATTAGTGATTGATTACTTCAATAATAATTGCCACTTATTCAAACTTGACGTGCCCAAATAACAATAGAAAAAAAAAATGCATAACAGACAAACTGGAACACGCACCGAATCCAGATCGTATATCCACCGTAAACTTGTTCACTAATAAGCGATACAACTTCACTGCGTAAATGTTACATCTGACCTACCTTCTGCGAGTTAGGCATTTCTCCTCACAAATTCCTGCAGTCTCTTATCTGTTCTGACATCTTATATACACGCCAGGAATACGCTCACAATAAATCTGTAAAAAAAAAAAAAAAAAAAAAATTAGAGCACACAAGTGACTCAACAAACAACACCCGAGACGCGCGCACACACAAGAACACACCAAACTTTGTGCACCTACACACCCACTCCATGCATCTGGTTGCATGGTCCTCACTGTGGTCCATACCAACCACTAGTTTACGACAACAAAACATATCATATGACCAATTTTAGGAAAGGTTACAATCATGCGATGAATTCCAACTCATTACTCCACTCCTCAACATTAATATATAATCACTTGGCTTTTAATTAAACCCCGTCATCCATTCAATAATGCAAAAAAAAAAAAACTGCTACATAAACTACCCATTACGCCTTTTTAGCTGGCCTGGGCTAACATAATGGATCTAAAGCTTTACTCTGACAAGTTGACATAATCAAGAACTGACAAAGTTCGATATATCTGGAAACTGAAGAAAAGATTTAAGTATACTACAAGAATCAAATAAAATATTCACAATCAAACAGATAACGGGATTGCATAAACAGATATAAAGTCTTCTCTACCCATCAAAATGGCTCAAAAAAAATCGAAGGGACATTTGGATGGCCAAAATGAGCCAAGAAAAGACCAGTGAATAATAATAATAAAAAAAAAATATCAGAAGGTCCTCGAAATTATTTTAAAGACTTCCCAGTAGCATAAAATGAGATTGTGGGGCAAAAATTTACCTTCCGTTTCAATTTATTTGCACGCCAAAGAGTCTAAACCCTCTGTTCCCCCGGGAAGCCGAATCAACAGCTGCAGTCTCCACAGAACACCTTCCAGACTCTTCGTTAACAAATGAAGGCCTAGGAATCTCAATGTTATTCTCTAACCTCTGATCAAAATAATGAACATCAATCACAAGGAACGATGAAGTGTCATTTTGACAGAGAGAGAAAGTGATTGTGTCTTTGGGCTGCAACCCTTTCTCCTTCACAAATTGAGGCCAACCCCTGGTAAAAGCGTAAATTCCACTGGTCCTCCAGAAAACGTACCGGAATTTCCACAACCTCATTGACATGTCGTAAAAAACCAGCTCCTTATCATTCACATTTCTTCTTTTTTCAACCTCCCCTTCTGAAATATCAGGAAAATACTCCAAAACACTCATCTTTGGAAGATTGAGTCGGTTGCACTTTCCAACATCCGTTTTTGTTAGCTCCTTTTGAAACAGTTTTTGGATCGGTCCTTTGAATTTGGAAGCGGAAATATTTTTCTCATATCTTTGACGTTTGACCAGGGAGGATGGGTCAATGTTACCGCTTGAATTTGATGAAGTATCCCCGGTCTCATTGGTATTTTCATTTGAGATGAAGCTTAAACAAACTCCACCTTTAACTGCATGTATGAACAAAAACTAAGTTCCATGATAACTAAGGATGATATCAAGAGTCAATGCTTCGGGAACAGCCATCGACATAAAATTTGAAATGTAAAACGAAGGTTCAAATGTGTTAACTAGCATTTGGAATGGTCTAAACAGCCCAATAATAAACAAGAAAAACAATTAACAACATTAACAACATTCTTCTAGCCAGAACACTATACATTATCAAAATTACACTAAAATGTTAGACATCACATCTTTAAGAAACTTGCCAATATCCATTTTTATCCGTTTGACATTAATTTGTTTTCCTTTTTTAATTCTCTCATAAATATGACTCTCTCTCCCAATGCTTTTCTTTTTCATTCTCTTGTAGGTTTTTGCAAGAGTTAACTAATGCAGGACACCATAATGATAAATACACATTCCACAAAGCCTTAATGAAAAACAAGAGACTACATGAGGCAACCACATGTATAAATTAGGTTGGGCTACACAAATGTTGTAGCCTAAGACCCTAAAGGGAATACAAAGGCATATTAGGTTTTGTGGCGGAGCAAGGAATTTTTGAAAGGGGGTAAAATTAAATTACTTTCACTAATTGATAGGGGCAATATAAATAGGCATTTTTTCTCAACACAAATGGGGCAAGCTTCAATAAACCGCACAAAACCCCCTAAATTCTTAAAATACTTGCACCCGTAAACAAATTTTAAAATCAACTGGGGGCAATTTTTTAAAAAGCGACTGGAAATTTAAGCAACTGAAAATGGAAATCAGAGATCAAAACTAAAATGGGAATTGTAGCGCATCGATAAATAGGAATTTATAGAAATGCGATTAATCGATTCAATTAAGTAGCAAATTTTTTTGATTAAATCTAGATCATCGGATCTAGGATAAGAATCAATAAGAGAGGTGTCATGAAATGGCAAATTTATTCACACTATCAATAACTTAAGCTAGATCTGGCATTGCATGAGGGATTTACCTCTTTTGAATCCTATGGATTGGGATGAAGACATTTCCTGAATGGGGTACGGAGCTCCGATGATCTCTTTGAAAATTACTATTTAGGATAAATCAGTGCAAATTTATCTGAACCTCTTACCAAAACCAAGTTTTCCAGTGATTCCACCGTTTGTTCTTATGATATACCAAAGGAAAGGGGCGGAAATGCCTTTAATACCCAAAACCTAAAACGGATGCTGAAAACTCTTTTTCTTAAGCGATAAGGTAAAGCTGAGACTCGGTTAACAAAGAACGCTATTCGTCCAAAATATAAAAAAAGGCATTTTTGTAATCCCTGCATTCTTTTACATTTGTTTCCTATAGGGATGACTAATTAAACTATAACATAAACCGGTCATAATATTTCAAAACATATGCAAATGTATCTCGCAAGTGAATACATATTCCCACAGCCTTCTTCTTTTCTAGTTAGGTATGCACCTCATGCTCTCTCATGTGACACCAAGCATTAATTTGAATATATACACTGCTTTACATCTCAACTCGACTTACTCAGTATACATGACCTCATACTAAGGCTAGGCATAGTTCTTAATAAAAAGCACTACAAAAGTTTGTTTCTTTCTTTTTTAATGAAGCAATTACCCTACTTGTGACAATATTAGAGACAAAAAATAAGCCTTATTTAAATGTTTTACACAAAGCAAAAAATATAAAGAAAGTAGGGTCGACAGTTTCATAAACAAACTAGAGAGTATCATAACGGTACATCAACATTCTACTGACAATTCTACAAGCTTGAGAGAAACCAATGACCTTATCACATTATTATCTCCCCAAGAGAGACAACACAAAGAAAATGTTAACCAGGTTTTAACGGGTTCTATACAGAGAAACCTAATTTTTCAGAACCTGATATCATATCTAAACATGTATTATCTCAAGTATTTCTTTTAGGTATAGTACTGAAATTGATTCTTAAAAAAAAAAAATGATTTCATTCAGGGTGCCTTGAAATGCTATGTCCCTACATATGATTTCTTAATTTATACTCCCTCCGTCCCAAAATGATCTTCATACTTTTTACGCTAATATTGCGAAGGAACTTTGAGCAATAATTTTAGGTTGATATAATTGTCGTAATGAAAATCTAAAACTTTATATTGATAGTATTGTTGATGGTGTATCAATAACAAGAGTTAGATTACCATTAGGACAATTAAATGAACCTAAAATTATTGCTCAAAGTTCCTTCGCAATAACAGCGAAAAAAGTATTAATATCATTTTGGGACGGAGGGACTATTAATGTAATTCAGGATTATATGGTACATGATCAAGGATTGGATTAGTCTTCCGGTAGGAACCCCATATAAAATCAAACAATTCCATCAATTGAGAACCTATAGAAGACCCCATATAAGATCAAACAATTCCGTCAAATTAAATTATTTAAATGTGTGATAGCATCTACTGCACTTGAAAGGAATTTGAGAATTCGTAATGTATAAAGGATTTGTCATTTCTAATCAATTAGTATAGATTGGATAATTAGAAACAATCAATATCCATCAGCAAGTTGGCGGTTTTTGCAATAAGAACAAAAATTCCCATACAAAATAAGGAGAGGATTATTTTCCTCCATTCTTTCTCATCTCACAAATGCTGGGACTTGTATTGCCCATGATAGCAGGTGCAAAAGGTAGCAGACTTGAGGATAAGCAATCTGACATCATGTTTCAGTGCCACATTAAGGAAAATAACTCAAAAGAAGGTGACAAGCAGAATTAGAAATAGACTCAGACTCACACCAGACATTAATTAATCGCTCTACCTTATCGACAAGATCGCTAATATATACTCGTGATATGGAATAGCAACCATACCTACAAGTTAAACTACGGAAAGCACAATCACCATTCTCAAACAAACAAATGGAGGAATTATATACAAGAAACAGAATAAATTTAAAAAAAAAAAAATGGGATGAGGAGACTATAAACTTTAAAATACTCCTCCGTCTCACACAAAAGAAAAAAAAATACCGGAAACCCAAAAGTTCTCACTTTTAATTCAGCTAAAAGTCAACTCTTGGTAAATAGTCCACCCTTTATTACTGTCGAATCAACTATTGCTCTTTGTTCAATACTAGTCGGTGACAATTTTCAGCTCCAACCACCCTTCAGAGTTCAAACATTGGTTAAAAACCTAATAAATGCTCCTACACTCAAACTGGAGAGACTAAACTATCCATGGCATAGTAATGCAACACTTACTAAAGTCCACCCACAAAGCACAGCAGTGCAGGATTATATCTGAAAGCAAAAAAACAAAAAAAAAAATAGAAAGGCAAATGGGTTTTCGTTCTTTGGTCAACCGGAAAGTTGATTGCTTGAAATTAATCACGTCAAGAAAATTAAAGCTAAAGAAGCAATTACTACTCAATTTTAGCCCGAGGACAAGTTTAAACCTAAACTAGCCATTCAGGTTCCATAGGAAGTTGATTCTCCATGTCTCATCCCTTACTTTCTTGCGAGCAATATCTTTGATCACTGTGGACGATAACGTGTTCAGGCAGTGATAGAAGCTAACAGAGCACATGATGAAGTTGTCCGGGTGTAAGTTTGTTGAATAAAGCTATATGCAACATGCATCCCAAAACCAACAAGTTCTTCAACTAAGCGAGTCAGGCTACGAGGTTCTCCAACTCAGTTCTTGGTTTATGATATGTAGACTTCACAGGGGTTTTGTACATGACACTACATGCAACTATATAGGCAATTTTCCCGGGATGAATATTATTTAATGACTAATAAGGACTCATAAAAACCCGGACTAACTAGAAAAAGATAAAACAAACCTAAATTCTCCAATCATGGTGAATAGAATCAGTTAGACCTAATTTTTTCCAAGACAACCGATGAAAATCCTGAGTGCATTCCATGACAAATACAAACTTACCAACTAATTAATTCAGAAGCAGCAACTTAGACGAGAAAAACTATGACACGGGAGGGAATTCTTGCTGCTTACGAACTAATTAATTCACGATCACGCCTAAACATTTACCAACAAATGAGTACCGATAAATGATAATAGAAAGTTTCAAGAGCTTACTTTGAGATGAAAATATATATCAGGTCAATACAGTAAGAACCATGTTAGAACGCTTGACAGGAACTTCTCATATGGGCACAAGTTAATGGTGAAAAGATTCATTCGGCATACACCAAACCATAGGTAGCGACTACGTAGAATTTTGAGGGGGAAAATACAAATAAATAACAAATATACGAATGATGCTGAAAATTCAAGTATTGCAACTCAGGTGACCTACCAAATACTCAAGAATCACAAATAAACGTAAAACTGAAAATAAGTAGTTTCTACAGTTAATATTTGGTTATTTCGTAAGAAGAATTTGTGATCAATTTAAAGACTCAGAAAGCTGGACAGTTTAATACTAAGGACAGTTTGCGGTATAGTAGTTTATAAGGAATTGACAGTAGGTTTGGGCGAGGATGATGAGCCTATGGAAGATGTGTATGTGTTTGTACGTCACCAATTGAACAAGCTAACCTCACAAGATAAAAGCGTTATGGCCAGTTTCATACTAATTTGAGGTACGTAATCATAGGTATGCATGACTGTTGCCACTATTCTATGGACTATTTCTTAGGCCTACGTTCGTTTTTGTCCAGTGTACTTTGACGGTGCTTTGACTTTAAACATTGTACTTTTTATATTAAATAAAACCATTGTACTTGGGGAAACCTATCATCACATGTCAAATTCGCGGATTAGGGCACTGACTGGGCACAGATTTGGTATCAGGATGATAGGTTCCGAAGTAGAGTGGTTTTATGTTAATAAAGAAGTACAGTGGTTAAAGAGAAATTCGGGTGGAAGTAAAATGGATGAAAACGACATTTGCAATTTATTACCTTAGGCAGACTTGGAGTGGGTCCCATGCTGCTGAAGCCGATAGTTGAGCACAATCGATAGTTATTTCAATTTTTAAACGAAATCAATCATTAACAATATATAACCACTCATGATCTCCACCTTCTTTGTCCCACACCTTCCTGATTCTCACTACAAAGAGTTTTTATTTGCAAGTCAAATGAAAGGGGATAAAATTCTTTCTGAACCCTAAAAATGGTAGATTCACAAGATAGCTCAAAGACAAATTTTAACTTGAAAATATACACGTGTGAGATGAGGATATAAGAAAATTTTGGATCAAGTAGCCTCTCTCTAAAGCTTGATGGTATGATGCATGCAACTAATTGTATGGTTCTAAGCAGGCCATTACAGACAAAATGAAAGAATATTTGTTAAAGCAAGAATATAGGATCAGAGATTCGAAAAGATGGTTACTGGCATGTGGCATAGAATGGCCTCAACAGTAAGTTTAGAGAAAACAAAAGTGAAAGACAAAGAGATTGTAGGCCTGAAACAAACATATAGGATGATAGCTCTTCAAACAACGGGAAACAGTTCACCTAACAGCCTTTCCTACCAAACCGAAGAATATAACAAGTTCAAAAAATGAAAACAAATGCAAATTCAAGCCCCAATATACAAACTACAAAGAAAGACATAGTGAAAACAACACAACATAGAGAAGAAACTACCACTTTTGAGCACCAGCAGTAAAACAGTCACTATGCTTTAGGGCATTATATCATGACTTTAAGCAAATTATAACACTTCCCTCCATCCCATAATCATAGTCTCATTTGACAATTCAAACATTTTAAAACCCTTCTTCATTTCCATCGCTACCCTTAATGAGGTTTAGTTATTACTCCATTACTCCATGTTCTTCCTTGGTTGGCTCTTATCCGCCACTCTCCCTATACTTCCTTGGTTGGCAATTTTTGAAAGGTCAAAGAATTTAATCTAACAATTTTGGAAATAAAACAATCCTTTTGGGACAAACAAAAATGGCAAATGAGACAGTCATGTTGCGACTCAGGGAGTATAACGTAAGCACGAGTCAAAGTATGATGTTCCGAAGAAACCATTGGCAACCAGCCTAGGTTATTATAACTACCTACATTCATCTCTCTTTCCCGGTTATGATCATCCATTTTGGTTTTGGTCTTGCCTATCACAATAAATATTACGCTGGTTAATAAAGATCTCAATAGATTCATTACCAGACCAGTTAAGAGCATAAGCTTCGTAATCAAACTGTCTCAAGCTATTCTCCCTCATTTATCTTCAGTTAGCTACTCTATCTGGACATGTGCAAACCGTCTAAGTGAACATTTTCATTGATTAGCTATGCGGTCACTCATACAATTTCATAAGAATGTTGATTTCATATATATCTTCTAGTTGGCTTTAAATATTGGGTAAATGATCGGTTTAATGGCAGAAAGTACACATTCAAATCCTGACACGTACGAGTAGCTTTTTTTTTTACCTAATATAATGATCGAGAACACCTAAAACTATCCGACACTCTTTCTCTCTCTCTCTCTCTCTCTCTCTCTCTGGTATTAGGGATGGCCAACGCCGGTTCCGGTTCGGCTTTTATGTGAACCTTAATCGGCCCTTGGTTACACCGGATCCGGTTCCGGTCCGGTTCCGCGGTTCCTTTTTTTTTTTTTTTTTATCAAACAATAAGAATAAACAACTTAAAATTATTTCATAAGTGATTTTTTTTTTTTTTAAAAAAAGCTAAATCAACATTATATTGAAAAACAAACATAGAAAAAAATAAAATAAATGATAGTATATAAAAGAAAAAAGGGACGGTACGCTTTAAATTTTATTAATTAAAGGCAAATTTACAATGAGGGGGACAACCAAATTTTTATTATTTTCATTCACTGAATTTGGCTAAAAAATCAGTCAAAACACAACTTTTCTTATCAACCTTCCATTAGTAACGGTTAATTCTGATGAAACTGTTAGAAATCTAATGATTTTGATGGTTTTTTAACGGTTTTACTGACGGTTCCGGTTCACGGTTTGGTTGGGCGGTTCAAAACCGCCGGTTCACAGTTTTTTTGGGGGTTGAACCTTAACCGGCCCTTATCCAAAACGGTTCCGGTTCCCACGGTTTCGGTTTTCGTGGAGGTTCATGGCGGTTATGGTTTTTTCGGTTCCGACTCCGGGCCGGTTCGACGGTTCCGGTCCGGTTTGGCCATCCCTCTCTGGTATACTATATATATATATATATATATATATCTATATATATATATATCTATATATATATATATATATATAGGGTCGTGCTCCTGTGAGAACCATTTTATATGAGAATCGTGAGAACCAATCATAACCATTAGATTAAAAAAAATCAAGGGTCCAGATGTTAGATACATTGGATACACTTGGATACATTAGTTAATTTTCGAAAAACAATTGGATACATTAGTTTTTAACATAGTGTATCCAAGTGCAACTACAATACTTATTAACCTATTGTATCCAAGTGTAATCAAAATTTTTGTAATGTATCTAAGTGTATCAATTGTATCTAACATATGGACCCTTGATTTTTTTTCTAATCTAATGGTTATGATTGGTTCTCACGGTTCTCACGATATTTAGGTTCTCATTTGAGCACCTACCTATATATATATATATATACACACTCCCTCTGCCCCAGCTCACTTGAGACTTTTTGACCAAAACTGATCAACTTAAGGTCGGTTTGACCAACACTTTATAGAAATATTTATGATCCAAATAAAAATAAAAAAAATATATATATACACTCCCTCTGTCCCAGCTCACTTGAGACTTTTTGACCAAAACTGGTCAACTTAAGGTCGGTTTGACCAACACTTTATAGAAATATTTATGATCCAAATAAAAATAAAAAAAATGTAAATGATCACCATTAAAAATCCTCTCAATAACAATTTTTAAAAAAATTTTTGGAACATAAATATTTCTATAAAGTGTTGGTCAAACCGACCTTAAGTTGACCAGTTTTGGTCAAAAAGTCTCAAGTGAGCTGGGACGGAGGGAGTATATAGGTAGGTGCTCAAATGAGAACCTTAATATCGTGAGAACCGTGAGAACTTAATGTATCCAATGATGTATCCAAGTGAACCATTGGATACATTAGTTTTTTAACTAATGTATCCAAGTTCTCACGGTTCTCACGATATTTAGGTTCTCACAGGAGCACGACCCTATATATATATACAAGACCGTAAATACCCATTCATATTGGGAAAAGAATCTAAGAGACACATTGGAGGAGCTCCCAATCGCCGCCTTCCAAAACCGTTTTGGAAGGCATGAATTGTGCGAAACATGACATTTCTCACAATATTGAGGCATGAAATTGAGCGAAACCTGTGAGTAAACAAATATCTCTGTGTCAATAGGAGGAAGGATTTATTTTGTTTTATACAAGGAATCTCTCTTTTTCATGTCCCCGACGCAAGGTCTTAAAACATCTTGGTCCATACCTGCTGCACCTCAAAAAATTACTAACAACCAAACCTCTGCAACAACATTAATTGTGCAACAACCCAGTACACACATTATAGAGAAGTGAATAAAATGAGACAGTAGGGTTTCCTACTAAAAAGACCAGATATCTTTAATCAAATTGCATACTCTTTTGACGCTTAAACATCACATACAGCTTGAAAGATAGAGGATGTACCAAAACTTCTAGAAAGCGATAATTATCACGTAACAATATTATACTCAGAAATGCAGCAGCAGCTTGAGGAGTGTCAAAACGATAAATGAATCTAGCGCAGAACTCGGAAGCAAATGCTAACCAACCTTTATTCCCACAATCCCACGTATCCGCCCATAATGAAAAGTATAAAATACTTGTCTTTATAAATTTATGCTTCAGAAAATGGTTATTCGTAGACTATAAATACCCTTGGGTCGAGTCCAAGGAAATGGAGGTTTTTCGGATTAGCTTGAGCATAAAACTTACAAGCTGATAAGCAAGAGTTTCAGAAAACGTGATGGAAAAAAGGCAAATAAATGCACATAGGAAAGTGACATAGACACAGCAACAATACCAGGCTACATGAAAACCAAAACTAAATAAAATGAAGAACACATAACACCGACCATACGTATGAAAATTCAAAACACAAAGGAGTATACTACCGACATATACTTTTTTATCGGTAAGAGTAATTTTATTATAGATGTTAAAATGTGAACATTACACCACAATGCTCCAGAAGTATATCCGTAAACGCCAAAATTCATCAATATACACTCCTGTGAAGCTGCCACCCACGAATCCCCACCAACTTTAGCTATAAACTACGACAATACTTGCTAACTGCGACTTGAGGTTGGACATCAAATGAAAACTTCAAAAATCTGACTTTTATTTAGAAACATCCTTCAATAATCGTCACAATGATGATGATTCAGAAAAACTACCAGAAGGCATATGCGAAAAGGTGAAACAAGGATACATCAACCTATGGTGGTCGCATGCAGCTACTTGATGTGTCATGTCCAAACACTCTTCTTGACACCTTAGACCCTTTTAAAACACGCAACAAAGCCTCACTGTATTAATTTCTTTCAATGTGCGTATTTGTGACTAGACATTGCAAGCAAACTAATTTTCACAAAAATAATGAACATAAAGAAACTGTGTAATATTGTATAATGACGCATGCTTCCTCCACAGCCTTTATGCGACTGATTAAGTACCAAAAAGAAGAATTTGACAACACATTTAGTTGAAAATTTCTACCACTCACTTGACTAGTTAACTTAACGACAAGTCCATGTGATATAAACCGGCGGTTGTGTAAAAGTTATAGTGAATATAATAAAATCCAGCAAACTTCACATCTATCAAATACATCTAATTCTTCATTCAACGAAAAAGAGCATGGAAAACAGAAACATCAATTTAGAACCGGCTTATTGAGTACTTAACTGCAACTAGAACAAAACAACTAGGCTTCTCTTAAATCAAACCGTTATTAACTTATGTTTAATTAGAGCAACATATATCATAAATCAGAGACAAACCCATACACCAAACAACAATCAAAGAGCACAATATATAAATAACAGGAAAAGAAAATCAAATTTTAGTCATCTGGGTCATAAAAGCTTTTCAAAGGAAGCCTAGTTTAGCCCTCGACCATCAAAGATCAAATACATGTGAATAGAAACATATAATGGAGAGGGTTGGGCATGATAAAGAAAAAAGACAAGAAACAAAGATTGGGATTAAACCAAAAGTTGAAAGCAAACTACTTCTCACAACAATGAACATAACTTACGGAAACTGTGTAATATAACTTAATGACGCCAATAATATGATTAATATTTCTAAGCATCCATCATGATAGAAGATCCAACTACGATCTGTGCATTTGATCCGTCCGGTTATGGGAATAGAAGTTACTACGACCATTTTTTAAGCAACTTATGACGCTAGTATGCCTATAAAATATCAATCTAGGACCCCACTCCATCTGGTGCAGGCCAATCATCTTTGAAAAAATTATCAAGTACATTATCTCCTAGTACCAATCGTGCTGCACTCATAAACAAACAAACAAATGTTATTCAATTATGACCTTATCTAAAATACCAACTAATTAAGTCAAGAAGACGAGAAGAATTTGACAGCACATATTAGATGAAAATTTCTACCACTTACTTGACTAGTTAACTTAACGACAAGTCCATGTGATATAAACCAGCACCGTCGATTAAATCAAGTAAAATTCACATCTATCAAAGACATCTAATTCATCATTCAACCAATGAAGAGCATGGAAAACAGAAACATCAATTTAGAAACCCCATATTGAATACTTAATTGCAACTAGAACATAGCAACTAGGCTTCTCTTAAACCAAACAGTTATTAACTTATGTTCAATTAGAGCAACAAACAGCATAAATCAAAGACAAACCCATATACCGAACAGCAGTCAACGAACACGATACATAAATAGCACGAAAGAACATCAAATTCAATCACCTGGGTCATAAAAGATTTTGCAAAAGAAGCCAAGTTTTGCCCTCCACCATTAAGAAATACCTGTGAATTGAATAACAAATATAATGGGAGAGGGTTGAGCGAGCTAAAGAAGAAAGTCAAGAAACAAAATTTTTGAAAATTATCGGGAGTCTGCTGACCTGAGTAACTGGAAATTATAGGTGATCATAGCTGGGATTTGCGCCTAGATGGGAAATAAAAATTCTTGCCATAAATAGCTGCATGCGTAGTCTTGATATGCACTCCTTCTAGCCTGGAGTTAAAAGAGTCAAATGGTGCCAAAAAAAAAAAAAAAAAAAACACCCAAATTGAAGGGAGACAACCACTCCACCTCAAGCTGTACTACAGTCTATGAAGCTAGCAATCAACACATAATACAGCATGTGTATAATGTATATACCATCTGCTGAAGTTAATTTTACCAAGAACATGTTTATAAATGTGTTAATTTTGATTTTACTTTTTTTTTTTTTTTTTGTCAAAATCAATCAAACCCAGATGGTTATTTTGGCTGAATCAATCATACCCAGCATATAAACATTGCTTAGGATCTAAGAATCTCGAAACCCACAAAAGAGGGGGCGAAATAGACAAATATACGAGCAAAACGAAACCCTAATTTATTAAAAATGAGAAAGGATGAAGAAAAGAAAGAAAAAGAGACATAAAATAAGAAGTAGAAGATGAGAGAGAAGCTGAAGGCATACCTGGTGTGGTAGGAATTAAAACACTTCGTCCTCTCCAACAGAAAAAAAAAAAAAAAAACATAACATCAGCATAAGTACAAGTCTCAAATTCCAACAAAATGATTAAAATCTCAAATATAATATTAATATTTTGTTTTCTCCACGGATTCCGGATAAGAACCCCCAAAAAAAAAAATCTACAAAAACCCAGATTTTCCAATTCTTGTTCAAAGAATTTGGTAAATCCTTACTAGATAATTCTAGAGCAAAAAAAAAATATATATAAATATATATAGTGTATATATATTTTTAGAGAGAGAAAGTGTGTTTGGCGTGTGTGTGTGGTGGTGGTGGTGGTGCTGGAATAGGAATAGGAATTGCAGCAGCTTTTTTCATGAACGAGTGACAGTGGAGATGGTCGTCGGTCTGGCTACATATACTGCGTCCATCTGTCTCCATCTACTTCTCATTTGAGATTTCCATTTAAATAAAATATCAAGAAAAAATATAAAAATTGAATAGATAGAGATGGAAAAAAAGAAGAAGGTGAGGGGAAAGAAAAAATGGCTGACAGCAAGAGAAGTGAGCACACGCACATCCAACAAAGGTATAATTTCTCTATACAGTTTTGCCTGCGTGTGCTCACTCTCTTCTGTCAGCTTTCCTCTTCTCTTCCTCCATCATCTTCCTCCTCACTTCCATCATGAATCAAATATACAGTATACAATTACAGTAATAATATCAATAAAAACTGTTTTCTGATCAGATCTGAAGAAAAGAAATTTCAATTGATTTTGAACTCAGAATCCAATCAAAATATACTCTTTTTTTTATGGGTTTCCAAGAATCGTTCCCATTAACATACAGTTGATTGATTAGGGTTAGAAAGAAAAGGGATGAATTATTTCTCTTGGAAAATCAAGAGTCAAAGGTAACAGCGGCCGACATAAAAAGGAAACTCCTTTGTGTTGATATTGTTGTTTGATTTGTTAGCATAGAAGGGTGGTCGGTGTACCTGCATAGTTGGGACAAGATAACAATCGGTGCCTTCATCAAAATAATGTGACAATGATAATTAAGGTAGGGTACTTCGTTACATTAAAGGTACCTACTATCCTTTAACAACATAATAATGAAATGTACTTTTTGTTTGATTAGGTTACAAATAATGCAGTTTGGTTGGATAACGTTAAATTTCATAAACGGAATGTTAACTTGACCAACCAACTCGCTAATAAACTAACAGTCATTAAAATTTTAACACTCATCTCCTCCCTTGCATTTTTATTCAAGCAACAATGGTGAATGAACACTTTTATTCAAGCCAACAATGGATGAATACCAAAGTATATCCAGAAATTCCCCACTAAAATATCCAAAATCAAACACAAAATAAAGCCCAAATCAAACCCAAGACTGGAAAAAAAAATTACAAAACAAAATAAAACCCATTGAAAGCCCTGGAACGCCCAATCTCTCTTCCAGCGACATCAACTCCGGACAATGCAAACCTCAGTTTCCAGTCTGACTCCCTCTCATACATTCCATCCCAGATCCTCCGTAGCCGTCGTCAGTGGCGGATCTAGGATTTTCAACCACCGGGTGCACAATTTACACTAAATAACTCCATACCAAAATTTTTTAAAACGTAATTATATTCAAGTACATAATTAAGTATATAAGTTCAAAACAATTGTCTCATAAAAGAAAACAAGTACACAATTTACACTAAATAACTTGTTAACTTTTCCTTTTACTAAGTTCACATCCCTTCTAGTTAAATTACCACTCTAATTAATTTTTTGGGGGTGCACTTAGTAAAAAAAAAAAAACTTTTTTTTTTTAGTTAAAAAAATTGGGTTGACCGGGTGCACGTGTACCCCCTATTTACACATAAGATCCGCCCCCGTCGTTCATCTTTTCTGGTGTTGATAGCAGCGACACGGATTGCAATCTCTCAAATTCTTATCAATCTCCGGCCCTCCACCATCAATTTAACCTGCAACTTAGTCCCTCCATCCCATCTCGCCGGCCAGAAAATTAATATACCTGGGCGAAATCGAACAAAGGCCGGAGGAGTTCAAGTGTTCAACAATGGCATTTCGAAAATTGAAACTCAATATTTGAATAGTTGAAACACCAATTCGAAAATTGAAACCCTAATCCAAATTCAAACCCAAATCGAACCCAAATCTGTGATTCTGGCGGTTGGTGGTTGATGGAAGCAAATGGGTGACGATTTATGGTGGTGTGTGGCGGACTGATGGTGTGGGGTGGGGATGGCAGACAAAGATTGTGAAAGGTAAGGAAGAAAATGCCAAATCCGTTAAGTATTCTAACAGATGTTAATTATATTTAACAAGTGTTACTCTTCTTCTTATATCGTTGACATTTTAGTTATCTTTTTAACGTCGTTAAGGTGCGTTGCATTATGTGTAACAAAATGGTGAAGTACATTTCATTAAGATGTCAAATCGTAGTATGTTGCATTAATTGTAAAAAACACTATAGTACGTTACCATACCTTGTCATTCGTCCATAACTAAAAATAATTACTAAATTTTTACTCCAACTTTAACAAGGTTTTTTTTTTTCTTTTTTGAAGCATCTTTACCTAGGTTTTAGTACATTTAATCAAGAAGATTAAATAAATAAAAAAAACTTTGCCTTTAAATAATTGTTAACCAAATTTTATTTCGCTATTTTCTCTATACTTACAAAACTAAATGTTTAAAAAGAGAATTACAAGAATATACTATTTTTGTAATTGAATCCTTATCACTAAAATAGAAATTTTCATAATTAATTTAAAATTTAAACATTCATTTAAAGACGGAGGGAGTAGGATGAATCCAAAGAGGAGAAAAGTACATTTTTCGTCCCTGAACTAACCTATTTTTTTACCTTTTCATCATCATACAATTTTATTTTATTTAACTTAAGAATCCTTAACCTACTATTTTTTTTTTTACTTAAGAATCCTTCCGTCTATTGGCCATCCATATTGGCGTTAAATATTGCTGATGTGGTACAATGATGTCAGCATTTTGAAGATGTGGCATAGCACCTTGAAAATGTTAGCTGATGTGGAAGTAGAAGGGGTTGCATGTAAAATTATCAAACTTCTAATTTCAAATTATAAACAAAAATACTATGAAAACATATTACTTTGTTGAATACATATATAAATATTGTTTTTTTTTTCAAAAAAATAATTATACAGTAATTGTTTTTTTTAATGAGTTATTTTTATATTATTTTAAAGGATTTTTTTCTTTAGCAGTGTATTTTTGAGGATTGATTCCTTCAAACTGATTGTACAACAACCATCTCCATCACCACCGCGACCCACCACCATCAACAAAAACCACCACCACCATTTAAAAAAAAAAAAAAAAAACACCACCACCATCAACAAACCCCCCCCCCATCAACCAATCTCCAATTAAAAAAACACAAACACCACACACAGAGACGAACACACATAAATCAAACACACAAAGAAATCAAACCCAAATCTAGTTGGCACAAATCAAACACACAAAGAAATCAAACCCAGATCTGTAGCAGATCGTCGAGAGATTCCGCCGGCCTTCGAGTTACCATAGCGTAACATCAATAGATGTATCAATAGAAAAAAGAGGAAGAGAGAGGGGGCGATTTCTCGGAGGGGGGGATAGGAGGGCCAGCGTTTCAGCTTTGAAGCGGGAGACGGAGGTGGAGTGAGGACGGAGGACAGCTTCGATGGAATACCATGGGGATAGCGTGGTCTCGGCGGCGGCGGCGTAGTATAGAGAGAACGAGAGATGGAGTGGAGATGGATTGATGAACTATATTAGGGATTAGGTATGATTTGGGGGTTTCGAATTCTAGGGTTAGATTTGGGGTTTTTTTTATTGAGATGAAAAAAAGGGAAGTGAGAGAGGAAGATAGTCGAGATAACGGTGGGGTGGAGTGGATTGGAGTGGGGATGGTTGGTGGTTATGGAAGAAGGGGAGATGAGAGGATGAAGGTGGACAGACTTTTGCTACCTGTGAGAGAGGAAGTCGTGAATAAGGAGAGGTAGGATTTTTTTTTTTTTAGAGTCTTTTAATGTTATGAAATGTATTTTGTTGGTCTGTATTTTGATTTTTTAACATTTTGACCCTTGTAAGTCCACATAATCATCCAGTGTACTGTCAACTATGTAATCATATTGCCAAATAAGCAAAATGATGCGTCAGCATGCCACACCAGCAATACTTAACGGCAATATGGATGGCTAACATACGGAAGGATTCTTAAGTAAAAAAAAAACAGTAGGTTAAGGATTCTTAAATAAAAAAAAATGGTTCGGTGACGAAAAGGTAAAAAATAGATTAATTCAGAGACGAAAAAGATACTTTACTCATCGAAAGAGACAAGAGGTTGTACTATTATTTATTTATTTTTTTTAATTATTTTTTGAAACCAAGTAACACATAATTGCATTAATAAAATTTAAGAAAACGGCGTTCCACAAATGACAGAGGCTCGTCCATAATGTAATACGTGCAATTAAGATTTACGCATAGATTGCATAACACATCTCGAATAATGATAGTCAACCCCGAACCAAATCTGCAATGAATATTCTTTACAATCCATCTCACTCATTCTTTCTTACTTTACTTTTACACTCACAACACCAATCAACTTACTATTTCTTCCCACTCATTATTTCTCTTACTTTACTTTTACACTAACAACACTTAAATCACTTCCATAATTTCTCTCTGTGCATTTGAGAGGTAGGACTCTTACTCTTTACTCTGGGAAGGAGGTATTAATTATTTAGGAAAGGGGGTGTCGAAAAGGGATTGGTTGGACAGGAATAGTGCTCGTGGACAAAGGACGTGTGACTTGACTTCACTTCTCAGATGGGATTGGGTAAGGCTACATTATCATGGCATGGGTCCCACCTGCTGTAGAATGAACCGGTTTTAGTTTTGAGCTCGTTTTACGGTTGGGGTTTATTCATAGCCATAATATACTCTTTTCGTTCCAAAATGATCTTTATATTATTTTTACTGTTGTTGCGAAAAAACTTTCAACAATAATTTTAAATTAGTTTAATTACGCTAATAAAAACCTAAAACTTGTTATTTATACACCATCAACAATACTATCAATAATAAATTTTAGATTTTCATTATGAGACCATCCACAATGCTATCCCACTTTCATTCCACTTCACCTCATCTTCTCTCTCACCCACTTAATAATTCAATTACCTATTCATATAACCACCCTACAATGGTTAGATTAATTAAATTCATCTCCCTCCCAACTCATCATTCTATACCTCACCACTTTTATTTTATTTATATTCTTTATTTTTATGATTAGTAAAATAATAATTATTATTATTATTTATAATTAAAAAAATGATTCACACTTAATTAATTTTTTGTAATTGTAATTAAATAAATACGAGAAATGACGATAATTATTATTAAAAATAAGAAAAGTTACAATAAACTTAGCTCACGACACAAGTAATGAAAGACAAATAAGCATACGACACATAGACTTGACTCACACTACAATAAAATTATTAAATCACGCATTTCTGAACTTTGCCCATATGTGCTTGACTAGATCCTTCTGCAATTTTTTATGAGCTCTTGGATCACGGAATTCTGCAAATGCAGGTAATACCTCAGTCGAGAATGGTTGCTGTGTACAAGACTCACTTGCCTCAGATTGATCCTGATAGTCAAGCCAATTCTGAGAATACGTATCCCGTTCATCCTCAACAATCATATTATGTAATATGATACATGACCTCATGATGATAGCCAAGTCGTTTATCTCTCACATTCGAGCTGGTTCTCGAATGATGATTTTTTTTGTTAAATAATGGTTAAAATGAAGAAGGATAATTGAGAAAATAGGGGGTTTTTTTCGGTGTCCAAATCAAATGAAACTTGCATCTATTTATAGGGGGAAACGAATAATTTTGGTGAAAACAAAAAAAAATAAAAAAATAAAATAATTTACTAGGTGATAATTCAGCTCAAATAATTTGGGATAGAAAATATATCCGAAAATCCCATGGACCAATCATAGCCCAACATGTGTCCCAATCGGACGGAAAGAAAAAAAACCGTGATTTCCGCCGACACACGCGCCGTGTCGGGCGGTGTGAGACACGCACGTGTGTCGGCCCATTTAGACGCTGACGCGTGTCCGTTCATGGGGCCCGTTTTTTTCCTTCAGTCAACTGAATTTTTTCATTTTTCACTTTCATCATTCCAAGTTTCATTTTCCCATTGTAGCACTTCATCTAAATGAAATCCACTTTCATTTCACTTTTAATTTGCCATTGTAGGTGGTCTGACAATTAAATCAATCTATATTATTCAAAGTTCCTTCACATTAACAATGAAAAAAATATAAAGATCATTTTGGAATGGAGGGAGTATGTTCTTTTACTAAAATAAATTTTTAATTTTATAGCATGGACTCACATATAAATATTTTATTTAACACTATTAATTAAAATTATATAGAAATGTCAATTTATTTTCGGACAAAAGCAATGCAACTTTTAAAAGTTTCATAAAAACTATTGCGATTAAAAGTTAATGAGTAAAAATATTAAAATTTGTTGAAAGAGTTGATAAATAACAAGTATTTTCTTTTCAAAATAATAAAATAAAAAGTTTTTTTTTGGTTTTTTTTTTTTTTTTGGTTTTTGAAGAAAATAAAAAGTTAGATAAATAAATAAATAATGTAAACGATTAGGAGTGAGTCTTACGAAAAACTCGTTTTTCCTTAAGCTAAGGAAAAACGTGTTTTTCCGAAACACTGCCAGTGTTAGTATCACAAAGTGCCAGTCACTTGACTGGCATTTTATATACACTGCACTGGCACTTTACAAGTGCCAGTGTTAGTACTAAGCCATGTATACTGGCACTTATAAAAATTGCCACTGACAGCTATAAAAAGTGTCAATGGAAGTGTTAATTAGTGCCAGTGTAACATGTCTGGCACTTCCTAACACTAACACTGACACTTACGATACTTCCCAGTATTTACAAAAATGCCACCGCCTATATACACTGCACTGGCACTTTACAAGTGCCAGTGTTAGTACTAATAATTGCCAGCCATGTATACTGGCACTTATAAAAATTGCCACTGACAGTTATAAAAAGTGTCAGTGGTAGTGTTAATAAGTGTCAATTAGGGGTGTAAGTGGTTTGGTTCAAACCGCGTTTTGAGACCGAACCGAACCAGACCATGCGGTTTGGTTTGGTTTTCAAGCACGAATGGTTCGGTTCGGTCTCAAATATTGACAAACCACTTGGTTCGATTTGGTTTAGGGTTTGAAACCACCAAACTGAACCGCCAAACCAAACCACATAACATAAACTAATTATCCTAACCTCCCCCCATTTTGTATCTTATTTAAAAAAAATCGTATATTTATTAGTATTTATTGTTGTACCAATAAAAAAAATTACATAGACTAATTCTAACCCATATTTTGTATCTTATTCAAGTATTAATTTCATTATTTGTTATCTTAATTGTGACACATGAAAAACCAAGTTCTCTCTCAGATCGATATTGTAAAGTGTTTTTCTTCCTTCGGCCACTTTCTTCCTCTAACTTTCCCCTTAAAGACACGCATCTTTCGTTCTTCCTCCGTGATCACGTAAAATTCAAACAAATAATGAGTTACGGTTTGAATCGTGGTTTGAACCGTAGTCTAAACCCCGGTCTAGACCGCGGTTTGAACCACACAATTGAATCGCGGTTTGAACCAAACCAAACCGAACCATAGCGGTTTGTTTGGTTCGGTTTGAATTTTTTCATGGTTTGGTTCGGTTTGGGATTATCCCAAACCGATGACTAGCCCTAGTGCCAGTATAACATGTCTGGCACTTCCTAACACTAACACTGACACTTGCGATACTTCCCAGTATTTACAAAAATGTCACCGCCTGTTTTAAAAGCAACTTCTCAGTATTTACAAAAATGCCACCACCTCATTTAAAAAACACGTTTTACTCTAAGATTAGGGTAAACCCCGTTTTTTACTAGATTTTCTCAACGATTAGATATAGACTGTTGGCACATGACTTGAACCTGGCCAAGGAGCACGTTTTCTACACAATTAATGACATTAATATCCCATCCGTACCCGGCCAAAGAATAAATGAAAACAATCCGTATGTTCTAACTTCCGAAATAATGCCCAATAATTGAAGGTTAATTCCTAGAATAATACTAGCGGCACAAAAAAATCACAAAAACTTGCTCACAAAATCTTAGGTGTAAATATTTTATTGGTGTTTTTAATTAGAGTGTGGCAGGTCCATTATCGATTCAATCAATAAAATATCGTCACCTATGTTGTAAGCAAGATTTTGTGATTTTATTTTGTGCCTCTAGCATTGCTCTAATTCCTAATATACCTTCTCTTCTCTTAAATAGCCTAGGGTTCTATCCTTAGTACTCCATATGCATGCACCATTATATTTGAGTTTTTGTTCATTGTGGTTTTATTTTTACACTTTTTTAGTATTTAAAAGAGTTGCTTCAGTGGTAAGTTAAAAATTTACGATTTGTGAAGTTTAAAGTTCAATCTCTTTCTCTGTCTTTTAATTAAAACTAGTCTAACACCCGTGCGTTAAATGCACGGCCAAATGACAAAAAAATAAAAATAAAATATAATCATTATAACTGTCTCATTTTATTTGCATAACTATTAAAAAAAAATCTTGAAAAAAAGTATCTTATAGCCTTTAAAAAAAATAAAATAATAAAAGAAACAATTTGTTTGTTTTAGCTATAAATAAATAATTTATTACCCAAAAAAATTAACTAAAATTTCAATATAAATTAATTATCTTAGTTTTTGAAACTACTTTCCCATGATTTTATTTATCATTTTTTTATGATAAAAACTTGTGTTAGACGTTCTCACATGTGAGACGGGTCTCGTTGAGAGAGTAATTGGTTTTCCCCCTATGAGCGGGGTAGTGGAAGCCCGTTTCCTCTCTCATCAAGACTCGTCTCATGTGTGAGACCGTCTCACACAAGACTTCTTTTTTTTTTTTTGTGAAAGTTCACATAAATAACACTCATTCAAATTTAAACTTATAGCATTAAAAAAAAATTGTCACTAAGAACTATAATAATGATACGCTTTAAAAACACTAATGACTCTATCTAGAAGAAAAAAAGGCTACTGCAACAATATTGTAGTAGATTAGTAAAAATTTAGTAGAGCAGGGTAAAAAAAATATTAGATATACATTTTTAACAAAACAGATTAGATATATATATATATATCAAAATATATTTTTGCAGATTCGTTTGTACAATTCAGAAATGTAATATTTTGACTTGACATTTCTATGCTAACAATTGGTTAATCTAGTAATATTTGAAAAATAAAATTCAGAGGAAAATCAATAAAACAAATGATGTGTATGTAACTACCGTTTCATAATTATTTGGTTAGTTAATTTTTTTAGTTTTTTGCACAATTTTTTTTAATAAAAAAATATGTGTAAATAGTAGAACCCAATGTAAATGTATCAATTAATTTGTCTATTAAACTATTAATGGTTGTATTCATTATGCTGGGACTTATTAAGGACAAAGAAAAATCGAGAAAGAGATCTTTTTGGGATTTGTAATAATTGTATTTTTGACAATTAAAATTGGAGCTAATGTATCTGGCCAAAATATAGTATGGGTTAGATTTTTGGAGGGAAACTGAAATAGAAAGGGTCTCTAATGACTTGAGCCTTTATATATATATATAGACATCGCTAAAAATAGATTTAAAAGGTGGCTGTACCATTGGAAAATGTAATAGTAATATTGACTGATAAATATGTTACTGAAATATTTAATAAACATATTTTATTGGTATTCTAAATTAAACTGTTGAAGAAGTGGTATAAAGATAATAGATGAGTCCTCAAAAGAGTGGCTTGGTGGTACCGTTAAACCTCACAATCTAAGAGGTTTAGGTTCGATCTCTCTTCTTGCTTCTCGGTTTGAGACATCGTAAAAAATTGTTTTTTTTTTGTTAATGAAGTCCAGCTCAAGCGACATACGTTACCCCTTTCTATATGAAAGATTAGATTTTCAATTCCCATTAAATTCACTTTTAAGTGCACTAGTGTTATAGATTACATCATTTATTAATAAAAAAAAAAAACTCAGTTAAAAAATTAGAGAGATTTTAAAAATATAGTAATAGAGGTTACAAGACAAAGACAAAGATAATTTAGATTTAATCCTCACAAACAAAATGATCCTATACACAATTTTTTGTATTCAATATGTTGAAACTGTAAATAGTTGTGTTGTTAATTAACGTTTATGTTTTGATTTAATATTATTATTTTGTATAACTTTTAATCTTTGTTTGTTATATAAGAAGTTCATCTTTTAGGTTGAGAGCTTATGATTGTTTATTTGTAAATTTTTGCATCTTGTAATTACGACAAATCTAGTATTATCTCACCATGAAGAAGATGTCACTGCAGAAGGATATTTCGTTGATTTTGGGATTTTTGGTGAGTGTTTTCTCGTCAACCGGGATTCTTTAGTGTATCGAAACATTTAGCGAAAAATATTATGTGGTAGGGGATTTCCTAAATGTTAGCTTGAGGTAGTGTCTAAATTCTGCTTGGAGTGTAATCCGAACGTCTCAAGATTTAGATCGAAAGGGTCATTGTTATAGGTTGAGGGACGAAAATACTATTGATATTTGGAGTTAACCTCCGGCCTCTGTAGAGTATCATCCCTTTTATTATTTTGAATACAATTGATTTTATCGTTTGCTTAAAAAAACACAAAATGATCATACGACCATAACTAAATACACTTTCCTCGACTCATTCCTCACATAATCTTCAACTGCTCCGTATATCTTCTGATTCTCTTTATAACAAGTATTTCATTTTGTTTACATATAATTATAAGTTTTTTATCGAATATTTTATTTTCTTTAGTTATATTTATAAGATTTTTGTCAGTATTTCATTTCTTTAGTTAAAATAATAAGATTTCACTATTTTTGAATTAAATTTTTATTTCTTATCATAGTTGAGAAGTAGAACTATGCCTTGGCACCTACTAGTACTAGTGAGAAACACTTGTTTTTTTTTTTTTTACAAGCTAGTCACATATCATTCATTCAAGGCAATTGTCATCGTGTTACAAACTCCTATTAAGTCTACTATAGATCTATTGCTTAGGTATCCATATTTCGGACCAATGACAAATCAAACTTAAAAAGTTTTTTTATCCATATTTCGAACCAATGACAAATCAGACTTAAAGTTTTGTATCAAAATCTATAAATGTTTTGCACAATTAAAAATAGTAACATTGCTAGCAAAATAAGCTGTAAGAATATAGTAAGATCTACTGATGGAGATCGATATAGGGATACGTTTAAAGTTAAATTTTAACTATTATTGTTATTTTTATTGTATTTTTCGAATTTAATATTTGATAGGTAGTATTTTCATAGTTAGAAGAAGATTAAGGCTTTATTTTGATATTTTAGGAGTCTAATAGGTTACCATATAGATTAGAGTTATTTTAAGAAGTAGTTGACTTGATTTTCAAGTCGTAGGAGCCTTATAAAAATAGGTCTTTATGTAATTCCGAAAATTAGTTGATTATTAATAAAGTTTTGATATTGAGCTGAATTCCTTTTGGATGCCAATTATCGGTAATCGTGCGCGATTCAACGAGAATTGAAGATCTCTCACTGGTAATCGTGCGCGATTCAATAGTGTTTGATACTATACTTCCGGTATTGTTGCGACAATCAACGAATCTATATTGTTTATTTCTATTTATTTCTTTTATGCTTCCGCTTGCCTACATCATCTACTCTCAGTGAAATGGGTAATAGAGAGATAACAAAGCACTATTTTTGTTAAGAGAAATTTCATTATTATGTAAAATTCTGATTCCACCCCTACACTGAGATAAAAATTGCCATTTTGGGGAGAATAAGTCTAATTTTGTGAAACTCAACCAATTATTAAACCAAATTTTAAGTGCACTCTTTCCAGCTCTAAATATGGTAAAAGAGTTGCACGGACTACGTAAGGAAAAGGACTTTTTTAAGATAAGGTGTGCACATGAAATATTAATGACCAACTTGGCCAACTTGTAAGGCAACTACTCACAACCACTATTTCCATATTCCTGACCATAAGTCGGTGTTTCAACCACAACCATCCGTCTAAAGTGAATGAAATGTACCCTCTCTTCTTTTTTGCTTGCATTTTGCATTTGTCATTAGGGTTGCAGCACGGTTTATCGTAACATCGATGGTCTCTGTTGATGGTAGGGGTGATCATAGTCCGGTCTGATTCATTTGTTGACAAAAAATTACAGAACCAGAACCGGAACCAATACTTCGGTTTTATAAAAAATTAGAACCAGAACCAAACCAATACTTGTGAGAACCAATACACTGGTTCTGGTTCTACTGGTTTGGTCTGGTCCAGTTCTAACCATTTGAAGTAAACAATGTAAAAAGCAATAAATTGCATTTTCATTAAAAAAAAAAAATGTTGACAAACTGGTTGAAATATTAAGAGAGAAGGAGCGATGGAGGGATGAGTAAAAATACGTTGAAATATTAAAGTTTCGATTATAAATAAAATACATTTGTTATTATAACTCTGAAGTGCAAATAATAAAAAGTCACAATGAGTGTATTCCCTCTCCTATATAGTCCCTCCGTCTCAAATTATATATACTCCCTCCGTCTCAAACTATAGTCTTAGGTGTTAGAACATGGCTTGCACAACAAGTCATTTAGTAATTTCATACATGAAATCATACCTATAATGTTAATATAAAGTGTAGTGAATTAAAATAATGTGTAGAATTCCTGGATGTAACATTACCTATTTTTTGATGGGCAAAGTGGTAATTTAACATCACTTAGGTTGAAAGGGTGTAGTCCCTAAATGAGGTGCCTATTGGTTTCATATATAAATGGCTCTCCATCAGCCCTAGAAATCACTACATCATTCATTATTACTCTCTCAATAATTCTTCATCAAGTGTTAAAGAAGTCAAGAGGAAAAGGCACAATCATTTAGAAGATCTTCATCCCCTTAATTCTTCTTCTTCTTCTTCTTCTTCTTCATTTTCTCCCTACAACATCAAGATGGATTCATCAGGTATACGCTTCCGCCTTCATCTCCCTCCTCAAACTTATTCTGAATATGAGTATGGCATTCAGGGATCATAAATTGTTCCATCAATTGGTATCAGAGCGTATTTCATTGAGAGATTCGAGTGAGGTAAGGCTTCGACTGATAGGAAAGCGATCTAAGGATGGACGAATGTATAATTTGCCAACTACTTCAGAAGTGGCAGCTCTTATCGAGGGTGATATTGAAGATGCACATGATGTGAGAGACATCATGGTTGAGAAAAGGTGTGGTGACTTAAAACAAATACACGAGTTCAACCCGTGTTATCTTCCTCTTCAGTACCCGCTGCTGTTTGTTTATGGGGAAGATGGATACTATACTGATATTCCTAGGAATATGCCTCCTATGTCAAAGCGACCCAATCTTTCTTTGAAGGAGTTCTTATCATTCCGACTACAAGAGAGGTCTACAGAGGGACCCCAACTTATGAGAAGTGGAAGACTACTGCAGCAGTTCATGGTTGATTCGTACATAATGATGGATACACAAAGGCTTCAGTGGATTCGTCACAATAAACCCGCTCTTCGTGTTGAATCTTACCGGAAACTATCAGATGCGGTTTCGAGAGGAGATACCGATCCATCATCTGCAGGTAGGCGAGTTGGGTTGCCATCAACGTACACCGGAGGACAGCGTTGGATGACTCAAAATTTCCAGGATGCGTTAGCTATTTGCAGGTGGACAGGATATCCGTCACTCTTTATCACGTTTACCTGCAATCCAAAGTGGCCAGAGATTACGAGATTTGTTCAGAAGGAGGGGCTAAGGCCAGAAGATAGGGCTGATATTATATGTCGGGTTTTTAAGATGAAGCTTGACGAATTAGTAAAAGATTTGAAGGAAAAGAAAATTTTTGGCGAGCCTATTGCACGTAAGTCTTTAAGTCCACCGTTTTTTTTTTCTTTTGGTAATTGTCATCAACTTGATTACTCTTATATCAATACATTTATAAAACAATGTCCTAATAAAAATTAAAAACATTTTTGTTAATTCATCAAGCATCATACAATAAGAATTTTTAAATTTTTATTAAGATTTTAAATTTTAAATGTAAACAATTATTCAAAGTGTAATCAAATTTATCAAAAGTTTCAGTTGTACTAGGACGGATGATATATATAATTATTTAATTTTTATGTGAAAATAATTTTATTTCTTCCCATGCTTATTTGATACAGTTGTTTACACCGTGGAGTTTCAAAAGCGAGGTCTTCCCCATGCTCATATTCTTCTTTTTCTCAAAAGTAAGGACCGAGCAGGAACAGCCGAAAATGTCGACAAGTGGATATATGCTGAGATTCCCGATAAAGAAATTAATCCTGAATTGTACGAGGCGGTAAAAGAATATATGGTACACGGTCCTTGTGGTGCTGCTAACCCAAAGTCCCCTTGTATGGAAAATAAAAGGTGCTCAAAGAACTTCCCTAAAACTTTTAATGAAGGAACATCCATTGATGAGAATGGATATCATGTTTATCGGAGGAGAGACACCGGAGCCAATGTAGAAAAAGGTGGAGTTTTGCTTGATAATAGGTATATTGTGCCTTATAATGCTGAGTTGTTGTTGAAGTATCAGGCTCACATCAACGTGGAATATTGTAATCAAAGCAAATCCATAAAGTACTTATTCAAGTATATCATCAAGGAAAGTGACAAAATAGGGGTTAAGTTTTGCGCCGATGATGAAGTGAAACATTACATGGATTGCAGATATGTTTCTGCATGTGAGGCGATGTGGAGAATATTTGGATTTGATCTCCATTACAGGAAACCCCCTGTTGAGCGCTTATCTTTCCATTTAGAAGGAGACCAGGTCATCCCTTTCAAAGACGGTGATTATCTTCCGGATGTTGTGGGTAAACCTACTGTTAGTCAATCACAGTTTTTACAGTGGATGAAAATCAATCGTGAAAATTCAGAGGCTCGACGTTACAAGTATCATGAGTTTCCAAATCATTTTGTTTGGGATAAGACAAAGCGAGAATGGCGCCCTAGAAAGAAAGGCACATCAATAGGACGGATTTATCATGTCCCCATCAATACTGGAGATATATACTATATGAGGCTGATGTTAAATCATATTCCTGGTGCTACATGTTATGATGATTTGAAAACCGTAAATAACAAAGTGCACGATGATTACAAAGCAGCATGTTATGCTCTAGGATTGTTAGATGATGATAAAGAGTATGTGGATGGAATAAAAGAAGCAAGTGAATGGGGGTCACCGGATTATTTAAGAAGACTATTCACGGTGCTTCTACTATCTAATAGTATGTCGAGGCCACAAGATGTCTGGAATCAAACTTGGCAAGTTCTGTAAGATGATATCATTTACAAGCATCAGAAGAATTTTAACAATCCTGGTAAAACTTTTTTGATGTTTGACTTAATTTTTTAATGAAATATATTAATGTTTACATGATTTGTCACGTTTTTTATATTATTTTTTAAAATGATGTGAATTAATTATATTTTGATTATTTTTTTAATGTGAATCTTTTCATATTGCAGGGCTGAAACTCAGTGACGGTCAAGTAAAAAATTTTGCATTGGCTGAAATTGATAAGTTATTGGCAGCAAATTGCAGTGGTCTCCGAAATTTTAAAGACATGCCTCAACCAAGCACTTCTGTTATTTCTGATGCGGAGAATATGCTAATATTAGATGAAATGTCATATGACGTTGAGGAGATGCAGGCTGAGCACTCCAGATTACATAAATGTTCGAATGAGGAACAAAGGATGGTTTATGAAAAGATTATGTCTGCTGTTGATATAGGCGATGGTGGAGTGTTCTTTTTGTACGGGTATGGTGGCACGGGGAAGACGTTCATATGGAAGACTTTGTGATCGGCATTGCGAAGCAGGAGGGACATAGTTCTTCCAGTTGCTTCTAGCGGTATTGCTTCCTTACTTCTTCCAAGGGGTAGGACTGCTCACTCCAGATTTGGCATACCTATTCGGGTGGATGAAAGCTCAACTTGCAGCAAGATTAAACCTGGTTCTGATGTGTGTGGTCTCCTAAAGAAAACGAAGCTCATAATCTGGGATGAGGCTCCAATGACCCACAAGCACTGCTTTGAGGCTCTTGATAGGAGCTTGAGGGACATTATGCGTACTTCTTCTGGTCGATGCTCTGATAAACCCTTCGGTGGATTAGTTGTTGTGTTTGGAGGAGATTTCAGGCAAATATTGCCTGTTGTGCCTAAAGGAAGTCGACATGATATTGTACATGCTGCCATTAGTTCATCTAAACTTTGGAATTCGTGTGAGGTTCTAAAATTGACAAAAAATATGAGATTGCAGGTAAATCATCTTATATTAAACTTTAATATTTTACATTTTCCTATTCCAGTAATTAAATATTTCTATCTCATTCATTTTCTAAATCTATGTAGGTCGGTTCCTCTTCCTCTTCTGATGCTATGGAGATCAAAAATTTTGCTGAATGGATACTAAGGGTAGGAGATGGTGATGTCGGTGAAGAAAATGATGGAGAAGTTGACATTAAATTACCAAATGATATTTTGATAATGGATACAGCTGATCCTATTGCAACTATTGTTCAAAAAACTTATCCTGACATATTACATAATATGGGTATTGATGGGTTTTTTCAGGATAGAGCAATTTTGGCACCAACTAATGAGATAGTAGATACTATCAATGATTATGTGATGTCACAGTTGCCCGGTGAAGAAGTGTTGTATATGAGTTCAGATAGCATCAGCAAGGAGGACGGCGATATTGCTGGACACGATGATGTATTTTCTGTTGAGTTTCTTAATACGATCAAATGTTCGGGCTTGCCGAACCATTCCATACGTCTGAAGGTTGGGTATATAGTCATGCTACTCAGAAACATTGATCAAGCTTCTGAATTATGCAACGGAACGAGACTGATGGTTACAAATCTAGGAAAACATATAGTTGAAGCAAGAATGCTCTCTGGAAAGAATACTGGCATGAAGGTGTTTGTGCCTAGAATGATGTTGAGCCCATCCGATTTGACAAAATTCCCAGTTAAATTCCAACGTAGACAGTTCCCATTGAATGTTTGCTTCGCTATGACTATAAATAAGAGTCAGGGACAGTCTCTTTCTCATGTAGGGATTTACCTTCCTTGACCTGTATTCAGTCACGGGCAGTTGTATGTGGCAATCTCGAGAGTTACAAGCAAAAAGGGTCTCAAAGTTCTGATTTGTGAAAAGGACGGTCAAACGAGCGATGTGACCACTAATGTGGTCTATAAAGAAGTTTTTCACAAATTATGAGGTAATTCTAATTTTATAAATAATTATACTTGCAATAATTCATTTAATAGACTTAACTTTAATGCGTGTATTGGTTTGTAGGTATCAGATTCAAGTTAATGTGGTTGCTCCTAAATGGGTTGTCACTTTTTGTCACCCTAATAATGGAGAGGTATGGTTTTCTGAAGATCCCATATTAATATAACTTATGCCTTCCTTTTATTGACCCTCATGATTTTTGTATACCCTTTCTAATGTTGGACTTTATATAGCAATGTAGATCATGAGGGGTTTATTAATGAAAAATGTCAAATTTGAAGATTATTTAGGGACGGAGGTAGTATTTTTTTTTCTTAGCATTACTATGCTCCCGTCGAATCTCGACGGGTTACTCACTAGTTTATCATAATACAAACAAACAAACAATGTAAAAAGCAATAAATTGCATTTTCATTAAAAAAAAAAAATGTTGACAAACTGGTTGAAATATTAAGAGAGAATGAGCGATGGAGGGATGTGTAAAAATACGTTGAAATATTAAAGTTTCGATTATAAATAAAATACATTTGTTATTATAACTCTGAAGTGCAAATAATAAAAAGTCACAATGAGTGTATTCCCTCTCCTATATAGTCCCTCCGTCTCAAATTATATATACTCCCTCCTTCTCAAACTATAGTCTTAGGTGTTAGAACATGGCTTGCACAACAAGTCATTTAGTAATTTCATACATGAAATCATACCTATAATGTTAATATAAAGTGTAGTGAATTAAAATAATGTGTAGAATTCCTGGATGTAACATTACCTATTTTTTGATGGGCAAAGTGGTAATTTAACATCACTTAGGTTGAAAGGGTGTAGTCCCTAAATGAGGTGCCTATTGGTTTCATATATAAATGGCTCTCCATCAGCACTAGAAATCACTACATCATTCATTATTACTCTCTCAATAATTCTTCATTAAGTGTTAAAGAAGTCAAGAGGAAAAGGCACAATCATTTAGAAGATCTTCATCCCCTTAATTCTTCTTCTTCTTCTTCTTCTTCTTCTTCTTCTTCTTCTTCTTCTCCCTACAACATCAAGATAGATTCATCAGGTATACGCTTCCGCCTTCATTTCCCTCCTCAAACTTATTCTGAATATGAGTATGGCATTCAGGGATCATAAATTGTTCCATCAATTGGTATCAGAGCCCGCTCATATTTTGGTTTAAGTTTGAGTTCTTTTCGGGAAAGCTTTTATGCTTTATTCGATTCATTTTTCCTGTTGAATCATCAAGTTTTGATGTTGATTAGGGACTCTAATTCATTCATAGAGTACTGATAATCATCATATGAATTTAAGAAAATGGTTTGAAAAGTTTTGTTGAATGAACACAATGGTTCAAGTGTGACTATCCCTTCATAACATGGTTTTATGTCTAGTGCATACCATGTGGATCTACATACTTGATTCCATTGTTTTAAAGCAAGATTATCCCTAAATAACATAGTTTTATGTTGTAAAGAACATACCATGTGGATCTACTTGTTGTTCATCATTTTTTGGGACAAAATTTGGAAAAGTGCAGCAAAGCATGCATGAAACGGTGGCTTTAGCCGGGTCGGGTCTTATGTTCTGCCCGGTCGGGTCTTATGTTCTGCCCGGTCGGACCTCAAGGAAACACCCGGTCGGGCATTATGTGTTGCCCGGTCGGGTATTATAAGTTGCCCGGTCGCGCATGTACACTATTCACAGGTTTTTGCTTTTTCAAAGATGTTGCACAATTTTGTTCTTCTTTTGAACAAAACATACATTTTTTTCAAACCATAAAGTTTTGATTAATTATATGCTTAAACAATTTTGTTCATTGTTTAAATAATATTATCGCCAAAGTGATTAACGTTATTTAAACTTAAAATTGTTAAAGTGTTGAATGTATAAATTAATATGTGAATGACATGAATTTTCCAAAGAAGATCTCGTTGTTTGACTAAATTTATACATTCATGTGGTAACAAGTAAAATGAACATTAGGTTGTTTTGTTAGATGTTTAAGTCGGCCCAAAGGAAGATTAAACATTTATTAAAATATAGTTCAAATTACTTGTTACCTAAAGCAATCATTTATGAGTCAACTCGCAATCCAAAGATTAGTTTTGATGTCATGTTGATTGTCTTGTTGATGGATTTCATTGATATAATTAATCATTTATTCATTGTGTAGTTTCTTATTTATATTTTATTTTCGTTCTTATGTTCTCAAAAACCCAACAGATTTGCTTATTGCTTCATCCATAATTACTGCTATGAGTACCGTACCGATGCTAAATATGACTAATTTTAAAACTTGGAAAAATAAAATGATAATGATCTTAGGCTATATGGACATAGATCACGCATTAAGGGAACCGTTTCCTCCTCCTCTCAATGATATAAGCACTCAAGAAGATTGCTTAAATGCTGAGAAGTGGAAACGCTCCAACCGTGTGAGCCTAATGATCATGAATATTGTTGTCCCGGAGACCATTTTGAACAGTGTCCCCAATGATGTTGATGCTAAAACATTCCTTGATATCCTTGAGGAACGTTTGGCATCTACCTCTTCTCATGGGACAACGAGAAGAGGGAAGGAAATTGCGGTTGTAAGTAATAAGAATCTTAAGGGATCATCTAATGATCATAAAGAAAAGAAATGCTTCTTTTGCAAGGACCTCACTCACATGAAGTACGACTGCCCTAAGTATCATGCGTGGCGTGCTAAGAAAGGTATGTCATTTGGACTTGTTTGTACTGAGGCTAATTTGGTTTCAATTCCTACATATACATGTTGGTTGGATTCTGGTGCAACAACTCACATAAAGTATGTCTATGTAGGGTTGCCTGAGATACCGAAGACCTGGTGAAGATGAAAGATTCATCTATATGGAAACTGGGAATCCGGTTAAAGTAAAAGGCACCGGGACCTTTTAGGTTATTGTTAAGTACTCAGTATTATTTGTATTAAATAATACATTTATTGTACCGTCATTTAGACGGAATTTGATAACTATCACAATATAGAACAAGGAAGGATATTTTGTTCATTTGGGAATAATAAGTGTGATCTTTATTTTAATTCCAATGTTTTGGTACTAGTACTTTGTCAAGTATTCTTTCTTTACTTGACATCATTCAAACAATAAATGAGTCCCATAATAATGAAACCAAAAGTAAAAGCGAAAGTTATCAAGTAAAAAAATTTATTCCTTATGACATAGGCGTTTGGGTCATATCTCCGAGAAGAGAATTGATAAGCTTGTGTCTAAGGAATCTTGATCATACTTCACATTCCGGAAGAGACTTTTGCATTAAATGCCTTAAAGGAAATTTACAAGCGTTAAAAGAAAATTATTCTCAAGAGCATTAAGTGTCTTAGAACTAATATATTCGGATATTGTGGGTCATTCATTACCCCTTCATGAAATGATCAACAATACTTTATTACGTTAAAAAAAGACTACTCTTGATATGGATACATTTATTTACTTCATGAAAAGTCTAAAGTTTTGGACGTTTTCAAGTTTTATAAGGCCAAAGTTGGAAATCAACTTTAAAAGACTATTAAGAACGTTAGGTCCAATCATGGTGGTGTATACTATGGTCGGAATGACGGTTCAAATGAACAATGTCCGGGTCCTTTTTTTCTCGCTATTTTTAGGAGTGTGAGATTGTCTTTCTCTACATTAAGCCGGGTACGCCTAGCATGAATAAATATAAAAGAGACATAATAGAATCCTTAAGGATATGGTAATAAGTATGTTTCTTATACTTATTTTACCTCACTCATTATGGGCGAAGCATTGGAAACCGCATACTATATTCTCAATAGAGCTCCCTCTAAAGGTACTATCAAAACCCTTTATGAGATTTGGACGAATAAGAACACGTTCTTAAATCATCTTCATATATGGGGTTGTCCAACAGATGCTAGGCCTTATAAGCCTAATAAGGGCAAGTTGGACATAAGACTGTTAGTAGTTATTTGTGAGGTATACAGAGAGATCTAGGGGCTATAAACTTTTACAACCCGAAAACTAGAATATTTTGAAATGATAAAATGCTAGGTTCTTTAAGGATGTTGAATTTAGTGGGAGATTGGGAGTAATATTTTGAATTTGAAGAGGAAGAGGCATCCATTTCTTTACCTCTTCCCATAGTTCCAATTGGATATCAAGATTTTGTACTTAATATTCAAGAAGAACATACAATTCAAAATAATGACTTCCCTATAAATATTGAACAACATGAAAATGTTGATCATAAGGAGGAAATTAAACAATCTCAAAATAAGGAAGAACCTGTGCACTTAAGAAGACCCAATAGAGTAAGTAAGAATACCATTCCGGATGATTATGAAGTGTATCTTACCGAGAATGAAGGACACTTAGGTCTAGTGGGAGATGAGTCACTCACCTTCCATGAAGCCATTAATAGTCCTAATTCTCATAAGTGGATTGATGTCATAAATGAAGAGTTAAAACCTATAAAAGATAAATGGCTTTTGGGATCTTGTTCCATTACCTAAAGATGTGAAACCTATAAATGGGTCTCTAAGACCAAAAATGATTCACAAAAGTAATGTGGAAAGATATAAGGCCCGTCTAGTCACTAAAGGTTTTTACTCAAAAGGAAGACATTGATCATAAAGAAACATTTTTTCCGGTATCTTCTAAAACTCTTTTAGGATCATTATGGCACTAGTAGCAACTTTTGATCTTAAGCTTCATCAAATGGATGTTAAGACAACTTTCCTTAATGGAGACATTGAGGAAACTATTTGTATAAAGAAATTCATTTATGGGCTTAAGCAAGCTTCTCGTCAAATGGTATTTAAAATTTAATCAAGTAATTCTTTCATTTGGTTTTGAAGCGAATCTTGGTGAATATTGTGTATACCATAAGTTCAGTGGGAGTAAATTTTATATTTTGGTCTTATATGTGGATGATGTTTTGCGTGCTAGTAATGATTTAAACCTTCTTAAGAAAAACTAAGAAATTTCTTTGAAAAAAAAGATTTTGGTAAGGCATTTTTGTATTAGGAATCCAAATTCACCGTGATCGCTCATGAGGTGTTTTAGGATTATCACAAAAGCCTATATAGAAAAGGTATTACAAAGGTTTAGCATGCAAAACTGCACCCCTATTTTTAAAGGAGACAAGTTTAGTCTCAAACAGTGTCCTAAAAGTAATTTCAAATCCAAGTATATGGAAAATATCCCTTCTTTGTATCAGTAGTAGGAAGCTTAATGTATGCGTAAATCTTGCATTTAATGTCAAGATGCTTAGTCAATACCAAATCAATCCGGGAGAGAACATTAAGTAGCAGCCAAAAGAATGATAAATGTATTTGCAAAACACTAATAACTACATGCCTATTTGAAATCGGATCATATTGAGATCATTAGGTAAATCCGATTTCGGTTAAGCTATGTGGCTGCATAAGTTTTAAGGGACTGCATTTTGTCAAACAGTGTTGATTATGTCAATTGGGCAGCAGTCTCGTACTCCAATAATAACAAGAGTTTGTCAAAGTCTAAGCATTTGGACATTAGGTATCTTGTTATAAAGGAAAGAGTACAGAATGAACAAATAGAAACACAACTTATTAGAACAAACTCCATATTATCGGATCCGTATACTGAAGCGTTATCATCTTTAATGTTTCACGAGCATGTTGCTCATATGTGTCGCGCCCCCGAACCCGCGGGTCCGGAATACGCGAGCTGGACGTCGACTTAAAACCAAAACTCTAAAATATAGAAGTAAAAAAAAAATTCCATTTTGAACCAAAAGATGATAACACAAGGTTTTACAAATCCAAGTTTAAATCAACAAAGTGCATCTAACATAAGCTCCACAGCTTATACCAAAAAGAATAAAATATACAATTCTTAATGACGTCAATAATGGTAAAACTATTCCCCAAAAGGTTATACATTTAAATAATGTAAACCGATCCATAACAACCTGCCCCAAAATCTCAATCCTCTCGACGTCCTCCTCGATCCGCGAATCCTAATACTTTTCCTCCTGGGGGGGGTTAAGGAAAAACAAAGATGGAAATAAACGGGGTGAGATAAAATCTCAGTAAGTTACTAATGCAACTACATGACATGCTATAATGCAATAAGCAATAAACAATGATAAATATCACATAGCATGAAACAATTAACAGTCAACAGATAGCAGCGGAAAGTAAACACATAACAAAGGATATTAGCCAAGGTTTCCCAACTGATAGAACCAATAAAGGGTCGCTGCGCAGCTTCAACAATCCACCAATCCATATCTTCACAGTAGCATAAAAGCCGAAGAGAAAACCCCGGTCAGAAGCGACCAATCAACCCATCAATCAAACAAACCATCTTCATAGTAGCATAAAAGCTGAAGAGAAACCCGGTACCGGAACCAATAACAATGATAAAGTGCCACAAGGGGCGGGAGCCATGCCACAAAGTCATGCTCCAAAACGATTAGCTAGAATACCCACAACGGAGCTAGCTCATCCCAACCAAGGCCAATCTGGATGAGGACAGAAGGACCAATGGGCGATGCTATACTGGACTTGGCTCGTGCCATTATAGCATTATCCATTGCCTGACTCGATACACAAATAACCAGCTGGACTTTCAATAATGCTAAGTAATAAAATACCAGCACGGTAAACAGCTAAGGATTCCAAAGTAGGGAACCATACCAATTAATCACCATAAAAGATGCAAACGATTACTCAAGAAGAGTTCAACAACAATAGCACAAGGAATTTCTCATAAAAGAGTCCAACAACATTGACCATTAAAACATAATGATTCCAAGATAAGGCACGTACCAAATACATCCTAAATATGATACCCACAAGTTAGTCATAAAGAGCACAACCCAAACGGTCGCTCCCTAATGGCACAATGACTATTACCAAAATGACCATAAACATTTACTCAAAAGATATACTAGGACTATGAACTCAACCATCTCATCACACCTGCAATTCCAAATAAGAAATCCGAATGAATACATCTTAAGGTTAATCAAACCGTAGGTACCCAATTGCCAATTCACGCCTTATCTCCGTTCATAACGAACCCATTCTAAACACCCCAAACGAATCCGAAAGGTTACCCTTATTAGAACATGATCACGACAGGACTAAACCCTACACCTTGGTGTTCAATAACAACCCTCTAGGTACTATAGGACATCGCCTAAAACCTAGACCAAGTCTTACGCGAAATTCAATTCGGTTGGAACAAACACGAACACATCATAAGATGCCCAAACAATACTTGATCAAATTACATAACACTATTGTTCACAAAGGAACCAATTTTAATTACTAAAGTGCTCCACGGTGTTATCTTAAGTTAATTAGAAGAAGGTACCCTAAACTAGTTAAGCCATTTAGTTAAAACAAGCAAAAAGGACAAAATCCTGGAACAGTGAGCGGGCGGGCGCCTGAATGACCAGAAGGTCTGGCCATCAGGAAAGGGTATGCAGGCGGGCGCTTGGGTCCAGGCGGGCGGGCGCCTGGTCTGGATTCCAGCCGGGAAAACAGAGCTGGGTTCATGATGTTCTTACCCATTTCTCACCACACTCAAAATCAAACACAATCAATCTTCCACCCAGCATAAATATGAACCCAAAACAACTTATAACTAGAACGGGGACTCAAATAATACCATTCATCAACCAAGATCAAGATTCAAACCCAACATTCCTAAAATCACCATTTTTGACCAAAACTCCAAATAAATTCCAAATAAACTCCAAACTCAACCAAACTTCAAATATAACACATCAAGCATAATATAAACATGATATGAACATTTTAGCATAAAAATGGGGAAAAGCAACTTACTCGGATTTTCTCAAAGGTGACGGAACTCGAAATTTCTTGGCTTCTTACGATCTTATCGACGATCTAAACAAGATTCATGTTTTAAGAAATGAGAAATAATGAGAGGAGGAAGAAGAAAATGAAGAGAGAAGAGAGAAAGAAAACTTACCCAATGTAGAGAGAGAGAGGGAGGTGTGCTGGGAGAGAAGAATGAGGGAGTAGGGTGATGGAAGAGGTAAGGGAGAAGAGAAGGAGTAGGGAGGGAGTAGTTAAACCTTTTTCATAAACTTACACTTAGGCCCCTTCTTCCACACTACACACAAATACTTGCACTCCCTACTAACAATTAAGACCCAACACTTCTACAGTAGCACAAATGACCCAAATAAAATGCTAGGCATAATTATTATGAAACATAATATGCACACATAAATATTTAAATAAATAATAATTTAAATAAATAAATAGGCAAATAAATAAATAATAATTATTTATTACCAATAAAATAGAGCCTAGTTTTCGGGTCGTGACATTCACTCCCCCTTAAAGAAAATTCGGCCCGAATTTTAACGAGACCTACCCGAATGATCAAGTAGCCATTAATACGATAATTCCGTCATTTCCCAAATTCCTCAATCATCCATTCTAAACCACCACGTAGTAACCTTAAATAATGTTCACCATACCACGACCTCTCGCACATAACTTCCTTCAATCATAATCTTCACTACTAATTAGAATCCATAATCAAAATTGGAGAATCCCAATTGCTCCCAAACATAACTCTCGAGATATCCTAAGCTCATCTTATTCATAACCTTAATTACACTGCAAAGGTGTTTCCTTTTGTAAATCACATACTTAGTAGTATTCCCCAGAAATTCAAAACATCACCATCCCGAGCCTAATTAGCTTTTAAAATATAAAAAGGCTAAATGAATTTCTATTTCCACAATATTCATCGAAATGGCTACATCTCTATGGATTACCATTATAGCGCTTTCACTTTGAGTTAACACCTTAAATTAATAGTACCATACAACCCCAAAATTTCTCGTACAAAGTGTCCACTTAATCTATGTTATACTCTCATCCCTTCATTAATCCGGTCTTGAAGCCTAAACAATTCAATATACTCAATAGTCCGCAAAACGATCCAAATTTCATCTTCAAAAGATTTTCTCTAACTCCCATTTAAATTATAATCCGTGCTCATAAACCCAAGGAAATCAACAAATCTCAAATCCTCAATAGCTAACCCAAGTTAGTCTCTCACGCATACATTTATTAACCTAATGATACTTAGGCTCAATGGTACTACCAAAATCATAAACTAATTAGCTAGCCTCATTCCAATAGCTCCATTACCAATCACAATATTCTTTAATTATGCCCAAATATTGATACTCGACTTTCTTCACATACCCTTGGTCCAAATCGCGAAACGCCACCAAGGAGAGATTTAGGACCATAGAACCACTATCTAACCAAAATTCAAAATGCCTTTAACATAGATCGAGAATTTGTTACTCTCCCAAAATGTACTTATTAGTCCTTTCTAACTTAACACGCTTACCACCATTATCGATTATACATTCCACCATACACTCATTACCCATAACAATTCACGCATCCCTCCATACTAACCAATCTCGATGTACTCACGGAGATGTACTAAAAGGAAACGAAATCTCTTAACAAGAAACCCTCGGTTGAATCCTCAACTTTTACAACTCAACCGTTACAATATAGATATTGATCTAATTATCAGTACTACAACCTTGTACCACACAATGCAATTTAACTTCAAGCTTCTCCTCAAACACTAGGTACCATTCGGAAGCAAATGAAAATCTTACGAATGATAAATACACCCAACAAATTGACCGAAACTAAATACTCGGATTTCAATTAAGAAAAGATAGGTATAACCCTTCCCAAAGGAACGGTCTCAAACAGTTTTAAGAAATTAGTAATGGAGAATACATCAATCCCCCTACAAGAATAGACTAAAGCAATAGTAACATCAAAATCTTGTAATAGCAACATGGCTAATTAGCAGGTGAGACATAACCATACTTAAGCACATCATAAGCACATAAGACTTCATCAGATACCCTAAACTCCTCCATAGGAGTAGACACCTACAACACATAAGTCAAAGACTCAGAAGTAATAAATGCAACTAAATGCACAGAAACACATAGATGCGATGATCCTATAATGCACGCGCTCGCTCTCACGACGTTAAATAATACCTCCTGAAATTTATCCGTTACCTGGTGAGTGCTGATTGATCGCAATTACTCTACCCTATACCTTAGGGTTCCCCGAAGCATCTCTCTTCTGACCCGGTGAAGTACTGGTTCCTGTTCCTGATGATTGAACCTTAAACCTCGGACAATCCTTTATGAAGTGACCCAGTTGACCACAATTGATACATTTTCCTTGCTTCTTCCAACACTTATCCTCCAAATGGCCTTCTCCCTGACAGTAAGTGCAAAGCCACCTACCTTGTTTCCCTTGTTTCCCCGGAGTAGTACCCGGATTCCCTAGTGCGGTTTGTTCTTTAAACTGAGATGGTGCTCCCAAATTACCTAGGTTATCTGAACGGTGTTGTGGTTGAGATTTAGCATGGCTTACTTGTTTACCAGTATTTGCAACCTCGGTCTTCCTCTTATGCTCCCCAATATCTTGCTCGATCAAGTATGCCCGGTCTACCGCATCCTGAAATGTCACAATCCTCTGGGCTATAAGTTGAGTACGAATAGAAGTCTTCAAACCCCGGATGAATCTCATAGCCTTCTGTTCTTCGGTCCTCACAAGATGGTCACAATACCGGGCTAATTCTGTGAACTTAGCCGAGTATTGAGCTATAGACAACAAACCTTGATCCAAGTTGAGAAGCTCGATCTCCTTTCGGTTTGATCCACTACCGGAATGAAAAGCTCCTTGAACTTCCGCACAAACAATTCCCATGCATACACTGTGTGGGTATCATCCCAACTCGCTTTAACACCCTTCCACCAATGCTCGGCGGCACCCACAAGTTTATAAGCCGCAAACCGGACCTTGTCTTCATCGGTGCAACCAAAGACATCATAAATTTTCTCCATCAACTCAATCCATAGCTCGGCCTTCCTTACATCGGGTTCCCCATTGAACTCAACCGGTTTCAATTTCAGAAATTGTTCCAATCCATAGCGGGGTGGTGGTGCTTGTTCTACCCTCGGACCTTGATCATGTATGGCCTTCATGGCCGCCTCAAACATGCCCTGAAACATTGCACGGGCTTCATCCCTCGTTTCATTCTGACTTGCATTACCGGTATTACTTTCACCACTTCTCCTTCGAGCCATTTCAAACAAGTACCTGCATAAAACAACAATTGTTACTCACTCCGAACACACTACCCTCTTAGGTCATACTAATCCACCTAGACTTATACTTAGAGCCAAACCATAGCTCTGATACCAACTGTCGCGCCCCCGAACCCGCGGGTCCGGAATACGCGAGCTGGACGTCGACTTAAAACCAAACTCTAAAATATAGAAGTAAAAAAAAATCCATTTTGAACCAAAAGATGATAACACAAGGTTTTACAAATCCAAGTTTAAATCAACAAAGTGCATCTAACATAAGCTCCACAGCTTATACAAAAAGAATAAATATACAATTCTTAATGACGTCAATAATGGTAAAACTATTCCCCAAAAGGTTATACATTTAAATAATGTAAACCGATCCATAACAACCTGCCCCAAAATCTCAATCCTCTCGACGTCCTCCTCGATCCGCGAATCCTAATACTTTTCCTCCTGGGGAGGGGGGGGGGTTAAGGAAAAACAAAGATGGAAATAAACGGGGTGAGATAAAATCTCAGTAGGTTACTAATGCAACTACATGACATGCTATAATGCAATAAGCAATAAACAATGATAAATATCACATAGCATGAAACAATTAACAGTCAACAGATAGCAGCGGAAAGTAAACATATAACAAAGGATATTAGCCAAGGTTTCCCAACTAATAGAACCAATAAAGGGTCGCTGCGCAGCTTCAACAATCCACCAATCCATATCTTCACAGTAGCATAAAAGCCGAAGAGAAAACCCCGGTCAGAAGCGACCAATCAACCCATCAATCAAACAAACCATCTTCATAGTAGCATAAAAGCTGAAGAGAAACCCGGTACCGGAACCAATAACAATGATAAAGTGCCACAAGGGGCGGGAGCCATGCCACAAAGTCATGCTCCAAAACGATTAGCTAGAATACCCACAACGGAGCTAGCTCATCCCAACCAAGGCCAATCTGGATGAGGACAGAAGGACCAATGGGCGATGCTATACTGGACTTGGCTCGTGCCATTATAGCATTATCCATTGCCTGACTCGATACACAAATAACCAGCTGGACTTTCAATAATGCTAAGTAATAAAATACCAGCACGGTAAACAGCTAAGGATTCCAAAGTAGGGAACCATACCAATTAATCACCATAAAAGATGCAAACGATTACTCAAGAAGAGTTCAACAACAATAGCACAAGGAATTTCTCATAAAAGAGTCCAACAACATTGACCATTAAAACATAATGATTCCAAGATAAGGCACGTACCAAATACATCCTAAATATGATACCCACAAGTTAGTCATAAAGAGCACAACCCAAACGGTCGCTCCCTAATGGCACAATGACTATTACCAAAATGACCATAAACATTTACTCAAAAGATATACTAGGACTATGAACTCAACCATCTCATCACACCTGCAATTCCAAATAAGAAATCCGAATGAATACATCTTAAGGTTAATCAAACCGTAGGTACCCAATTGCCAATTCACGCCTTATCTCCGTTCATAACGAACCCATTCTAAACACCCCAAACGAATCCGAAAGGTTACCCTTATTAGAACATGATCACGACAGGACTAAACCCTACACCTTGGTGTTCAATAACAACCCTCTAGGTACTATAGGACATCGCCTAAAACCTAGACCAAGTCTTACGCGAAATTCAATTCGGTTGGAACAAACACGAACACATCATAAGATGCCCAAACAATACTTGATCAAATTACATAACACTATTGTTCACAAAGGAACCAATTTTAATTACTAAAGTGCTCCACGGTGTTATCTTAAGTTAATTAGAAGAAGGTACCCTAAACTAGTTAAGCCATTTAGTTAAAACAAGCAAAAAGGACAAAATCCTGGAACAGTGAGCGGGCGGGCGCCTGAATGACCAGAAGGTCTGGCCATCAGGAAAGGGTATGCAGGCGGGCGCTTGGGTCCAGGCGGGCGGGCGCCTGGTCTGGATTCCAGCCGGGAAAACAGAGCTGGGTTCATGATGTTCTTACCCATTTCTCACCACACTCAAAATCAAACACAATCAATCTTCCACCCAGCATAAATATGAACCCAAAACAACTTATAACTAGAACAGGGACTCAAATAATACCATTCATCAACCAAGATCAAGATTCAAACCCAACATTCCTAAAATCACAATTTTTGACCAAAACGCCAAATAAATTCCAAATAAACTCCAAACTCAACCAAACTTTAAATATAACACATCAAGCATAATATAAACATGATATGAACATTTTAGCATAAAAATGGGGAAAAGCAACTTACTCGGATTTTCTCAAAGGTGACGGAACTCGAAATTTCTTGGCTTCTTACGATCTTATCGACGATCTAAACAAGATTCATGTTTTAAGAAATGAGAAATAATGAGAGGAGGAAGAAGAAAATGAAGAGAGAAGAGAGAAAGAAAACTTACCCAATGTAGAGAGAGAGAGGGAGGTGTGCTGGGAGAGAAGAATGAGGGAGTAGGGTGATGGAAGAGGTAAGGGAGAAGAGAAGGAGTAGGGAGGGAGTAGTTAAAACCTTTTTCATAAACTTACACTTAGGCCCCTTCTTCCACACTACACACAAATACTTGCACTCCCTACTAACAATTAAGACCCAACACTTCTACAGTAGCACAAATGACCCAAATAAAATGCTAGGCATAATTATTATGAAACATAATATGCACACATAAATATTTAAATAAATAATAATTTAAATAAATAAATAGGCAAATAAATAAATAATAATTATTTATTACCAATAAAATAGAGCTTAGTTTTCGGGTCGTGACAATATGGGTGTAACAATTTTGGTAACATTTAATATAATGGGAGTTTGTGTTGTTCTTTCATTAAGTGTTCTATTATTTAAAGTTTTGATCTCATTTGGTTAAGTTGGACTAGTTGGAAGAATATGTATATATTCATTATGATTCCATGCTACACATCTACACTTTGATCTATGTCATTTAGTTGGATTTGTATATGTGATTATTGTGGGTTTAGTTGCGAATCAATTACAACGACTGCCTCTTTAGTCCTTATACTTGGATGACTATTGGACGAGATTGTTATAGATGACAATAAAGTGCGCACATAAGGGTTGTCATTTGTGTTATATTTATGGTTTTAAAGAAAAGACTTTGTTTTGCAACCCAAGTGGGAGATTGTTAGAACATGGCTTGCACAACAAGTCATTTAGTAATTCCATACATGAAATTATACCTATAATGTTAATATAAAGTGTAGTGAATTAAAATAATGTGAGAATTCCTGGATGTAACATTACCTTTTTTTATGGGCAAAGTGGTAATTTAACATCACTTAGGTTGAAAGGGTGTAGTCCCTAAATGAGGTGCCTATTGGTTTCATATAAAATGGCTCTCCATCAGCCCTAGAAATCACTACATCATTCATTATTACTCTCTCAATAATTCTTCATTAAGTGTTAAAGAAGTCAAGAGGAAAAGGCACAATCATTTAGAAGATCTTCATCCCCTTAATTCTTCTTCTTTTTCTTCCTTTTCTCCCTACAACATCAAGATGGATTCATCAGGTAGACGCTTCCGCCTTCATCTCCTCCCCCACAAACTTATTCTGAATATGAGTATGGCATTCAGGGATCATAATTGTTCCATTTTTTTTTTAATATGAGTGAAAAGAAGTTTTTTTTTTTTTTTTTGGTTGGGTGGAGTGGGTGGTGGGGTAGGTGGGTGGGGTGGGGTGGGTGCTGGGGTAGTTGGAGGTGGTGGAGATGTTCAATTTTTTTTTAATATGGGTGAAAAGAAGTTTTTTTTTTTTTTTTTGGGTGGGGTGGGGGGGGGTGGGTGCCTGGGGTAGTTGGAGGTGGTGGATAGGATGGATGAAGAGGGTGTTGTTAGAGGTGTAGTGGGTATGGTGGGGTTTATAGAGAGTTGGGTGTGAGTGAGATAGTTAACATTTTCCGGAAAATGACTTACTTATAAAAATCCGTAAGTCATTTTACTTAGAAATGAGGGAAAACCATTTCCGGAAAATATTTTCCTCATTTTCCGTGTGCGTAACAAACACGGGGAAATGGGGAAAAACATTTTCGGAAGTTATTTTACGCGAAACAAACGGAGCCTTAATTTCTTTTTGATTTGTCACATACGAAGTTTTAGTTGCTTTATTAGTTAAAACATGGTTATAAATACCGTCCCGGACAGCGCACGGTTTTGGGGGACGGACGTACCAGTACCGAAACGTACCGGTGTACTGTACTGGATTTACCGCATTTTTAGTATTTTTTAACATAAATTATATATATAACATATGTTCAACAAAAATTTACAAAAGCTTGTATTTTATCATCGAACTTAACCAATATCACAATCAAAACTTTATACTACCTCCGTCCCAGCTCAATGTGCACACAACTTCCTTTAAGTGGGTGTCGTTGTGATATGTGCACAATCCAAAAAAGGAAAGTTTTATTATTTTTATAATCTTCCACTCATTCTCTCTCTTCCTCCCAACCACTCATTATTCTCCACTCATTCTCTTTCTTCCTCCCAACCACTCATTATTCTCCACTCACAATACTTTTGAATATAAATAATCTCTCCTTAAATATTGTGCCAAACAGTAAAGGTGCATATTGAGTTGGGACGGAGGTGTAGTAGTATTTTTTTTATTCAGTATAACTCATTTATCGTCGAACGAGAACTCGTGAAGCCCAAACCAAAAGCCCATATAAAACCGGGCTGAAAAACCGCCATACTCGGGGACCATTTTAGCCCAATAAAAAAATCCCATTTGCACCTTCTTCCCCAAGAAAGTGTGGTGTACTAGCAACTGCGTCAATCTCTCTCTCTCTCTTCTCGCCATCACCATGGCATTAAAGCTTACGCTTCGAAAACTTCCGACAAAATTCAAACCGACGTCCTCCCTAGAAGCCAGGCAATCTTGCTACAAGTAATTAACTCGATTCGGTTCTGTTCTTTGCACAATTTCATGTTTATATTCACGATTCAATTGAATTACCCTTCTAATCTCTGGAAATTTTTCAAAATTATAAGGCTCGTGATGCATTCTATACTTGTTTGGAGAAAGAATCAGGCAAGAAGCTAACTGAAATCGGCTCAGTAGGGTTGCTCTATCCCGTCGAATGCAAGAAACCTAGAGAGGAATATGTCAAACAATGTCGATCCACTTGGGTAATTTCCCTTAATTTGATACATTTGATGGGTTAATTTTGAAATTCATGGGTGATTACTCATTGTGGTATTCTATTTTTTAATTTTTTTTTGAATTTTGATTTTTGGTGCAGGTTAAGCATTTTGATAGACAGTACTGTGCAAAGAAGAGAGTTCAAAGGCTTTTAGATGATAATGAATCCAGGAGAGGTCCGTTACAGCTACCAATACTTCTAACGCAAAACCAGTTCTTCTTGATATGGATTTTGTGTTATGCTTATTTCACTTGATATTATGAAGTATTGAGAAGTGAGTTGTTGGTCTTATGTTTAGGGTTTCTTTTCTCTTTTGAGATTATAAAATTCCGGTTTCTGTATAGTGTTAGAGCACAATTATTTGTATGATAGGAACAAATTAGTGGTGTTTCTTAAGTAAGAAAGCCGTGGGTGCTTATAATATCGACTTGAAAGGTTTACGGATCAATGCTTGGTCATAATTATGTCGTGGTGATGCAGTTTGACTGATTGGTTTATGATGTTTGTATTTGAGGGAACTTTCATATTACTTAGCTTAGTATTGAACGCCCCCTTTTAGGTGCAAGTATATGTAGTTTTGTGGCCTCATGGCATTTGGGTGTGATTATAGGCAGGTTCCGTGCTTGCGACTTGCTGCCACCTCACTAACTTGAAAATTAAAAATAATTTCTTTCACCATTGATAATAAGTATAGAACTCAATGGTGTTGGTGTTTACTGTATGTACTTTCGCATGTTATTGAATTATCATGCTGTTCTCTTCCATATTATTTTACGATTATAAGAACTAGATATTTAATGGATCTCAGTAGCTATGTTTAAACTAACTGTTTATCTAGAAGTTTGAGCTTTTCTATGCGTGGAGGCATCAAGCAGTTATATTCGTTTCACTTGATTAAACTTAACATTGGAGAAGATTATAGCAAACGTGAAAATTATCTAGCCATCAGTACAACACAACTGTAAAGTATGATAAGGGAGAAATAAAGCTTGATTGTCATAAGATAATGTCATAACTACAGGCTAGCTTTATGGCATCGACAGTTGAACATACTTTAGTCAAAAGACCTTTTAAGAAAGAAAATCCTCCCCTAGGCTTTAAGGTATAGATTGGCAGTTAAAAATCCTTAAGATAATAGACACTTTAAGAAGAAAAATCCTCCCTGGGGTAATAAAAGAGCTTGCTAGGCAGGAGGTTGGAGTTTTCTGAGGTAAGGTAAGCAAGGTAAGCTAGAATGATTTGAGGCGTGTTCAATATCATCTCAACCAATATAAAGAACTTAACGAGGACTTTAGCAAGATCCGAAGAGAGTGAGGAGCCATGACCAATCTTAGAGATAAGGAATCCTTGCAATTGAATATTGAAAGGTTAAGATACAAATGAAAGAAAAAAACAAAAAAGGAGTCATGCCACGAGAAATTAATTGGATCTCATGCAAGGTTCTTTCACTAAAGGCGAAAGATGGTTGGATTTTCAACTCTCTTCTCGAGTGATCACCCCCTTACCTTTTGGGTCCGGACGGATCGCACATGCGACAGTGGCCTGGATCGGCCTCATGGCATCCAAATTAAGAGAGAGATTTATATTTTCCTGTAATGTTTCAATTGAGAAAGACGTGTATATATATGTGCATATATACATGTGTTTGTATATATATATGTATATATGTACATATGTACATGTATACATGTGTGTGTGTGTGTGTGGTGTGTAAAGTTTCAACTAGAGTTAGACTTGGGTTGGCTGAGTTAGTGGAAGACTTTTGAATTCTTGAGGAAACATATTTCACGTGCTTGTAGATGCATTCTCATCTTGGCTGTGGTTGATTTTTAAAAAGGAATCCCTTGAGAAGAAAATCCTCCATCTTTTAACTGTTTTAGCAGGCACTCCAATTCCTGGTTAGCTCAAACTTTAATACCCCACCCAAGGCCACCTTCAATAGTGTACTCAGGTTTGGAGGTTTTGTAAAAATACCATAATTTATTTGGTATCGCACATACAAAAAAAAACTGCCATAAATATACAGTTAACACTATTTAATTATTTTCTGAAATCTCTAAAGGTAATATATGTGGTCTGTCAGAACTCAGAACTATGTATCATGTGTGCCAAAACAGTGGCCTATAATGACTTGTACTGGGGAAGTACTTGATGCCTGCAGTTATCGAGAAATCTAAGAGTTCCATTAATAGGAATGCGGGTGTAAAATTTAATATCTAAAATGCTTTCAAACTCCAACCAACAACTTCTATAGTTTCTTGTTCATTTCAGGATTTATGTGATTTAGAGTTTTCAGCATTATGATCTTCTCTTGGATGAATATGAGAAAGGGCGTTGGAGCCAAGTGGGTTCATCTGATGAAAGTGATATACCTCACTAGTTGTGTATAGCATCGCCCTCTGCTCCTACACGTAGATGGTATTAGAAGAATATGCAACTTGGGTCATTACCATTGCATAATTTACCAGCTAGCGTTGTAAAAATTTCCTTTTGGCAAGCTAGTTGGAGAACTATGAAAGTGAAGGTTGTTTTTATGCCTGTCCGCCCGCTACTAATCTATATTGATGGAGGATCACTTTTTAGTTATTTGAAAAGCTGATGGACAAAGTATTGATCTGGTAATATAGTTCTTATTGTCTAGAGTCTATAGTGGGCTGCTGTTTCTTTAGTTTATCTCTGATAATGACAGGCATTTAGAGATGTATTCTTGGGTATGGGTTTCTCTGTGGCAAATATGCATAAATATTCTCGTTATGCACTTTCTAAACATTAAGTTTTGCAAGTATAAAATGACTAGTGAATAAAATTTGGTAAAAAGACATGTAGGAACAGAGTCTTTTACAAAGCGGACATTTATTTTCGGACAAAAAAATCTTGAAAAGGACATTCATTTAGGGACGAATATGATGTTTCTGAAGGCATAGCTAACTAGATAAGTAGTCAGCTTTCTATAGATCTCATGCTACCTTATGCCCTCTGTCCGGCTCTTTTGTGGTAGTATATCACTTGCAAGGCATATAAAAATAGAACCTGCCCTAGCCTTTGGGGGATAGTAGAACTGCGATATTGCAAGATATGTCCCAATTCCCATGCTTACTCCATAATTCTTTTCAAAAGTAAGTACTCCCTCCGTCCCGAAACAACTTGCTCCAATTCAAGTGTTGTAAGTGAGAAAGTGGTTGTGAGTATGATAAATTGAGAGTAGGACCCACAATTTAAGTGTGTGGAGTATGACAAGTGGGGTAGGGTAAATAAAGAAGAATAAAGCTGGACATTTTAGGAAGTGGGACTTACCAATGGGACACCGAAAAGGATATTAGTGCAAGTTTGTTTTGGGACTGAGGGAGTATTCTTTTCGTATGCTGAAACTTGGCAATTTTACTTCTCGCGAGGAACTAGGAAGACATTTGATGAACTCTTATCATATTTTGACATTAGTTAGATCCAAATTGAACTGGAGAAAGTATTATAGGTTTTACATCCTTCACAAATATGGACAACCAGAGAGGCGTAAACCTAAGAGTTAGCATGCATCTGCCTTAAGAAAATGGGGTGGGTGGGCTGAGGGCTGAGAGTGTCATAGGAGCTCTATTTTTAGGTATGATGCATAAGCTTGAGCATTTAAGCATGAGACCTTAAACAGGGGAAAGTACTGCATTTGTGATGATATTTGCTTTTCAACTATGATCAAGTTCCGCCCTTCACCGTAACTGAAACTTGGGTTGTGGGAAATATATTGCCTTGTGACTTTTGAACTTGATCCTAGTGGTTTTAACAATTGTATACATTAGACATATCTTATTTCATACATTTGATTACCAACATGTTAGATGCACTATGTGACAACGCTTTGGTTAAGTAGAATAGAGATTTCATTGTGAGCAGAGTCTATATTGCCTAAAAGATATTGTGGATGTGATTGAATAGTACTAATCCAGTTACCTGTGTGGTGAAAATCACCATGCTTTTCTCGGCTCATATTCGATAATGTCTTGGGCAGCTTATATATCCTTCCCCGCCCCTTCTCCCTCCCATGCCTTCTTTGTTAAACGCAAATAAAATCCTTATAATTTGCCCTTGCTTGTATCCGTGATGGTCTGTTTTGATCCATGATTATATGTGTTGGCGTTGAGCTTATGCTTCCAATCACGAAAACATTCTTATTAGAAAGCTTTGTTTGCTGACGGTCCCATAAACTCTTGTCTTGTACTAACTCCGTCCCGGTTTATATTCTTAGTTTGACTTTACACGCTTATAAGAAATCAATGCAAAACGGATCAACAAATAGAATTGAGTTGAGGATATATTATCCAAAATACCATTCATATAAAGCAAGTGGGTGGTAAGTAGGGTAGGTAAGTAATGTTTTTTTTTTTTTTCACGATATATATGAGGTTTATGAGGATAAGATATTGTCCAAAACAATATTTCATAATTCGCCATTTATGGAATAAAGCAAGTAAAAACCTTAATCAGGGACGAACCAAAAAGGAAAGTAAGAACCTTACTGGAATGAGGGAGTATGTGTTTTGAACCAACAGGCAGTAACTCCAAGTACCTTCTATGTATTTGATGTTTATGTCATAGTTATAAATACCGGTCCGTACCGGCCGGGACGTCCCATTTCCGGTCACAAAACCGGTACGAAACAAGGGAAATTCCGTCCCAGTTTTGAACCGTTCTGAACCGCTTCGTACCGGTCCAAAACCGGCCGAGATGAATGAACCGGCGGTACGCAAAAAAAAAAAAAAAAAAAAAACAGATTATCAGGCTTAATTGTGAAATCTAAGAAAAAAAAA